>VXAD01007399.1:1648987-1746487 GCA_013399195.1 Dicrurus megarhynchus
TTTTTTTAATGAATCATAGCGACCTTTGCCGCGATACTGGGCCTACCTGCCCCACGGCCCCCAACCCGGGGGCTCAGCTCAGTTTCTCCGGGCTCACACGTTTTTCCGTGGCGGGACTAGGGCTCCTTTAGGCGGCCAAAGCTCACTCGGGATTCCCGGTGGCAGTTTTGCAACCCGGATCCGCGGGTTGTTCCCCCCGCCCTCACGTTATTTATTCACGCTTTTATTTATTTTTGCGTTTTGTTTAAAACCCGAATCTATCCCATCAGAGATGACACTAAGATCCTGTCTCGACTGAAAAAAAGAGCACGGCAGACGATCACAGCACGTAACTAAATTAAGACAAACAACAATTGCCTGTTGTTCCCTGATTTGGGGAGAAAGGAATAATTCAAAGCTTTTGCTGCGCGCAATGCATCGTTCCTCAAGGGGACGGGTCAAGGATTTCAGATATGTAGCGGGTAACTCGATTATGCTAACAAACTCCGCTTGAAAGAGAACTCTGGTGGGTGCGGGGCGCGGAGCGGGATGCTGGGGACTGGGGGGACTCTGTTGGGAGCCGACGGGAGCGGCGCCTCTGCCCCCCGGAGCCGCCCCGCTCCCCGCGCCCGCAGCTCCGCCACTCCTCTCCAGCACGGAGCCTTTCCCCCGCCGGCTGGACCTGAGATGCTCGAATAACATCTTCGAAAGAGATGCATTAATTAGGAGATGGGGGCCTGATGGGACGTGACTGAGCTGGCCTCGGTGAACCTTCCCGCCCCCACCTCCCGGCCGCCCCCCGGTGAAATGGGACTCCGGGGGCGGCACTGTGTCCCCAGCTCAAGGCGCTGTAACCTCCCGAGCTCCCCACGGAACACGATAGCCCCCCCAGCCGATTAATGCGGCCGGTCCTGATTACTTTTATATTATCCTTTCTCCGTCTCGGGCCAGGGGTTGAGAGTTTTCACCCACTTCTGCCACCAGCACCCTCCCGGCCGTTACCCCCAGCATCGGTATTTATTTGGGGTGTTCCCCCTCCGCGGCCCACAGATCCCGCGGAGTACATAGACGGCTGCGGGGAGGACCGGGGGGAACAGGACGGGGGCCCGGGCCGGTGCCCACCCAGCTCCCGCCCCACTCCCGGCTGCGGGGACAGCCTCAGATGCTCCGCGGCACAAGGGGACTCTCTCAGCACACAGTGTACAGCTAACAGACAAGACAACAACAACAACAAAAGGCACATATGGTTAAAATAAAGAGAGAGAGAGAGAGAGAGAGAGCTTTCTGCCTTAGGGGATTGGCAATAACTAGCCAGAAATGCAGGGTATTGAATCTAAACTTCTGGTGGGCTTCTGCGGGATTGACAACTTAAATCACACTACAAGCATCAATTTGACAATATTTGTAAACTTCTTGTTTCCGGGGATCTTCTTGATCAGAGATAGACCAGGTTGGTATGAGCTCCAGCCACGAAGGTCTCTTTTTTTCCCTCCTCCTTTCCCCTCTTCCGAGTTGATGAATAGCGATCATGTTTCTTTTAATGGCTGCCCCCTATTCTCACAGCCTCCCACAACTAACCCAAGAGCCTGTTTCCTCGACCTCAGTTAATTCCGCTGATTATTCCAAGATGATGAGGAAAGCATGAAGATTGTTCACTGTTCCTACCGATTCAAGGCATTTTTGTTACCATCTCCATCCCTGGCTCACGGGGATTTGACCGGGGAGTATTTTTAGGAAGAAGCTGCCCTCCCTTCCCTCCTGCCTTCCCTCCCCAGGCAGCAGACAGCTCCGGGAGCTCAGCCACTGTCCTGTGGCTGTGGGTGCGCGGTCCCCGCCGTGGGGGCAGAGCACAGGCACCCTCCGTGCGGCAGCAGCGGCGGCGGCGGCGGGGTCCCGGGCCGGGGCACCGCCGGCATCTCCGGGCCGCTCAGGTGGCGGCGGCGCAGGTGACCCCGCGCTCCCGCGGGGCCTTTTCCTGAGGGGAGCAAACCGCCGGCCATCCCCCGCAGCACCAAAGGGGATTTCGGCTCTCCCCGAGGAAGGAAAGCGACTCCTTCGGCCCCACGGGCTGGAGGCGGGGATCCACTCCGAGAAACCTCACTAGAGGGCTCTGATACCCAGCTCTGTTCATTGCTGAGAGGAAACAAGGCTCGTCCTTAACAATCCTTTAGTCTTCCAGATAGATTAAGCCTGGTAAAGTCTTCCCCAGTCTGTCAAAGGTGATTCACAGACGTCAACACCATGACAAGAAATCCCTTATCTTAGTAGCAGCCACCAACCATCCTGCAAGTGAGCAGAACTCATGCCCCCTTCCTGGTGCATAATGATACAAGAGGATTTTGGGGATCCCTTCCTCTTCTGTGCCCATGGCAAGAGAAGGAAGTGCAGCCTCTAGAACAATCAAGGGCCCCAGACACAGATATCCTTGCCAAGATTTAGGGACCAAGCACTGTACACAGATATGTAGACTTTTTTTCCCTTCACTATAGAAAGACCTCGTGTAAGTTCTTCCATGGTCTGTGCTATGTGGTATGCTCATAAACATATCCATCTTTTAAATTCTGCATGGTTGAGGCAAGCTGAAATGTAATGTAGCATTGGTAAGTAATGCACTGAGATATTAATGTCAAATACTTACGGATTTAGCTACGGTTTGTTCAGTTTTGAGTTTTTTTTTTCTTTTTTAATAATTGCTATGATTTGCCGTTGGGAAAAAATAAAAACAAACAAGACAGTATCAATTAAAACTAAAGCAATTATTTGTTTTAAGGGAAACTTCATAGTGTTTCAGAATGCATTCAGCTTGTTTCAACTCCAAATAGTTTTTGTAATAAGTAAGTAAACTGCCTTATTTGCAGAAATTAGGAAGTGCAATTTAGTTGCTTGTCATGTTTTGCAATTTTTCTGAGAAATTTTGTGTACAGATCAAAACTACAGGAACAGCTTTGTGGAAAACTAGATAGTTTAAATAACATCAGTTTAAAACTGGTCAACTTTCCCGTGGAAAATTTGCTAATTCTGAACTTGTGACAATGTTCTGTATTTTCCTCTATGGATTGTTTCAACATCCTTTTTGCTGAGTTAATTCTGTCTCTGTCCTTTGATGTCTTCTCTGCTTTATTTCATAGGTTCTTGAATCAGCTCAAATACGCTGGGGACCTTTTACTTCCCAGAGAAAAACCTGGTATCCCTTTTCATTCCTTTCTTTTCTTCATCAGTTTTATTCTCCTTATAAACAAGGACTTTATTACTAGACTAAGATTGACTTTGTTGCTTATTTAAGATATAGGAAAGGCCAACCCAGTGAAACC
Organism: Dicrurus megarhynchus; assembly: GCA_013399195.1. Lineage (NCBI taxonomy): Eukaryota > Metazoa > Chordata > Aves > Passeriformes > Dicruridae > Dicrurus > Dicrurus megarhynchus. The sequence goes on from VXAD01007399.1 coordinate 1,652,278, forward strand.
AACGGAATTGGTTTCAGTCAGTTAAGTCACTTCAGCAGGCAGGACTAAGATTGTATACTGTACTGGTTAAGAAGCAGTCTGCTGCTGGGGTCCCATACCCACATCGTTTCCTCCAGCCAAGTCATGTGTGCATGGTGAGGTGCATAAGGGCACAAAAATCTCCTCTGGAAGCAGATGCTGATGGCAGCAAACGCTGATGCTACATAGCGCAAGGAGCAGACATGAGCTAAGCACACATTTGGCTGCTACCATTCACCAGGCACAACTTTGGTTGTACTGGATGGCACCTGGTTTGACTCCCTCTGTCCTGCACTATTCTAGTCCTCCAACACGCTTCCAGAAGTTTTTGCTGTCCCAGGTACCCTTCCACACTCTCAGTCTGCTCCCTCCTTTAGCTTCCTTTTATGAAAATATCACTTGAACAATTCACAATGCATTCCCTTATATTATCTCTGATACTGAGAACTAGAACCCCACAAGAAATAGGTTTGGTTTTTTTTTTGAACCACAGAGGCACCATCAAAAGACCCAAAGACCTAGTGACAAATGCCACTTAGACTCAGGAACAGAGAGGGGTTCTCAGCCTATTTTATTTAGCAATAGAGACACAGCTCAAACACCTTTGCAAAATGGGACTTCACTTTGCACCATCTTGAGACTCAGCAATTCTTTGTTCTTCTAAAGGAGTTTAGTCACTGTTGCAGTAATTTTTAGTTGTTTCATTCTCACCATATAGCTTGGTGAAGAAGCTGATACTAGGCATGGGGCTGAAGATTTCACTGAGTGACAGTGAGCTGCAAAGCATGGGATTCTTGTGCAGCTACAATTTTTCTGTATCTGCTACCTGCCATGGGCAGAAAACAATAAGGAAATTACTCTTTAAAGTGTATAAATACACAAACACATGTGCATGAATTTATGTGGATTTATGTAGTCTGGCTGTTTTAATTAATATTCGTTTAATTTTAATTAATGGAAAAACAGATTGTAATTTATTTAAATCCAAAACTTTTCTTAAACAGTAGGATAACCACATCAGAATGACATAACCTGGCAAACATTACCTTAATTTTGAACTCTTTTTCACTTCAATCATATAAGTGGTAGAAGAAATGAACAGAACATGAGATAAGCTGGACAAAGTCTAGAAAGAATTTTAAAGAAAAATTTTAAAGAACAATAGAATTTAATTTTTTTTTTATCAACACCCTATAAAAATGCAGTTGTGGGTGAAGGTGATGTGTTCCTGTTTATTTTTAAGTGGAAGGAGGTTAGCAGCAGTATTTGGCATGCACTGAAGAAGTCTGAGAACTGGGCCTTACAGTCATCATGAAGTGAGCTTCAGCTTTTAAGAAGAGAAGAAGTAAAGAAGTGTAATTGGGTGAGTTATGTGAATTATGATGTGGAAGCTGTAATGTAATGAGCATATTTAATGCACATGAGGGACGGAAATGTTCTCAGTGCCAAACTGGATGTCAGATTTGTGGCTGGCAGAGGTGAATGAGTGGTATGAGTACATCAAGGAGAGGGATGTGCTGGAATATGGTTTTCTTAACCCATCAAACTGTTCTTTGAGACATTTAAATACAAAGATGGGGCCATTTGTTTGAAGGATCAAGGCAAAAAGAATGAAAAATGCAAACTGAAAGGTCCAAGCATGGTCCCAGCAGCATCCCAGAGGAAGGTGTAGATATCACAAATGATCCAGGGATTGCTGGAGGCCAGCCCAGGGTGACTGCAGAGATCTCTGGTCTTAAATAAGATGAAGTCTTCAGCTAGGTGAGAGAGTATTGGAGAGTTAGGACAGTATAAATTTTGTTGATAAGACATCTCTTTTCTCCACAGCTGCAGAATGAATGAGGATGTTACATCAGGGGGCAAGGTTTCAGCTAGAGGGAGTTCAAGGAAACAGAGTGCCTGTGGTCCCCTCAAAATCCTCTGTGGCCCGGAGCTAGGAGCTCTTTTTATTTTTATACACTCATTTTCAAAGGCAATAGCTTTATTCTTTTTGTCCAGCTCCAGAAGGTTCTGAAAATCTCTGTTCAATAAATAAGCTGTGGCCAACTCCAAGGTAGAAGTGTGCAATATAAATCTAGAGCACATTGACTGCATTCAGGTAATTGGAGGGCTTACAGTTTGCCTGACATTAGTGGCACGTGACAAAAAGCTCTGTGTTGATGAGTGATGCATCTCTGACAGAATTTTGAGAACATCTTTGGACCTTGCTCCTCATTCCCATAGCCCATAAGATACCTTGTATTTACTATCATTAATTATGCAAACTATTTAACCTTGTAACATGTGTCCAGAGACTAGGAAACACTTTTGCTAGTCCCCTACCTTAGCTGTGCAGTGGGGAAAATACCCTAAACACAGAAAGTTAATGGAGTGAGTCTCCATAGGTCTGTGAGCTCTGGATCAGGATTCGGAAGCAGCTGAAAGAGTAGGGTGGAAAGAGGATTTGCCATGACATAAAACGTAGGAGGTTTATGAAAGTAAAAGTTTGAAATTGTGTTGATGAACCTCACTCAGGCATCTACCAATCAGGCATCTGGCACACAGAGTGGCAGACAGTCTAGGATGGCACAGATCTTGGCAGTATTATGGGACTAGCATTGTCACAAGGAGGAACTGTTTCTGAACAATGCATAAACCTTTTTTCTTCAGTGTCAGGCAAGAATTTTAGGAAGAGAAGTCACATTATTATTAATTATTATAAAATTATGACTCTTAAATTGATTCTATTCCTTGGGGACAAGAAGATGAACATTTATGTCTCTGGTTATGTCTCTTAGAGCACACTAAGAGCAGCTAAGAAGCACAGAATCTTGTTCCTGGTGTGTATTTCCTTTGTGCCAGTCTTTCGAGACTGTGATGGTGTTGAGATATTGTTGATATTATGTAACCTTCATCTATTAGGCACACGTAAGTGTTTATTTTTCTTCTGAGAAATCTTATTTGCTCTCTGGAGACCCATAATTTGGGTCAATCATTTTGAGCATAAAGGGCACTTTTTAAAGTACTATAGAAGCTGCTATGTTTAAATTATTATGATATTTAGAATTTGATGAAGCAGACACGTTCCTGCCATATGTTAAATGAACAACTAGTTACTGTGTACTGTGTGGTGATACAGGTTGATAATCTGATGCTGAATAATATGATGTCATGTGAAGACTTAAGCTATTTCCTTATATAGTCCCCAAGAAATAATATTTTCTTTGCCCACATCTGAAAATTCACAGGCAAATATGCAACCAATCAAATCTTGCAAAATGCTAACACCCAGATGTGTGTGTTTCTGCATGGAATTAATGTACAGCTAGCAGAACTGTTGGATAGAGAAATCCTGTAAAAATACAGATTAAATACGCATAAGTTAAATATGTCTAAGTAGTCTGCCAAGAATATATAGTTTTATGAAATCTTTTTTAGGTACAGAACTCTCAAAATTTCCTTCTAAAAACTTTCCGTTAGTATACATGAAGGGGAGAGTAGATTTCTGTAATAATCAGCAGAACCTTCCCATTTAATATAAACAAACCAAAAGAACCGTATAACCTTACTTCCAAGGGTCAACCCTTGCCCTCCAAACTCCCATTAGAAGTTAGAACTTGAGTAATTCTATCTTTTAATGATAAACTCTACAATAAACCCACCCTATTTAGCAATAATTATTAATAGTAATTTGCATGTTGGGTAGAACTTTTTGAGAAAGACTGTCTAGTATTTGCTATGCTAAAATTCAGCAGCACTTGTTTTGACCATTTAGAGTGTCAATTTAGATTCATAATAAAAAGGGCAAAGAGTGCAAATAGAGAGAAGATACCCATATCTGAGAAGACCTGTGTCTTGTTCAGCTTGATACACCTTGTATCCTCAGTAAATTAGAAGGGGTAATTTAAATTTGGAGAGCCACAGGGGGTCAAAATCAGATAAACCTCAGAACTGAAACCCAGGGTAAATTCTTGCAGAAGTGCGAGCCTTCATGCCGTACAAACTTCCATTTTAGACAATAACTAGTTAACCAGGAAAATAAAGGAAAGGTTTCTCTCTGTGTGCCTGTATGTATTGTACATGTACAAATATAATGTATGCACACATGCACACACATGTGTATCCAGACTTAATATTTTTATAAATGTGGCCTGAACCTTGCCTCCATCTTCTCCTTAAATCAGTGGGAAGTTTGCTGAAACAAAGAGTTCTGAATATTGCTGCATCAGATCTATTTCTTTCACAAATGATGAAGCATGCAGTAGAGCTGACAAGCACACGCTATTGTGGTGGAGCTACTGACCATTTGAGGCCAGCAAACAGAATATGCTCTTTATTGATGTGTAAGTTAAATTCTTTCATTGCCACCTGGTTTGTTGAAAAAATTGGTGAAAAAGTGAGCAAGTACTGAATAGATTTTCTGTAGTATCTTCACTGACATACCAGCTTGAGTTAGAAGGCCAGTGAAGAAGAAGAAAAATCAGCAGGAAACAATACATGTTGCAGTATACATTTGAAATGTGAATATGTAACACGGGAGTTTTTTGCTCTTCTCTTAATGCTCTCTACTGCCATGCACTACGTTAATCTAGTGTCAGTTTAGGAAAGATAACGAGTGAGTAGCTTCTCATTAGTTAAAATTTATGGCATATACAGGGCTATTTATCTCTTCCTAAATGCAAAGTACTAAGCATTCATGCTCACCTACAACAGAAAGACGAGTTCCTTTTCTGCCTGTAGAATGAATATGCCCCAACAAATGGAAGAACCACCAGCAGACCCCATGACAGCCAGTGGGAACTGGTTTTCTCCATTCCTTCATGTCTGTGTTTTGAGTTCCTTGTAGAAATGGACTCAGATATTAATTTCATATTAAGAAGATTCACCCTTTTGGACATGTAAAAATATTGTTTAGTCTGAATTGATATATTAGGGTCAAAACCAATCAAAGCTGCAGGATTTTAAATCCTGTCTGAACTCTGCAGTTCAAGGCAAGTTTATTTCATTCTAATGATGTGACTATTCAGCATGCTGTTAGTGGTCCTCTCCTCTGTCTCTGATTCAGAGACCCAACTTGATTACCTGAAGCGGTGTCTTTTTTGAGAGAGGCTGAATCATCTTGCCCATGAAATTTCCCATTTCTGGCCTCACTCTGGCACTGTGCACTTTTCATGGGCAGATGGTCACTGACTGATCTCAGTACTTTCTGGGTATCTTCTGACGGCTGTTCAAGCCCAGAAACAAAAAGGGAAAGTTGCCAAGCCCATTTGCTGTATGTGACTCCCCACTTCAGTCACACAAGAAAAGGCCTTGCCTCTTTAACCTGGGCAGTTGATGGCTGGGTTTTCTCTTCATGTGTATCCTCTAAAACTGAACTGTGGATTTGAGAGGAAACAAGCTTAATATGCCATGTGCTTCCTATTTGTTGGAGGCATCAATGCTGAAGCTCTGTTGGCATGCTAAAATGTGAACATTTTTACAATGTAGCAGGTTATGGAAGCTGCTCTTGATAAATTCCAGTAACGGCTTTTTGCTCTCCATGTGTTCCTTTCTGTGAATGACAGATTGCACTATTATGTCTCTTAAGAAGCTCTTGACAAGGGTGATTCAGGCACAAAGAAAGTGGAACACGTGTCTAATTCAGTATTTCTACATTCCTTAGCGCATTTACACAGGACTGTGATCTTGTTCCCTCTGATACACTAAAGCAAGAAAAAACACTCTTCAGTGTGAGTTAGACACTCCCTAATAACATCAGAGCCTCTGCTGATGTAAACCTAAAAAGAAACCTATGAATGTGCCTACCTCTTCTTCACTCTTGACTGAATCTAGAGTTGTATGTAGAAATCCACCAGGTTGTTTTCCTCTTAGCTGGACAGTAGGAGAAGCGACTGTGGTAGATGGACTAGAGGTAGATGATGTGGCTTGTTGGATAGTAGGGATTAGAGATTAACCAGCCTACCTGAGTAACTACTAGAAGTCTTCGTGTTGAAAACAGAGTAACAAGATATAAATAGTTGACACACATTCTGTATTCTGAAAATGCTTCTTGCAAGAAGATAGTTCATAACCTTACCCAGCAGGACTCTTCCAGACATAGAAATCACTGCTGGTTTTATCCATTTGGTAGAACCAACGGGAACAAATTTCAAAGATATTTTATTGTTTGTGATTGACTAAATACTTAAAACACATATCATTAACCACTAGGTGCTCTCTAAAAACAGCACGGACATCCAGCTGTAAATACTAGTAATACTGTGCCCGATTTGGAAACATTCAGAATAACCCCAGCATTCCTCAAATGCACAGTTTTAACTTTACTCAGGTCTGTTTTGTGGTCTATTCTTCAGTCGTCTAGGTGGATGCATGAGTTTCCATTTCAAGTTTTAGCTTAATGACTTCACTTCAGAAACAGGAGTAAAGGAAAGCTGTAGGAATTAAACATTACATAGGATTTGGAAAAGCACTTACAGGAATTCCACAAGGAAGAGTAAAAAAAACCCGATCCCTACACAGTTGCACAAAGTTAGCAGTAACAACGAATAGTGCTGTTACCCTCTAAAAGTACACACTTTACAGTCAGCCTTGGCTGGTGAAATGCAGAAGCTTCATGTGGATTACACTTTTAAAAATCTTTCAACATCAAAAAATAGAAGAGCTATAGTGTGTTTTTGTTTCAGAGTACTTTGCATGCAATCTCAAGATAAATTTGAGATACTGATTGTGTTTGTACCTGTGCCAGACGTTGTCGTTAGATATTTCTGTTTTGTTTCATCAGCCAGATGAACTTACCCAGGGACATTGATCAAATACCTACATTTAAAAGAACACACTGTCAAATTAGTGGATAGAAGGAGCACATTATGAGAGAGAAATTATCTGGTGAAAGATTTAAAGACTGACTCACTTCTGTTTTGTTTTATTAAATGTGGGGTAGCCCCTTTTCATTTTCCATTTAGCATGAGCATTCTTGTACTCCATTAGAGTATCAGCCTTATAAGAAACTAACTGGCTTGGGATACACATGAGCCTCCTTGGAAAAAATACGACTTCCCTTATTACAGATTCTAGATTACCTTAAAAATATAGGGTCTGGGCTAGCTGATCCCACAGGCCTTCCTGGAGATACTCTCTTGTACTCCAGTAGGTCTCATGGCTGCAAAGTTTCATGGTACACTGCAGGAGCCTTCCCAGAAGGCCAGGGTGGTGGCTGCTTCTCCAAAGGGAAGGGCTTGGGACAGCAAGGGGTGCACCCACCCCTCTCAGGAACACAGAATATATTCTCAAGAGGAAAATACAAAAATCCCTAGGAAAACTATTCAGACATTGTCTTTCCCCTCGTCCCTCTTAGATGCTCTTGGAAGAAAATCTTGATTCTTGCACTTAGGGTCAAGGGAACATCTTGTGGTGGTAATGGAGGGGTGAGGATGGGGCTGGAGAGTGAGCACACATGAATTAGGGGAGATCCAGACAGGCAGAAAAAAGAATAAAATGGATTTTACAAAGCTTCAGAAGTTACAGCTGAGAGTATTTTATCTTTGTTTTGGTAACACTGGGTAATGTTTTCATTCAGGTTGGCTACAAACGCTGGCTCTTCAAAAGAGTTGCCAAAGACTTATTTTATAAAAATGTAGACAAAAGACACACTAAACACTTTGTGTTTCATGTTTTTAAGTCTTTGTCTCAGTAGCAATTTCTTCCTGTCTTATTTATCACACACTAAGTATTTCTAGATAGAAAATACTTCTGCTTTCTGATTGATACCTATATGCAACCCATCTACTTCTCTCTGTATATGTGATCTGTATATATGTACAGAACCCAGTGGACCCTGGAGCCCACTCCTGCCCAGAAAGAGCAGGCCATTGCTGGCCCAGGCAAGAACTCAGACACCTCTATTCATTTTCATCTCAGTGGCAGATGCTGAAAGGCATTTGTCTGATGTTGCAAGGAACCCCTAAGGTGGGGTGCCTTGGGAGAACCATCTGGCTGTAGCTGAGGCCATTCCCCATGTGTGCTTGCCTGCTTTATGCCCTCCAAATGTCATAACATTCCTACTTTGGTGCAATATCATGGTCCAAGAGCACAACGTGTCATTAAGTGCTTTGGTTGCTTGCTCAGGTCATGTTCACCTTCAAGCCCCACACCTCTGGTGTCTGGAAGCTAAGCAAGCAGGCATGGAAAGGGTTCACAGCAGGCTTTCACTTGGTAGAAACCCAGTGTTACCAGTCTTATACTTGGCCTTTTAGCCCTCACAGTCAGTTGCATATCGGAGCACTAATGTGAGCTCCTTGCTGGGAGGGATCCTGGCAAATGGGCCGCTCACCTTACTGAGGACGAGTTTCCTAATCTGGGTAGTACCCAGACAGTTGCCATTCCAAAGCCAGACTTCAAGGCTCAAACTCACACTTCATAGAGAAAGTGCCCTGTATAAATTGTCAGCTTGGAAGCCAAACCCTTCCCCACTTAGCTTGCATGGTAAATCAAACTTTGGTGCTACTTTCCATCCAGCTCCATTACACAAGTAGTCTGATTTAGTTTTATGGCAGAAACGTGTTTCAGCTAAAATGGTATTTTTCACAGAGTGGGGGATAAACATGACTGTTTTATTTATAAAGTGAAAGGCTATGAGATGGTAACAGGCAGGCACAGGGAGTGCAGGTGCAGTTTCAAATCCCTTCCTGGCTGTCTCAGTACCTGGGCTTGGTGCCTGAATTCTCTCATACTCAGATCTACAGCAGCACCACAACAAATCAGAACCTTCCATGAAAGCTTGTGAAAGCTCATATTCAAAAAGACATTTCCATTAGTGCCTGTGAAATTTTGCCCTACATCTTTTGGAATTGAAAAGAGCCAGCCTCCAGAACTACTGTACCATCCCTGTTCCCCAGAAATGTTAATTCATCATTAAAATTATTAAACAGTAAATGGCTGAGATGTGTTATTACAAACTTGAAGTATTTCCTTTGATTGTTTAAAAATCTCTGTTTTAATTTGAGTAATCTATTTTTTTTCCTTTTACAGTTTTGAGTGCTCTATCTTACCATATGTGAAACATTTCTTAAAGGTGTCAAAGTGACTTGTCATGGGTTTGGAATGAGAACTAAATTAAATGTCCATGCTGTAGCATACTTATATAAATAATGAGATATTCCAGTATAAACCATTCATTTGGCAGTCATTTCTACATCAGCAAGTACTAAGTGCTATAGAATTCCTGCCTAACTTTGACACATGCAGAGAAAATCAGGAAGGGAAACGTGTGTGTGTGTGTTTAGAATTTTATAGAAAAAGACAGCCCCTTGTAGTCCATTGCCATGAAAGTATTTCTAACATTTTTGGAAATAGTGCAAGGAGTTTAACAAAATACTCTGGATTCACAGCAAAATGCTGGAGCATTCATCTGTCTCCCACTGAACTCCAAAACTTATTTCCATAATTCAGAAACAGAAATGGATAAGAGAGACATTAATGAGCACAAGAATGATTTATTATGGGTGATATAGCGTCACTGCTTTTAAGAAAAAATACATTAAATAGAATTCTTCATAAAATAAAAAGTGTTTCCTATTGAACATTGCTCAGAATTTGCTTATTAGTGTATTATATCACCACATTGCCAGGTCTGGCATTTCTCATCCAAATAACATTTCAAAGTGCCAGCAAAGCTTGTGGGCTGCAGAGCAAACCATGTTAGGAATAATGCACGTACAGAAACAAAGTTAGTTTTCCTGGTATTCTGGAAATAGTTAGCACTGGAAGGCCCTTTTGTCTTGCATCAGCTTCACAAACTTGCAAGGCACCAGGCTAACAACAATCAAAAATGGATAATATGCACTTAGTTCTAAGCTGCCTTTCAAACTGCCCAGCTTTTAGGCCAGTTTTTAGGCTAAAAGTCTTTCTCACTCAAAGGCCCATGCACACATGCGTTGACAGCAAGTGTGGTAAACAAACTTGGTACTGCAGGTGAATTTTATCTTCAGACAAAAGGCATCCACTATCTGTTCTAATGGCGTCCTGGTTTGATAGCAGCAGATCCTGCATCTACTGAAGAGCAGGTCCCAGACCCCCAGTCTGACAGAGACCAACAGTCTGGCCCAAAGCAACCACAGAACTTTCTTACAATTAAAGGCACACTTCAGGTTTAAGTCTGAGTTGTGCTGGTTGGGACCAAGAGGGATTTTTTGCTGGCACCAGGCATGGCATAGCTGTCTATCTGTCTTTATATCTGCCCATGATTCATCTCCAAAAACTGTAACTAATATCTTGGATGATCTCTGAAACCTCTCTGGATTAGAAAATAAATAAATCACCCATTCCACTATTTGTCTATGCCTCAGTGACTTAAAAGGTTGAAATAGTTTATCACTTGGAACCAAAGTTCATAAATAGAGCTATTAAATTGTAGCTTTTCAGAGATTGCTTCATGTAAATGCAAAAGTGTTTCTAAGTAGTTTACAGATGCATTTCAGTTATATTCAAAACATGGCTAGTTACATGAATTCACAAGCTTCCAGCAAATTACTTGATCTAGTGTCAATCTTCATTGAACCATGGAAAATAAGATCATTTTTTGTCTTTATTGCAACCGATAGCTGAAGTTTATGGCAAGGAAGCATAAGCCTTCCACTGAACTCTTCACAATTGTGTCCCCAGCCTGTCATGAAGTAAAAAAAAACCTATCTGTGGTGGAATTTGGGGAGACCCAGAGTCCTAGCAAGGGTAGTGGTGTGTCTAAGACAGCTACCCATGGTCTTGGTTGCACCTATAACATAGAGGAGAGCATGATGGCACCAGGCACCCGAGATGACTCCAGAGCGAATGAACAGGACTTTCACTAGTTGTTAAGTTAGACTCATGAGATGTATTGGGATAGGAACTATTAGCTTCTTTCATGCTCTTGGCATCCTCAACACACCCTTGCAATAACATTGCAGGACTTTTTCTTCCATCCCTCTACTAAGGGTAATTTAATGACAGTTCATTTCTCACTTGTCCATGGGTTGTACAGATTTCATTAATTAAAGACCTATTTTTGTAAAGATTTCAGACCAATATAAAGCAATAAAGTGTCTATGAACTTTTTGCTTAAAATCCTCTCTGACAGGAATCTCACTAAATATTTGCTGATCTCAACTATGTTGCTATGGCTTAAAAACCTGTATCAATAACTCAAGGGTACAAATGTGTCAAGTGGTTGCAATTATCTTCTAAACAAACACTGGAAAAGAAAAAAGGCACAAGCTAAGCCATAGAAAAACATGGTTAATGCACTCCAATTTACCTTGTCCAATAGTGACTCCATTGCATAATGATGTATTTATGATGAGTGCATAGCAGAGTCTGAAACCTTATTTTTTAAAAACTGCTTAGCTTTCATTTTTTTTTGTTTTTTCTTTTCCCCCTCCTTAATGGTGTCATGACTCAGGGTGGAATTATTAGCCATATTGCACAATCAGGTTTTAAGCACATTTGCCACAGAGTGTGATACATCCCACATGGAAAAAATCCTTTCAGCTCCTGCTGCCCACTCTGCACTAAACCGCATGAACACACCAAGTGGGACAGCTATGGAAAGTGATTTTTGTGGGTATCAAAGCACTTAGGACCTCTGCTCCATCGTCACATCCTCTTAACATTGGCCAGAAGGTTTCTTGTTTCAGAGACTGTTGGGTTAAAGAGATGAATGGGGAAGCTGATTATGTATTGGCTACTGATTCCAGCTCTGTAGAGAGGTAAAAGTAAAATAAAATTCATTATTTTGTAACATTGTTATGGTATTTTAAATATATTACACTCTGAAGACTTCTGGAAGTCCCACAGCAGTATTTTGATACGTTAATTTGAAAAAAATGCATTTTAAGAGAGTTCATGGAGACCTAATATTTTCTTGTGTTAGCGTTTCTATTTTTACATTGCCTTGCTTTCCCCCCAAATTTTATTTCTCCATTAATTTTAATTAGGTTCTCACTGGATTTCAAGTACAGTAAAAGTACAGAAATGGGAAAGGTTTCTTGCCAAGACTGACCAAGATGTCACAGAGACATAGTCCCATGTCCTCCCACTCTTCATGTCTAAAGATTTATATTTTCAATCCAACACATATCCCTCTCCTGCTCCTCCACCCTAGATCCAAACACTGATGGACTCTGTAGCGTGTTGACAAGTTCTTATATTAAGAAGATAGCTATTTATCAAACAGCAACACAGACACTCAAATTTCCCCTTGTCTCTTAATACATTGCATTGTGCCATTTAAGAAATACTGGTGGTGTCAGATTCTCAGTAGTGGGACAACGACACAAAAGGGCACTAAATCAATGTCACTGGCACCTGGAAACAGCTGGTGGAGGAAGCAGTGCCCTCCAAACCAAGGAGTACCATCCTGTAAGCCAAAGTGGGTTTCTGGGACCGTGGGCAAACCTGCAGGCCTGGGAATCTCTGAGGTGGCTCCTGTAGCATTGTATCCAGGTTTGCTGCCAGCCGGTCACAGTGCTTGGGAAGAGTGAAGGTGTTAGTGTAGTATCTGTGCTCCATGGACTTGGCTTTGGACCCAGCAGGGTCATGCTCATCAACACGGATGAGCCCTTCATGCATTTGGTGTTCTCAGCACAGCCAGACAAACCACTGGCCATGTCCAAAGAGAAAAGGCATGAGACATTCGTGAAAGATACAGTTTCTATCAACGATGTGGGATAAGAGTGGATCCTTAAAATTATGCATTTGTTCTAATTACTAGCAATGTGTTCTTCTGCATGAAATGTTGTAAGGAGATACTGTTTCCTGCAGCTTAAATCACGGCCGCATTAAACTGTCATTTTACAGGGACAAGGCAACCCTTTTCTGCCTGAAGCTGTGGTGAGCTGGAACGATGTCATCTTCACAAGGCTGAACGGAGCAGAACGGTCTCTTGGTTGTCCAGAAGAGCACTTTAAATTTCTTTTCAGTGCAACCATAAGGAATATGTATGTGGAAGGGGTTATGGAGAGGGGACTCCTCCTGGCTGTGTACTTGTCCCCTACCTGACTCTTGTGGGGCAGCCCTCTCCCCATCCCCTCAGCTACCCAACAGCATGTTTCCTGCAATGGAAATCCCACTCAGAGCACTTCCCTCCTCTTTGCTGACCAGGGCTGAGCTCCAGGGCATTTCCCCCTCACCTCCCTTTGTATAACACCTGGCCAAGAGAGGAAGAGAAAGAGAGGAGATGAAAAGACCTAGAGCCTTTTCTGCTATGTCATCTTTTCCCACCGCCTGGGTCAGGGGGAAGGGAAAGCAATTGGAACTCTGCTCCTTGGCAGCATCCCTTTCCCAGCCAAGTCTGGGGCAGAGGCTCAGAGGTACGAAAGTGTGGTTGGGACTGCACACCTGACATGGGCAGTAGGACAAAACTTTTTCCTGGTACAGTCTGCTATATGGGAATGACATCTCCTTTGGGTGAAGTTGTTTTTAATGCTATAGAAGTACTGTATGCCCTTGTGTCAGATGCTGAGAACTTTCCTGTGTCTTAGGCAGACCTTAGAGAAGTAGTTTACCATATAGAAATGCAAACTAACACAATTCCCCACTACTCGAAAGTCCTTGAAGAGGATCCAAATGATGTGGGCTCATGAGAAAGGAAGACTGAGCCATGGTTACAAGTTAGGGTCTGCTTCAAGATCACTTCTACTCAGACAAATATTTATTTCCCCCAGACATAGAGATATACATTCTGTAAGACATTGCGTTACCTTCCAGTATTTGGAATCACCTGATCTGTGTTTGGTTGATCTGATAGCTGCCTGAGTATAGGTCACAATGAGTTATCACACTTTTCTGGCAGCACTGAGTGGAAGGAAAAAGCTGTAAGAGAAATGATCTATAGTCCTCAATTGCATGAACTTGGAATGGCAGATAAGAAGCAGATCCATTATTTCCATCTGCAGGAGGCAGCCACCTTATATCTCCACGATCTTTACTGTAGATAAAGGTGAAATAAACCTCTTGCCTTACAGAAAGCTCTCTGTCCTTTTGGTTTAGAGCATAAACTCTGGCAGTGTAACAGGCATAACAGTGAAAAAGCAGACTTTTATTAATACCTCCCGAAGAGAATATGCTTCATTTTAAGCTTGTGCTTGAACTTCTATCACTTTTTAATTTTGGATGGTAATAAAAATGCTTTGTGAGATCAAGTGAGTAATTCATAAGTATATTTATAGCTATTATTTCCCAGTTCACTCAATTTCCAACCAATTCTTGTTGGCAAAGACAGGTGTGGGGTTTTCTGTCACTGCTAGGTTTCCACAACAACGAAAGTCTCCTTTCAGTCTCTTTCCAGCAAGATTGGATTGATTAACTATGCTACTGTTTATTTTGCTGTACCTGCCAAGTATATGGCAATGCAGAAATGGGAAAAATTAGCCTAATGTGAATATGTGGACAACAGAGAATGCCAGAACAAATATCGTCCCTGAACATGCAACAATTCCTATTTGACTTCATTTCAGGACACCCATGTTTAAGATGCACCTCCCAGACAAAGAAAACATCAGTTTCTAATTCAAGTTGGTCATTTTGTAACAAAATGAGTTGAGAACATTTACCAGAAAATAGTTTTATTGAAAAGTAAATTACACCATTTCTTTCTTTCTTTCTTTTCTTTCTTTCTTTCGTTCTTTCTTTCTTTCTCTCTTTCTCTCTTCCTTTCTTCCTTCCTTTTCCTTTTCCTTCATTTCCTTTCTTTTCTTTTGCCTTGCCTTGCCTTTTTTCCCCCTCAACACAGCCAGGTTTATCCAAAAAGAACCCTGATGGGAAATGGAGAAGTGTATGTTCAGAAAGGTAAGGTAAGGAAGGAAAGCTGGAGACACGGTGTGCTTTCAGAGCCTTAGGATCTTGTTTTAGGATTAGGATCCCAAAACAATGTTCATATGTGAAGGAAGTAACAGAGTTAGAGAAGACAGGAAACTGCAAGACAAAGAAATGTTTCTGCTCCTTCTTTTCAACTTGATGTTGCATGAGGCGAAACACTGAAGAGTGCCAAAGATGGAGAGGAAGAAGTTGGTCTTCCAAGCTGGAAAGCCAACCCTCTCCTCACTTTTTCCTTTCTCCTGTCCCTCACCATACTAACCTATCAGCAATACTCTGGATATGTGGCTGGACACTTCAGCATGAACCTGTCATCATACATTGATGCCCTCCAATTTCAATGAAACTTTTCTATGGAAACACTCAAAGAACTGAGGCAAGAAAAGGCAGGAAACAAATTTCTGCAGCCATTTCCTTTCAGATGGAGCAGTGATCATTTAGATAACAATTACAACTGTTTTTCTTCTGATTGTAATATCAGTAGCATTCTCAGAAAATGGGTCCGAGGTCAGAGCTGAGATTCAGGATATGTACTGCATAGAGAACATACATACCTATTGCTATATATCCCAATCTCACACGCAAAAAATCTGAACTTATTTATTGCTGACAAAATTTTACTAAGAGTTCATATCAAATTCTAGGAGCAACCACTGGACTTTGAATGGTTTGGATCAGAGATGGGAGAAGTATTTCATACTCAGTTCTTACAGCCACAGTGGATCAAATCAAAAGCCTGTTTCACATTTTCTTTGAATTATGAGAGTTCAAATTCCAGATCATAGCTCTGCTGTTCAGTGGATATATATTCATTGGCATTAGTGTTTCTGAATGGATTAACTCAGCCATTGTGGAATACAGATCCTACAGTTTACTTCAAGATAAGCATGAACAGTGTTAGAGCCAACATTTTGGGTGCCTTCCAAGAGAAAAGGCTCGCTCATGGAAACTAAGTGTTCTGTAGAGAAGTTGTGAATATGATGAGTCTGTTGAAAGCAGTCCAGCAGCT
Source organism: Dicrurus megarhynchus (assembly GCA_013399195.1). Classification (NCBI taxonomy): domain Eukaryota; kingdom Metazoa; phylum Chordata; class Aves; order Passeriformes; family Dicruridae; genus Dicrurus; species Dicrurus megarhynchus. Next base: position 1,668,128 of record VXAD01007399.1, read on the forward strand.
GTCTGACCAAAACCTGACTATTTTTCAGTGAGTTCACCTATGTTTCTTTTCCCTCCCACACTCCACCAAACTCCATGGACTCACACAGCCCCACAGAAGAACTGGGAAAAATCAAAGGCAGCTTTGGGTTTCTGGGGAGCATATTTTGGACTATAGGTCCAGAAACCATTACAGTGACAATATTTGACTGTCCCTCAGATAGAGTACTCTAGGATTTTTGGTCACACTTTCAACAAGAAACATGAAAATTTCCTCTAAAAATGTTTCTGTTCTCCCATGAGAGGAAGTTAATTCTTGACATGTAATTTTGTGTCATTGTGCCAATCCACCAGAGTTCTGCATCAGCAATCACTCAGGGATGTAGAAGCTGTTTCCAGGTTGCTGATGTCTGGACTTTGCCACCAGGATCAGACTCACTGCAGAAAGCGAGGCCAGCATGTGCTCCAGCTTCCCACAACACACTGGTGGGAATGGAGCTGTTCAGGTTCCTGGGCTGGGACTAACTCCTCTCCTGATTTATCCTAAATCCAAAGAGGCTTCAAATGCAGCATCACGGGGTTTTTTGTGTACCAGAGAGAACAGCTCAGCAGAAGATACCAACCATGTCCAAAGAGCCAGCAGATGGAAATAAACACTGGTAGTTACTGAGACATACTAGATATGACCTCGTTATCTAAAAATGGAAGGCTTTCTATATAAACCATTTACTCAAGTAAAATTATGCCACAAGAAGGAATATGCTTACTTTTCACCATCTCTATTTATTAAAAACATTGCTAACATGTTCCTTGATAACTTGATTTATGAAGTTTGTGACAAATTGCTTTCTTAATTGAAATATGTCAGGTTTCTAAATACTGAAGTTAATTATCCCTCCTTTTCTAGTTGAAGGCTGACCTTTAATTATACAATATTAATCCACATATTGTATGAATTATGTGAAATATCCATTTTGTATGTAGAGGGAGACATGTATGTGTTATTGCAGTGGAGTACAGTTACATAATTATTTTTAATTTAGGATTATCAGTTTAATTAAATACTTGCAGAAACCAAGCTTTTTCAGGAAATTTGCAATTACAATCAATTTGAATGTACAGCTACATTAATATGGTGACAAGCCCAATAATAAAAACGAACTAAGTAATTATGGACAGGTGCTGAACAGATGTGTAAATAGAAGGTCCCCGTGTGGAACATTGCTATATATCATTTTGAAAAGTGCAAGAAACCTGTTATCCATAGCCATTTGTATATGCAGTTATAATCCGTCACAAAAAAGTTTGTTCTTTCAATTTAGATAAATCACTTAAAAATGTGTATGGCACTTGGGCTTTCATTTTCTGTTTCTGGGAAAAAAGTCTAGTTGATTGAAGACTGCTGCTCTACTGTACTCAAAGAGTCTGCCGCGCTATTGAAATATAGTCTTCTTTCAACACGTTTATGATGAGTGGGTTTTCAGTTTGGAATGGTTTAACAGTCAAAACAATTCACATTCCATATTAGAAGTTGAGCTTTATTTAAAGAAGGGGGAAGGCTAAGACTAGTTTAGAGTTGTTTGCTCAAGTTATCAGATTGCCAAAAACCCAGTTTAACCTCCAAATAGTTGGAAAACAATGACATTGCATTACTACTGTGAATTGCTTTTAGATAGATTTACAGTGTGGTTTTTGTGTGTGTTTTAGGGGTTTTTTTCCAAGCCAGTATATTAAAATATACTTTTTCAAGTCTTCTATTTTTGTGTGGTGTGTGAGAAATAATTATATCTGTGATGTAGGCAACTAAGCTAAACTGAAATAGTTTATATAGCAATCATGTAGAGAACCCAAGGAAAGACTGGAATCTAAGGAAAGACGAACGTGAGCCATCCCTTTGTATGGAACAGGATGCCCTAAGCTGTCTATGGAAGATCACAATGTCTAAAGTAGCCATGTCTAAGCAAGGGGCATGTCTAAACTAGACTCTTTCAGGAACTTAGATGCTTTATTGCAAACTGCAGAGATCTGTCTTCCTCTCCCCAAGGTTTATGGCTCTGAAATGGATCCCAGTGGCCAAGCCAGGCCCTTCTCAAGCAATACTGGAACAGCAGTAAAGTACTTTTCCTCCTTCTGAGGAATAGTTACTCCAGCTGTTGGCACTATGGAAAGCTGTGAGAGGCAGTTGTGCAGCATTCTCTTTCTTATCCCACCATGTGCAGGGCCATCGTCTTATCTGGAAAGGGAACAACTGACATGTCTGGAGGGAGATTAATAATGGAGCAGTGCTGCTGCAATAAAAGCTGTCTGGACAGATTCCACTCATCTATTTCATTTGTAAAAGGGCAAACTTCAAAAGCATAAATTTGTATTCCAAATGTGCTATGAAACACTTCAGGTGGGGAGGGTGAAGTGGGGACCTCACAGTGTTGTATCCTGCAGTCCTCTGCAGCTGAACAGGCCCCATGGATGACATAAACAGCAGTGACTTTTTACACTGTGTGCTGGTGCAGTACTCTTCCACACTATCACAAAACCATACTCAGCCTGTAGACTGTATTAGAGCAGAAAGATGACAATATTTAGTGTAACAACCTTTCTCTCAATTCCAAACTCCAAGATATGCCAAAAAATTGCGTGTAAGAAGTGAAAAATGAAGCAGTAATTATTTCCTAGGAAGAAAGAACAAATCCAAAGCAGTGGAGAGGGCAAAACAGTCTCAGTTTTGAAGAGGAAATCCTCAGGATGCTTACCAACGCCATGTGCCCTCCTTGCTACAGGAGCATGGCTGAAAGGATGGGCAGGCTCTTAAGGTTCATGATGCCTCAGCTACTGGAGCGAGGAGGTCTATTTTAATGAAAGACTTTGTCTTTCCAGTCAGAAAAGTTGGAACACAGATTTTGTCTTTGTCAGAGGAGCATCTAATAGTTAGTCAGACTTTGAATAGGAGTTGTGAGGAAGAGATGAGTGCAGTGTTTGGCCGCATATGATGTCTGCATTTTCTTTCTTTATTCATGGAGTCCAGTAAGTTGGGATATAAAACAAACCTCATACATTCTGGCATAGAATGATTTTGCTTGTAATTTCAAAACCAAAGGGGTTTGAATTTCCTACATTGTCACAGTTAGCCACACATGCCTCCTCCTAACTCTGCTTGCATTCCCTTTCCAACTGCTCAAATAATCTCTGAGTTAATCCATGTTTGGTGTCTGAGGAGGCAAAAAGGGAGTTTTCAGAAGAATTTGTGGCAGATCCATGCTACAGGTGCAGAGAAACAGAAGCCAGCTCACACCCAAGGGCAGTGCAGAGATAGTCCTTGTGACTCACATGAATTAGCACCAGCACCAGAAGCGAGATTCTTGTTTCATCACCATGCTGAGCCAACCTGGCCATATCCTTCTCCAACCTGGCCATATCCTTCTCCAACTGCACCAGCAACTGTACGTGACTTCACAGCACAGACTAGTAGTGTTAGGGCAGCACTCTTTGCAGAGTACTTGGGGCACTTGTGGCCTCAGTCCCCTCGTCAGAGAACCCAGTGCCTTCAGCTGCATTTTAGTTGTGTGGGAGTTGTTTGAGCTCACTCCTGTTGCCACAGCTGCTTTAGGAAAACATTTAGTTAGAGATGAGGGTAAGCACACATTATAGATGTAAGCATATGGCTGTCAAACTGCTGCCCAACAGCTTCTATAGATATGTGGCACGTTATGTTATCCAAAGCACTTGGAATTTTTCAGATAACAAAAGCTAGCGAAGGCAGCTATTACAGCTTTATGTGGCACTTGCTTCCTGATAGAGTTGCCAATCCAGCGCTTTGAATTCTGTGCCAACAGCTTTGACACAAGTGAAAGAGCAAGCTGTGCTTTTAACAGATGCGAATGCTTTGGTTGCAGTGATCGCTGCTTTTTCAAAATCATTATCACATATGGGGGATTTCAGATGCACACTTTTTCCAAAGTGACAGCACCCAGACAATTGGAGTAACTTTTGTTGGAATAACTGGAATAACTTGCACTGGCAAGCCTTTAAGAAGCAAAACCAAGTGGCATCATCTAGCAATTATTTTACTGTCCTGCAAGGGCTTGTATTGAACAGATACACAACACGTGGCTGGCACGGTTGGCAATGTCCTGCATTGCAGCCAAAGTGTTACACCAGCAGCAAGCCATGCTACCGAATTCCAGGGAATCTGCTGTCCTTTCATGACTGCAGAATGAAGACAAACACAACAGCATTATACATGAAATTACTGGTTAAATAGTCTCAATTTGAGGACAGTTCATCATCTAGTTTTAGCCTGTCTCAGTCTATTTTTTTAGCCTAGGGAACGGCTACTGAAATAGGGTAACATTTCTTGCTCTGCTTGAACAAGGTTGTCACAATATCCTAAGAACTGGATTCTATCTATTTAGTTCTTTTAATGGCAATTTTAGCAAGGAAATGGAAATTTTTGTGTCTTTGAAGGTGAAGAATATAACCTAGAGATACTGGAATGCAGAAGACTCTCTTCCACGAGAGAACCTTGTCAGTCAGGAGTGCCTGATGTTCCTTCAAAAGCCTGGGGCTGACAAACAGTTCTTTTGCAGAAGGTGTGCTCTGGCTGAGGAGCTGTGAAGGAGCTACAGGAAGAGGTGAACAGGCTATGTAGTATTCGAATGAATGGGCAAGAGATAGACCAACTGCTTTCAGAGATGCTACAGTCTCAAGGCTCTCGGGGGACTTGAACTTCCATTGTAGTGGAGAAGCAGATGGACTTCATGGAACACTGCAGGGTAATTAGTCAAGGGACTATTAGTCAAGGATCTGTTAAAGATGAAGGCTGGATATTAGGAAAAGGTTCTTCACCCAGAGGGTGTTTGGGCAGTGAAGCAGGCTCCCCAGGGAAGTGCTCACAGCACCAAGCTGGACAGAGCTCAAGAAGAGTTTGGACAATGCTCTCAGGCACACAGTGTGATTCTTGGGGTGTCTTGTGTAGGGACAGGAGTTGGACTTGATGATCCTTGTGGACTCAATGGTCCCTTCCAACTCAGCATATTCTGTGATTCTATGATTCTGTGAAGTACTTTGTCAATTCTAAACCTTTGCTTCACATGGACAGGATGTGGCAAATCTTGGTACTACATGCTATTTGTCAAAGATAGAAACAGTCCAGATGTCATAGAGCCTTGACTCTTGAAGTGTTTGTGTTGGGCTTTAGATGGCACGTGGTGTGCAGTCCAATGCAAGTGAAGGTTGGGCTGAGGAACCAGTGAGATTCTGCTTTGAGTCATCTGCTGAACAGAAGCAGGTCCTAGAACAATTCCTTACTTCAACAGATTCATCACTAAAGCAAAGCATGATCTGATTTAGAAAAGTTACGCCAAAAATTCCAGTTTTTTTGGTTGACTGGGAAAAATAATTTTCCTGTCATCCTTTTTAGGCTTTGTTACAAATGAGAAAAACCCGTATTTTGCAAAAGGAAATCTTCTTTTAAGGTAAACCCCCCAAGTTTTCTTGACTTTTTCTTTTTCCTACAATCTTTGCCATCTTTTAGGCAGTAAAAACAATGTAATGGAGTTAGCACCGATTCTCCAGAACATACTGTTTAGGAGGAAAATGAAATAGGATTCAGGAAAATTTTACTCTACTGACACGAAAAACCATGTCATGGAGTTAAAAGACTGAATCTTCGGGTAGGGACATTCAGCCTGTGCCCTTTGCAGAATAACTGACCAAGGAATTGTGCTCTTATCAGCTCCTGCTCCCCTAATCTTTCTCTTTCTTTCTTCTTCCATTCTTCCTCTTTCCATTAATGGATTTCTTCACATTCAAGCTGTTTTTTCCAAATGTGTGACTTTCAGATTAACGCATAAATAAATAAAAATTTATTTTTACCCATGATCAAATTCTCTCTGATCAGAACACTTCCTTAGTGACTGTTCTGGCCCAAGTCACAAGCAAAGCACAGAAATAGTTCTCTTTCCTTGTTTGTTAAAAAATTTGGCAAAAGTTGGTCTGCACATACAAGGTGCAAAGTAACGCTGACAGAACCGGAGGGTTTGTCCCAAGAATAGAAGACATCCTTTCTGAGCATAGGTTCTCTTTGAGCTTTTATGTTGTCCATTTAATAGAAGCAGAATCTTTACAAGATTCTCTTATTCAATCAGATCTTCAGGTAATTTAATGACTTTTCTGTCATTTTCTTACTACCATAATTTCTCTTACCGCAAAGACCACTGTCTAATCTGCTTTAATTGTCTATAGCAGTACCACATGGGCAGCTGCTATAATGCACTGACTCTGAGTACCAGAGTGTCATTCCTCCCTAGCTGCACCTTACATCACTCCTGTATCAGGTAGGACATCTTGGAGGAGATGGCAGCAAGTTGGATGTAGGTGGCAGGCAGAAGATTGGCTCAGGAGCCACTGAGCTCATCTTTTGTCAGCAGAGCTTGTTTGTAAGTTCACACTGGCCAGGACAGCTGCACACTTCAACCCATGCAGAACCTAAAGTGACCTTGTAATCAGGGCACTCACATTTAACTTAAAAGTGTCCTATCACGTTTCAGTTGATGAAAAAGACTTTCTCTTACAGTTCCTCGTTTCAGTGGACAAGGCATCATCTCTGAAGAATGCAAGGAGATGCAGGAAGACTCTGATTACAGACTTGCAGTGGGTTTCCACATAGACATCCATCTGCCCTGATTGCACAGATGCTCCTCACTTGTTTATGTCCATAAATGACACCGCCTACTCAAACAGGCCACCTCAGACTTAACATAAGGTAAGATTCAGAGTGCCTAAGACGCCTGGATACATAAGGTACTCAGAATATCCTTCCTAAGATATCCCCTGTTAGGGGTCTCCATGCCAGGGCTCCAGAAGACCTTGCTCCCAAACTCTTCTGCTCTTTCTCCTAGGGTATTTAGCTATAAGCCAAGACAACCCACTAAACCAATGTGTAAACCTCTAAAATGTTCAATATGTATCACAACATAGAAATATCTGGCATTAGGCAAGGCTTTCATGCTCCAGAGGATACACAAAGTCCATTATTAGATTGGTTCTTCATTAGCCCAACATCTGGCTCTCAGCTTCTCTCATCATAGTGCTGTGGTTGGGATGCTACCTCAACTTTCATTTTCATAAGCTACACTGTTCAGTGATTTATATCAGTCTGCTTTTAATCACATCATGCCAAAATTAACCAACTGTAATTGTCACCCAGGGTAGGCTGCCTTCTGGAAAGGCCATAAATGAGATTAACTATGAGGGCAGGATGCAGCTGCATGGCTATGAAGTGGAAGAGCAATCTGTGCACTAGCTCGGCCTCTACCCCATCATGTAAGTGAAAGAGCATGGCCCTAATGAGGAGAAAGGAAGACTGAAGTATCTGTGACTTCATGCTTTCCCCACCTTCTTCCCCCAGTTTTCATTATGTATATTTTTCAGCTGCAGAGAAATGAAAACATCTTTATTTCTGTTTCATTTCTCAACCACTCTGTTTACAAGATAAATTAAAATATTTAACTCCAAATCTCAAAGTACTTCCCCTCTCTTCCTCCCATAATTTCAGTTTGTCAGCAAAAATGCACCCATAAACTCATCATGTTCACATATGTGTGTACAGCATCCAAACCACACTGTGCTCTGCAGCGCAGTGAGAGCTTTTGGGTAGCTGGAAGGAGCAGAGGAAAGGGATCTGAAAGGTGGGAAACCTTTGGAGCTTAACTTTTCCCTTTCTGTGCTTCAGACCCAGCACTGACTGAAGTCAGAAAGTGATCTTCTAGCAGCTTCAGTAGGCTTTGGATCAGGGTCTAACAATGGAATTAACAGAAGATAATGGTTAAGACATCAGCTTCATAGTAGTTGCCAATATTTTTTTAACCAGGAAATATTAGCAAATGCGATAACACAGTGAAATGTGGTGACAATAGGAATACTGTTCATATCTTGTTAATTCAAGTTATGACACAAAGTAGAAAATACAATTAAAACCATATGGCGATCTTTAAAGTATCTGGCTTTGTTTAAAATGACTCTTTTTTTACAAGATCAAATGCAAAACATAGTCTTTACAAATAATTTTGTTAATCAGACAATGGTGGCACAAAGATCACTGTAAGCACAAAAGGGAGAGGGAGCCTGGCTTTTGTCCTGCTGCTGCAGAAGTGGAGGGAAAAGGGATTGGAACAGAGAAAATGGGAAAAGAAGAGCCTTCCTCTCCCCCTTCAATGATCTCTCTGCAGAAACCAGCCATATGAGTGGACTCTTGGAGGTCTTTCTTGGAGGGAAACAAAGAGGTTATCATACAGTTAGCTGGCTTTAGAGCTAAAAAGAAAACTGCCACATGAGCTTAGCCTTGAAATACAACCAATGTAGCCAGTAATCAGTAACAGCTTTCCCCTTCAGTGGAAGACACAAGAAACCCACAGCACGTTCTCAGCAATAGTTTTGATGCATGCCTTGCTATAAAGCTGTTCAAAGAGAAACTTAGAGCCTAAAACTGTTACAGCTATACTCTATATCCTACAGAGCTAGATCCTATAATCCCATTGATGTATCTTCTTTTTTCTTATGGTCAAAGGTCTGCCAGATAAAGACTGATTTATTGTTTATGCTTCTATAATTACCTCATGGAATAGAAGCCCTTAGATCTAGCAAACACCTCCTCTTGTAACATCACACCTATTCTTTCCTCTTTCTCTTTTCCTGTCTTCTCACATCTTTGCTTCTTGTATCTTGATCCTTTGATGTTTAAACCACTGTCATAATTAACATGTGCCAACTGGTCCCTATCCCCATCCTGCTCCTCTGTGAGCAGGAAGGCAGGGAAGCATCGCCCACTCACTGTGCTTATCCCACTTGGGCCTTTTCTCCTTGATATGCAGAAGAGGAGTGAGTGGAAACCAGCTGGTGTTTCTGCTTGTACAAGTTCATGGATGAATGGGAATAGTCAGTAAAGGTCAGATGGAATAAAGAGCCCCAGACAAGCCCAGTGCATGCTGACAGAGTGTCTACTAACAACAGGCAAAAGCCACCAGTAGAAAAGTTGTCTACAATTTTCTTGAGCCATTGATAGCTCTTCTGTATAGAACAACAGCAAAAGAGACTGCTGAAGTCGATGCTATTAATATGCCTGCTATCTTGGATGTATCCTTTATGGTCATCATCCAAGGTAGCTCTAGATTTTATTTTATGAAGACCAACAAATGAGACTTTGAAGGAGCTTCCTCTTTTAGATGGAAGGATGGACTCAATGCAGTGACACTTGGCAGATAAATGTGTAAACTGAAGCTCTGCCAAAGCAGAATTGAAAATTAATCTCCAGAACAAAGAGTAAATTTCATTTAGGCCTAAATCAACTATGAGGAAATTGCAGATAGTATGACTTTACCTAGACAAAAATGTGATTACTAATTTTGTACATATGACATTGGACCCGGTTTAGAAAATCATTCCGTAAGCGAAGACTTTGTATCTGTACACAGGAAAAGGCCCCATGACTGAAGCTCTCAGCAGTTATACACTATTGCTAAAGGGCACTGCAGGTGAATTTTCATGGACACTTAGCACAAGATTGCCTCTGGTTCCTTGGTGCAATTCCTGCTGACTTCTGCTGGAGTAGGAATAGGACAATGCAAATAAATGCTTAGAAGACTTCACACACACTCTTGTTCTTGTTCTGGCTTTACCCAGTGAGAACAGCCAAAGGGACAAGTACTGTGAAGGGAGTGCCAAGCACAGCAATTCCAGGCAAGAATGAGCTGTCAAATATAAATTAAAAGGTGGACTTTTAAGCCTGAAGCAATTGAGGTGTCCTTATTACTAGATAGCTTATGTAGTGTTTGGCTCAGGAAATACCCAACCCCAGGGCTCAGACCTGTAGCTGAGTTTTTTCAGACTAACAAGTTGCTGAAACATAGTATATGTCTCTATTTCAAGCCACAGAAAAGTTTTGGCTTGATATATTGAGTAAAAATGGCACACACAGAGACAGTCACTGAAAATTTCTGAAGTGTTTTGTCTTATTCTAGTCCATAGTGAAAGCCAGCAGCACACACGATTTCTGAAGCTTTTCTGGCCCAGAAAGCAGTGTATATTTGGCACACATTTGACCAGCATCTTGTATGATCCCATCAAATTACCTTTTGAAATAGATCTTAATTCCAAGAGCATGGGCTTATGGCACATGAGAAGCACACTTTACCACATGGCGTTCAGGACTTTGCTCAGCCAGTATTGCATTTTGACAACATTTCATGCATATATCACAGAATCACAGGAAGGTTAAGGATGGAAGGGACCACGGGAAGTCATCTAGTCAAACCTCCCTGCTCAAGCAGGGTCCCACAGAGCATGTTACTCAGGATTGTGTCCAGAACCCTTTTGAATATCTCCGGTGATGGAGACTCTACACGCTCTCTGGACAATCTGTTCCAGTGCTTGGTCACTTGCACAGGAAGAAGTTCTTCTCATGTTCAGGTGGAACTTCCTGTGCATCAGGTTCTGCCTGTTGCCTCTTGTCCTGTTACTTGGCACTACCAAGAACAGCCCGACTCCTCTTGATGCCTTCCCTTCGGATACTTACAGTCACTGATGAGGTCCCCTCTCAGTTGTCCCTTCTCCTGTCTGAGCAGGCCCAGCTTCCTCAACTTTCCTCCTAAGTAAGAGGAAATATATGCAGGGGAAAGCATGTCACAATTTGGTCCATTTCTTCCAATTAGGACTGTCTTTCACAGGTAACCAATTTATATTAGGAAGTCCTTATTTCCTGGCACTTTGCTAATATTTTTCAGGTAGATTGTTTAAAATATTTATGTAAAGTCCTAAACTTTATTATTATAGACTCAGCTATCCGCTGAGAAGCCTCCTTTTGCATAGGAAAGCTCTACTAATTATGACACACTGGGCATCTACCATGACACTTGTCAGAGAGGCTCAAGAATTGGTACGAGTTCGTACAGAGCACCTGGAAGAAAATCAACTACAAGCGCCCCAAGTTCTGGCACAGCTCTTGAGTTAGACTCATTTTCTCAGCTGAGAATTGCTCCCAGGTCAAAAATCCAGGTTTTTGGAGCAAGCACAGCAGAAATATTACTAGCAGAGAGATAATATCTAAATCAATGATGAGTGCCCAGCATACACGATCACCTTGGAGTTCAAATACGAAAGAAGGCCTTTTATTAGTTTAACAGTTGTGAGTAATATTTTCAAGTAATGCCAAATGTGTTACAGATGTTGATAGGAACAACTGCTGACTACAGAGTGCTCCAGCACAGACCTAAACTACTTTGGAGGAATCCAGATCAGAACTTTGCAGCCAGCCTCCCTGTAAATCACACACAGCAAAATACTGTAAATAATACCAAGCCAGTACAAAATCCTACATCCAATTCAAGTTTTGGGGGAATCCGTTAACTTTGCTGACAGCTGCTTGTGAAGAGCTGAAGCAATGTTCTCCATCTTAAAACAACACAACTTGATGGAAGTCCTGTCTTGGAGCTGCATACAGAACAGGGAATCTTGTTAAAGTGCTGGCAGGGTAACCAATATGATGTAATAGATGTTATGTACTGCATTAAACTATTTTGCACACCAAACACTGACTCTGTGGAAAAGAAGACACATTGTATTCCAGTGCATGATGAAGATGATGCCTTAAATGCCAGGGAGCAAAGAGTGAACACCAGTACAAAATTCACCATGTTTTCTTGAGCTAACCTGAGACACCAAATGGTATTGCTTCAAGCAAGAACAGTTTGCCAGCTAGGCACAGTAAATGTGACCATTATGATGGGAGGCAGACTGTCCCTCATTCTCTGTAAAGAAGACATGTATGGGATATATTTTCAAGTGCTTTGAGCAGTTTTACTCTGACATTCCTGTCCAGGATATATGTCACCAATTCCACTTGGGACAAGGCTCCAGAGACCAATACAGCTTGTTCCAAGGAAATTGTTTTAAAAACCAAGTCCAAATTTCCCGTCTTTCCATCTTCAAAACTGACCTCTTAAAGTTCGTTGTAACATTATGTCACATGCATAAATTTTTAAGCAGTCTGTTGAGATAATACATTCCTGATTATTGAAGTTACTCTTGAGCTGTGTGAAAGTAACATGACAAAATTAAAAGTAACCCATCTTCCACATGTCACTCTTTTAATGCTACTTAGATGTCTGCTTTTACACCTCTGTAGTTCCATTCTGATTTTCAGCTTATATAAAGGCCTGGAAACATATTGCCTCAGAATGGAAGAATTGTAATTCACAGTGGAAATTCTTGCTTAAAATGGCACATGCACACCTCTGATCCAGATTTTGGGATGGGGAAGGTTTCTTCATAATCACTTATTTTAAACTCACAGCAATATATCCTACAGTTTGATTTCTAGGCATCTTAACTTTGTCACTAATTACATTTATTACAGTTTTTTTGTAAGCCAACTCTCATATCACACACATTCATGTTTTCCATGGCACAAGGGAAATATCTGGTGATAATTGGAAAAGCCTAGATAAATGTCTTGCTAGTAAGTCAAACTGTGACAATTACCAATTTTCCAGGCGAATTCAGGAATGATTAAGAGCATAGCAGGACTCAAAAAGGATTAGAAATTTATAAGGAAAATAACACAATTAAAGCAGATCAGAATAAAAAATAGATAGAAGAGCAGTCATGTATAAAGCCATGAGCAGCTCTGGCCTGCAGTCCTTCTTAGGCTCAGTGGCTTATTGGTGCTCCAGCATCACTGGGTGGTTCAGGCCATGCAGGACACACTACACGGCTAAGACTTTGGTCTGGGAAGAAACTCCTGTCTGGAATGTTTTTTCTATGAAGATCTATTATTTATGTTTATTGGGCTTTTTATGGGAACTTTTGAGTTATTCAGTGAAATACTGCTGCTGAATAAAAGCAGTTTAAAAGTCTGAAACGTGAAGTCCTAAACTGCAACACTTCAGAATTTACTTTTTATGTTAAATTTTCTCTAAACTCCTATTTATGACAATAAAAAGAGGTCTGTAAAAGGATATTGTATCCCATACTCACACAATTAATATTTATGTACATTAAACAGAATAAGGAAAGCTAATGGCATGGGAGAGAATATGGAATTAACTAACAATTTGGAACTCTCTAACACTCTATCTTATTATGGTCTAAAGTATATGTGGGATTTTTTGATCCTTCTGAAGATGACAGGCTTTATTTATCACATGAAATGTACCGTACATTCTTGTAGCATCTACTGTGCCATCTTGTCCACTTCGTGCTACTCTGTTAACATGGCCTCATCCTGGTTAGGGAGACACAGAAGACAGAAAGAGGCATTTAAGATTCTGTGCCCTCATTTCCATTCGTGAGGGTTTTGAGCTGTGATAGAAACACCTGTCTTCCAAAAACAGGAATGAGAATAGCTCCTCATGTGCATACACTGGACTGCACACCCACACATTTAATTTATCAACAGCACATCCTACTGCCATGTCCTCAGCTAAATATTAGAGAAAAATTCACATCATTCTGCTGACTAACTGAAGCACCGTGTTGCCTGTGATCTAATCAATGTGTGTGTGTGTATATACATGTGTGTGTGTCGATATGTATGTTTCAGAGAGAAGAGAACCCTGAAAGCAGGATTCTACCACACAAGATGAGCTGTAAGGATGTTGCTCTGTGAACTCTTTAAATAGCAGGATGCTTGTCAGACATATAAACAACTTGGATTTTCATGAAAAGAGAGCAAGGAAGAGTAAGAATGGTTTCCAGAGTATGGAAATCCACTCTTTGGGTTGGTTTTGGCTCCTCTTGGTGAACCTGTCATGTCGGTTAATTTCAATGATATTTTGGTGGCTGCTGATGCTGAAAGGATAATGAGATGGATATGTTCTGGTAGAAAAAGTGGCAGAGATGCGTATACAAAATTTGCTTTCCTTCAGGAAATATTTATTTCTAAGCAAGATGCAAAAAGACTCACTGGGATTATCATGCAGCCATTTCCAATACTATTATGTACCACACCTGCACCACCTTTCCAAACAAACAATAAGATGTGATATAGCCATTTTAAAGTTATCCTTGATATTTTATTTCATAGTCAAAATTTTACAGTCAAAATTTTAAATGTGTGGGGTTTTCCCACTGTTCAGTCTCACTTATCACAGCTACAAGTCTCTCAATATCATTTAATAAGTATGTGAAAGAAATAAACCTGAGAGCCTCGGGAAGATTCACTCACTATAAAGTCTTGAATTACTTTATTCTCACAGGCAACATCAGCAGATGGTAGTCCATATGAAGTTATCTGGTCTTGAACTCAGAATGCAAAGTCTTCTCCCTCTCTCCCTTGGGCTCCTTGGTATTATCCACCCGTGCTGCTCTTCCCCTGCACTTTTGTTCAGTGCTCTGGCCCCACCCACATTTATCCATCTCTAATCTCCTTCAGGCAAGCAGCCAGATAATGGAGCATGATGGACACTGCTACTGTGGTCATTGCCATAGCACATGAATTACTGCTCCTAATTTCATTTACAGCCTTGTGGTTTATTTACTCATTCTTTTGCAGGAGCTTTTGGCCTCTTTTGCCTCAGACCCTACATAGTAATAACTGCAGTTTTAATTTAACAGTCCTGTGCTGGTCAGGAAATTTTACAAACTGATAACTAACTGCAGCTACTCCGTAAATACCACTGCCTCTGATGTGAAAGGCAATAACCCTCAAGAGGACCAGAAGAGAGCCTGCTGCATGCAACAAGTCCTTGCAGCAGGCAGAGAAAGTATGGCAGAGTTTTAGGTAAGTGGGATATAATTAGCCATGTTGGAATTTGACCAGGATATCAGGGTTAACACCGCTGCTCCTGCGAGAAGTGCCTTGGGAGTTCCTCAGCAGCAGGCAGCCAGGACCTCTTGTTTTCATCACATTCCAGGCACTATATGACAGCTACCCAAATACACTTTGCCTTAATGAAACAGAAATGCACATATGATACCTACGATTTGGAACCAAGGTATGGACTTTATCCCACAGTGGATTAATTCAGATTTGTGAATTATTCAGAGTGAAAAAGGACTTCTGTATTTGGGTTCTATACCTTATCTATTGTGAAATAGTAATGACAAAATCAGTCTCTGGTGAAACTGTGGAGCCCACAGGTTTCTTGAACAGCTCGACCTGCTTGTGGCTGACTGGTAAGCGTAGAGGTGGGCATTTCTTGCACTGAGATTTTATGCATTGCCTGCACAACCTGTTTGGAAAGAACTGTGGTCATGGGCATTACACAGCACTCCGGGCTGCACATAGAGATTGATGTGCAGGTAGAAGTGCCAGTACTTACAGCATCCCAGAAGACTCACCCAGCTGCTTCCTCTGCCTGTGCCTTTCAACTTCTGTTTCTATCTTACATGAGCTGCTCTAGCTCTTGCACTATGAGCTTGTCGCCTTCCTGAGGTCTTTTCTAGCCCCAGGTTTTTATTGCTTTCCTATGAGTCATGCATACCATGGATTGATGCAGCTCTGCCCTGCCCAGGAAGACTGCAAGGCCGAACAGCTGCTGGTGGTGGGAGGAAAGAAGCTTCTTTAATTCCTTCTTGCTACCAGCAACAACCAGAGGGTTATGGAAAAGTGGCCAAGAATTTTGTACTGTTTAGTGTGTGGACAGAGAGATTTGCTGTATACCAATGTTTTCCATAACCCAAAATTATTAAATTGGGTAAACTGTATTCACCTAGGTTCAAATTAGTACATTTGTCACCGTAAATTAGCAAACAATTCCATTATTCCTCCACAGAGAAGAGATTGTGAACACTGGCAAAGTTTAGACTTTCCTATTTTATACATGTTTCCATATGTTGGGCATGGAAGAGAAACACATCATTTCTCTCCCAAATGTATTCCCTCCTGTGTAATGTGAATGTATTACGTGTAATCATATTCCAAGGCAATAAGATTAGACAAATTACTGTACTCTAAAAAGTGACATTAAAAATTGCCTCTCCATCTTTATTAGCTTACTTTTTCTCAGTCAAATATGTTTGGCTTACAAGAAAAACGATGTTTTTCATTCTGACCTCAGGCTTCCCAAATTCAAACAGAGCTATGGGTCAATAGCTGAATGAGAAAAGGTTTGTCAGAATGATTCAGATCCTTTTTGACACCTCAGCATCTTCAAATTACTGCTTATGTCAGGCATTGGTTATGCTTGACAGTGAAAGGCTGGGAACAAGCACATGGTTCAGATGATGATCTGTGTGCAGGAATTCAGATAATCTCATGGTGGCTCTGCTCCACTCCATGTGAAATGAAAAAGGAACATAAATTTTTTTGGTCACTGTAGTTAAAGCAGAAGAGTAAGACAAAAGCCAGCCAATGTAATGAGTTAGAAATGTTTTATATTAGCTTTACATAGCAAAGAGAATGTGAATCTTTTCTTCATATTTTGTGCCAGGAAGTGTTTTGGAGACTATCTGTAGGCAATACACGCCAAGGAAAGTGATTTTGCTACATGGTTATTAAAAAACAATACTGCCACAATTGCTTGGGTAGAAAGGGCTATACAGAAGCTGTCTTCTTTCTGATGGCTTTGGGCAGCAGCAGAAATCAGGGACCCCACATGGACTTCTGTGTCATTGTAAACTCGACAGGTCTCCCTCCAACTGGCAGGAGCCCAGGAGCAGCTTCCCAGGTCTGTCCAGGCCCTGCAGAAGGATGGGTGTTTGGTAGAAAAATGGAATGATCTCCTTTTCAGTTTCATTATAATTTTAATAAAGTGTTTCTAGAGCTGAGCATGTAGGTTTTGGCCTAGAAATCACCACTGGCCACAAGATGAAGAGCAAAAATAAGATAACCCTAAGGTGGCACATCCAAGGTGATTCACAACAACCCACAGCTGGATCTCCATTTAGACATAGTCATCTCCTGATGTGCCTGGGCTAGCTCTCCACTTCTGGGCACAGAGGGGTATGTATGGTTGCCTTGCTGCAGGACTGGGGACCCTTCATGAAAGCAGGCAGGGGACCTCCTGTTCCATCCTCTAACTGTGGGGCACTGGGAGCTGAAACAGTGACTAAAGAGAGAGATATTTGCTCTGGAGTCAGGAAAAAGCAATTAAGGAGAAGTAATATTGAATCAAAGGAAACAAACAAGTAGCCAAAGTACAGCAGCTCCTGGTGAGGTGGAGGAGATGATGGCCAGTTCCACACCAGTGGCTCAGCATTGCTTTACATTGTGGATGGGCTATTTGTGATTCTTCAGGCTCAGTGGCTTTGAACAAGGGGCACAATTGCAGGGACAGTTGCTGGCAGGCTTTGGCTGTGGCTGAAGGCAGATGTCCAGGCTGGGTGAAGACACCCGGTGGGTCAGAGCAGTGGAGCAGTGACATGTGGGTGGGACAGCCTGGCCACCACCACTGCTGCTGGCAGGTGGGGGTGCCACAGCTGCCCCTCCTCGCACTGGCAAATTCAGCTGTCTCACAGGCAACCAGGGTAGGGCAAAGCTCTCCAGCCTGGCTGGAAATGGCTGGGTGGCAACCCTTGAAGGAGACCATAGAAATGCTGCAATGTAGAGGCAATGTGTTCTATTCTGTTTCATAGCAACCAGCACATGGCTGGAACCCAATAAGCATTAGCTAACATGAGCTGTTTTGTGTCTTCCATTAGGACTCTCTCTGTATGCTTTACTTCTTGCATTTTCCATCTTCTGGGCATTGACAGAAAGATGTAAATAGGAGAACCTGGGCTGAGCACCAGGCAGGAAAACAGGAGCTCCCCAATGGTGGTCCATGCTCTCTGTTGTGGCCCAAGGCAACTCACTCAGCATGACATCATATCAGCTTCCACTTGTGAAAGTGGGAATAATATTCACTTTCCCCTTCCCATAACCAGTCTGTTTGCACAGTGCTGGGAAATTCTAAAATTGCTTCTTGAGCATAATGACATTTCTTTCCTGGAAATCCCCAGGATGACAGTACATCAGCAAAAAGTATTGACATGGTCTGGGTGCCCCCAGATGTGCTGTGACAGGAGGCTTCACTGTTGATGATACCATCACAGCCCAGGTAACTGGCACAGCAAGGGCAAATGGAAAAAATACACAAGGTGGGGTATTTTTTGTTTATTGAGTAAACTGGAGAAACTCAGTCCACAGAACCGCTTTTCTTTCCAGCAGGAATATTGTGATGTGGGATTTTGTTCCCTGATTGTTTTATGTAAAACATTTGTTGAAAATTAAAACTACTAATTTGAACAGGTCACAGGCAGCCTGGGCAAGTAAGTGAACTGTGTTTTAACAAAGTGTAATTACATCAACTCGCAGCTGGCATTCTGAATTTTGGAAAGCTCATTCCACTTTAAGGTTTAGCACTTGGGATTAAAGACAGTACTGTATAACTTAAAAGATTTAAGAATTATACTCTAGGAAGTCATGCTGTAATAAGCTTTAGATCAACAGTTCATATAGCATCATGGGATTCTCAGACCCCCAAGAGAAAGAGTCCTAATATACTGTAACCTACAACTTTCCCCTTGAAATGTCTTAGTTCTGCAAAGCAATAAACCAGTCTGGACTAAGTTACTGAAGGTCTTTGAAGTACTGGAAGACCCATAAATAAGGTGAGTACTTTGGAAGGGGGGGCTCATTTTGTGGTGTACATATACAACTATTTCATAGTCAAGTTGATTTGTAGCTGCCTGTATGTCAGTTTCCTGGGAGCAATAAATCTTCATTCAAGCAAAACTAAAATGTCACCAGTATTTATTTCATGCATTTTTTACCCCATCAGGAGAAGAAAAAGTCAGCATTCATGTAAACTTCTATGCCCAACTTGCAGCCCTGTGCTAAAACTATGCTTCATAGTATGAAATTTTTATAAATCTAAAATGTAAACATTGGGTAACAGATGTACAATTGCATGGCCAAAAAAGAGTGGTAACTGTCACTGGAGAAATAAAACTGAGTTATTGTTTCCAGTTTCAAAAGAACAGCAACAAGTCTAAAAAACTATATGTGATCTTTGTCCTTTTTTCCCCCTCAGACACCTGCACTCATCTAATGTTTCACTCAGCCCTGAAAAATAAATGCATAGCTTCAGTCTCCTAATCCATGTGGCTCCAGAGACCACTGTTACATGAGAACTTAAACTGATGATGCTGAGCGTCCTAGGGGCAGCTTAATCTTTTTTAATTCAAATCAACTGAGTCCCATGTGGCGCTAGGATGATACTCTATATGCTGCAATCAGACTGACCTAGACTTCTTGTGCTCTAAATGATTAATGAAACTGCCTCCTAGTTTGTTTCTATGGTGATCCGAAACTTGACACGATGTAGGAATCTGCCATTCATGCTGAATGAAACGAGGAGGAGATAGCCGAGGAACAAAACTCCATCAGTTGTACAGAGAAGGCTCAATTTTAAGTCATTAGTCTCCTTGTACTTGGGTTGTTGACTCTTGAAAATAAGAGTGAGATAAAATATCCTAGTTAATATAGCTTTAATTGGGTAGTTTACTAGTAAATTGTTTCAGTATTAGAAAAATGAGGTATGCTGAAAAGGGCTTTCTAAGTTTTCTTTTGATGGGCAAATGTGGGACAATGCTAGAGCAATAGCTACAGAGTTTGCAGGTTCCTATAAAGAAGCTGATTCAACTGTGAAAGCCCTGCAATGCCTTTAAATACTGTAAATAATGCTCTAAGAAAAAAAGAAGAACAAAACTTAGGAAGAAAAAAATCTATGTTCAGGTTTATTGAGTCCATGAAGAAGACTTCTTGTATCCTGCATTTTGGTACTGATATCTCAAATAAAGAGTGATTTACTTCACTACAGTGCTTTGAGGCTTTCAAAGCAAATAAATTACTTTCAATTTCATTTCCAGAGGGAGCACATTACCAAACTTTTAAATATTTTAGATAGTCCTGGAACCACTGATGAGCATCTTCAGTCACACTTGGATCTATCTATAGTGCTACGGTAAAAAACACTTGAAAAATCATCAGTAAATTAGTGTAGCTGCCTCACCAGCCACAACACCATGAAGCCCAGATCAAACCACCTGCCTGAAATTTTACTCAGAGAACCAGGGTAGCAGCCCACTCTGGATTCCAAGAGGCTATTGCTAAACTGTAGGCAGTGCTGGCTTTAGTTAGTTACTGAAGTTGACTCGATTGTGCTACTGCTGTAGCTTGAGTGCATTTAGAACCGGCCTCACCTTTGCTCCTTTCTATTCCCAGGCAGACGCATTTGAGCCCTGGTTGACCCAAACCTCAAAGAACACCTAAAGATGTGCAAAAGCAAAGGTTTTCTGCAGAAAGTGAGAGCAGTTGAGCCCTACAAGCTCTGAGATAATTTGGGGTGCTCTTTCTGCCTCTGTCACTTAACACTGCCTTTATTGCCTCCCTTCCAAACTCCCAAGCACTGAGCGCACCACTGTTTCTTGTCCTTTCACCAGATCCTGTCTCTCCACCCTCACAGTGAGAGATGCTGCTTCTCTTTTCCCTTCCATGTCTGTTTAAAGGGAACACTGTAGGCTGTGCATTTGCCTCTGGCGAGGCTACCCCGGTACTGATCTCACTGCATCTCTCAACAGCTTTTCAGGAGGGCACAGCACACCCAAATCATCTCATCGCTTCATCTGGAATCAATCACAGTAGGTCCACTGATGTCAAGAAAACTATGCTCATTTGCATCAGCACGTGACCTGGTCCTATCTCTTTGTGATCTTTATATCAACAGTGCTCCCACTGGGATTCGTGATCTCAGAGGAATCTAAACCCACTTTCTTATGCATTTAACCACTGTCTGCCATTTTTCTTTCCTATCATAAAAAACATTGTGGCTACTGACTCAAATTCATAACAACTCAAATTCTTTTGGTATGAATCTGAGGCATTTTTCTTAACATTGCACCCTGCAGTCTGAGACTTTAAGGATCCAGACTTAGCAGAGGGTCCAAATGATACTATGTTTCTTAATAAAGCAATTACCTTCGCAGATGTAAAATACTTCATGTTCAGGGTTTTGAAAGGAATCTGAAGTACTTAGTATTTTCAAACATGACTTGATACACATTGCCCCTGTATTTCTTCAGCTGTTTTTGAAAATCCTTGTTTATGTAATTGCCACATGAAGATATTATGGTGCAATGGTTTGCATTTTTACCAAGTTTTATCTCCTGGGATCAGACAACACTGTAAGTACTTCAATTATCATTTTTAGAAGAAAAGGCAGAAAGAAACAGAAATTCTTTAGGATTCCCCAGCCAACAAAATCTACTATGCTGCACCCAGATTCCATTTTAAAGACAATTCTTATCTGAGGGAAGAGTTTGAACTAGTTTTGAATATCTTTGATTAGCAGTAACAACACTGTAAGTGCATGTCTCACTGGGGTTCTTAGGAGGATTATTGGAAAAACAAGTCATTTTCCTTGGAAAAGAAGAGTTCTTGTTTGTTTTTGCAAGAAACAGAGACAAAAGGAGTTCAAACAGAATAAAAATATTTAATGGCTATATGGGTCTCTTTGGAAGTGTGTGAGACCATGTTCCTGTTATGCCTGCTTGGGAGAAGCCTCCCTTCATGGGTTTCCGAATACTAAGCCATTGAGTTCTGTTTATTTTGCTTCACTCTTATCAAAATAATTTATGAGACCAGTGGGAGAGGGACAGGGGCAGCCTTCTTATCAGGCCACTCACCTGGGATGCAGGAGACCCAAGTTCAACTCACTACTTCAAACCATACGGGCCAAATTCCTGCAATTTGTGTCTGCACAACAGCCTTTCTCAGATGAGGATTTAGTGACCATAATGATTACAGGCCCTGTCTCTTTTATGGATAAAACCACCCAGGAAGGAGGTGAGAAACTGGACAACATTGAGATCAACTATTTTGGCTCATGTCCTTTTTTGGAGGTAAGTCTGCATGGCAAACCTTAGAGTCCCTCTGCCACTGCCATTTCAGGCAAGCAGCCTGGTTCCTGGGAGGGTGAATTAAGCACAGTCCTAATTTCTCTGTGTGTGTGTCCTTTCCAAGCAATTAAACCTGAGCCTCTCAGGCAAAAATTAAGAACTTGTTTACATGGGTGAGCAGCAGAGTTGCCTTGCTGAGGATCCTGCCAGGGCAGCCAGGTGAATTTGATGCCACCTGCCAGAAGCCACGCTGACAGAAATTTTCATTCTCTGAACTTAAGGCTCAGGTTCAGTTTGGAATAAAGCAGTGCATTGATCAATGTATCAGTGGGACTGTGCTTCTTATACGTGGCACATTTTTGGGAAACAAAGGCTTTGTATTCTCTCAGGCAGGAGAATGCTCAATCTCCTGGCAAATGCTTCACAACACAGTGAGAGCCACAAGCTCTCCTAGGAGACATTAGCAGACTTTATGCTGGTGTTTGAGGAAAATTATGATCTGTGACCCTCACAGGAACAGAAAATACTTTTTTCCCGTTCAGGGACACAGTGCCAGGATGCAGACATGAAGAACAAAGTCCAAACAGGACTATAATGATAATGCCAACGATCCCTTGAACCTTCATGACAGGAACCTGTCTTGTTACAATGTCTCCAGTAATACTTTCCCTGGGACAAGGATAATTTCCATTATTCCCATGCTTCTTTCTACATCTTCTGATGACTATGTATGCAGAGGGGAAGGGGGAACCTTCATTTTTGGAAGAGTGGAGGTATCAGTTTGAAATCAGTCCCAGCTGGGATATACTTGAAGTCCTGCAAAAATGAGGAACCAGTAATCACGTATGAGTACAGAAGTTGGCAGTCTGGTTAGGAGGGGGCATTGCATGCCTTTTTTTTGTACAGAGCAGCTCCTGCCTGCTCCTGTTGGCAGCTGAGGGAAAGCCTGTGTTAGCACATGGACTTACAGAGCAGCGTGAGGATTTGCAGTGACTAATTATTTGAATATGAATCAACAATGCAACGCTGTGGCAAAACACGGCAAATGCTCGGCATTGAGTCACATTAATAAGAATGTCACGCATAAAAGAAATGAGGTAATTATTCTGCTCTACTTCACTTGATAAGCCTCTGTTGGAATGCTGCATGCTGTTGTGAACACCACATTAAGAAAGAAATACATACTAATTGGAGAACTCAGAAGAGAACAACAAAAATGAGAAATGATTCGGAAAATAACCCTTATGTGTATGATTGTTCATAAACACATGAAGTGCCATAAAAAAAGGAGCAATTATTCTTATTATCTTAATTCTATACTAATACAGTCATTAAGTATGGAAGAAATTGAAATGGGCAATGCCAGGGTTACAGGCTGAAATGCAATATAGAAACAATACTGTCAGAGCAAGAGGTTGGAGAACCTCTTGGCATCACCATCTGTGGAAACAGTCTGGACTAGCCTACACACACTAGAACTACCTGGAGGACAATTGATTTCATTCCCCAAATGTTTCTGAGGTTTCCAAATTTTGCTTCATGTCAAATCAGAAAATGTCTACATTCTCTGTAAAGGAAAATGCTAAGAAAATGGCACATTAACTAAAAGTTTTCTGTTTGAAAAAATGTATTTAAAATGAAATTATTTTGTATTTCATGCTATAATGAAAAGTGATCTACAAAGGAAAAAATCAAAGCAATTATCCTAAAGGTGATGAAATGGAATATATCCACAATATCCTCAAACATGAAAAGGAGATGTTTAAAGAATTCAAAAGTATGATACCATAAAATAATTTCAATTTTCAGTTGAACATTATTTTTAAATTAAGAGCATGATTTATTTTTATTTATTTTACCTTATTTTGTTGTACCTTATTTTATTTTATTTCTTTTTTAAGACAGCTTTGTGAGTCACATGCTCATCAGGGAAGATTTAGAAATGTATCTCCCATTTTGAGACTTGTAAAGTTATTGTATAGCAAGGGAAACAAAGGAAGGTCTCTGAAGGTTGCTCTTGAAATTAGAAGGTGACTTTGGAGATGGTAGTCTTTACTTCCAGTTTTTAACAATTTATTTCTAGTACTTGTAAAATACCTGAGAAAGCATACATTTAAAATTTGTGCAGTGCTATTGATCAAAGGAGCAATTTAACATACACAGTGTTAGTTTTCAGCAGTAAAACTGCCCAATTTAAAAGCTCATTATGGCTTTTTACATTTGTGTAGGAAAAAGCTGATTTTTAGAAATATCCACTCTAAGCTTCTAGAACAAACAATGAGAGGGACAATAGAGCGGTATAAGACATATACTGGATGCTGCTTTTTGGCCCTCATGGTTATGCTGCCCCTCCTTGCCTTCAGATTGCTACATTAGCAAATTGCCCGTCAGTTCTCCGAGCGTGGCACTCGGCCTTTGCAGCCCTGGGGATATCAGTAACACAAAGATTGCCCCTTGCAAGCTGCAGTGACCTGCGCCCTACAGCTCTATCTATCACACAAAAATGTACTGCTCTGCTACCGTCACTTTTCACAGCTCCATCTCAATAGCTCTTTTCGGGTTTCCTGCTGACTGACAATGTCAGTTACAACATTTCACACAATTTTTCTTCTCTATGTGTGAAATTACTTATCCAAGAACTGTGAAAAGAGAATCAGCAGGTTCCTAGTGTTCTTTCTCTGTGAGAAAGAAGAACTAGCCACTATCTAAGAAAGCAGGACAGGGCAAAAGCTCCAGGGAAAAAAAAAATCTTCGAATACTTGTTCACATTTTAAAACACAACTGCTATGATTCTCTTTGAACTATTTGTTGTCAGAAAAGAAGGCTCACAGACACTACTTACCTTAAGCAATTTTAAAAGATATTACCTGAGATTAATTCCTGAATTCTTAATTTTCATCCTTTTGACTGGAAAGATGATTCTAGGAATAGTGTTTATCCAGACAACTCCAAGTTTTGAATACTGTTTACTGACAACGTACAGACTAAGAACTGTTTGCCTGGTAATTTCACTTAAGTAAATATAGCAGGTTTATAAACAATGCACAGGACAAAAAAGGAGAAGAAATGTATTTGCAGACAACCATTATCTTATTTCTTCTGTTCAGCAAAAGTAAAGTGGGGTAGATTTTATAGCCTCGGATCCATGGCTTTTTGTTCTACGTCACTGACTCAGGAAAAACACAACAACTTGTTCACCAAAATACAACCAACCCATTTTCGCTGTGTTCAGTGAACACATTGCACAAGTATTTCTCCCAGCGTGCGAGGGAGAGGTCAGGTGAGTGCTCTGAGCGTGGTGAAGATATGTGGAATGCCTTGCCATGTCTTACACGTCTGGCTTGGTTTTCTCGAGTCATTGAGATCATGCCCTTTGAGCCACAGCATCAGCACCTCTCATAATGATGGGGCTATGGAGACTTAGGTAGGGTGAGATGTGCAGTCCACATGTACGTTTTCTCACATGCTTCCCCTTCACAAAAAGTACCCTCAACCAAACCAACAAAGAAAAGGAAGATCAACACAAGCAAATCCAATTTACAGTTAATCAGAGAGATGGAGCAAGGACTCACTCCAAAAACTTCCTTTCTGCTTTTAAAGCAGCAACCAAATCCCCACTTAGGAGGCACTTATGCCATCTACCTCGAATGCTTACACAGAAATACCAATGGCAAGAGGGCATTTTGTATATTATTTTTGCTCCCATTAATGCAATTGAACATTTGGGAAAAAAGGACATGAGGCAGCTTCTTACTGATGGCACAAACTTATTCTGAAGAAAGAAAGCATTTGCTCTTGAAGGAGTACAGTGGAAATGGAAATGTGTGTGTCCTGCTGAAACCCTATCTGTAAGGTACCAAGCAAGTGAGGTCACTGATAAAAATGACTGCCACATAACAATTTTCCCCCACACACTTCAAATAATTTTACAATAATTAATTCCTATAAATGTAAATTTGATTCTGTACAAGTTTTAAAATTTTATTTCTTGATAGTAATTTCTTTGCCCATTTCCTTAGCAGCCCTTGCCACTAAAACAATGGTATTTATGTCTAAATTATGCTGCTCTTAGCATCAAATTGCAGGCAGTTTTTAATTATGAAAAATTAGATATGTAACTTAGAGGTTCCCTGGGATACTCTTTGCATATGTTACCAGGACTTAGAACACCAGATCAAAATAGCTCTTGCAGTCCTCGGAAGAGATCTGCGGGCTATATTTTTACTTTAATAAACTGTTCTTGTACACTTTCACCAGTCCATTAACATGAACATTCTCTTCTTTAGTATTACACACAAAAGTCCTCTCTGATTCTATCTGATTGCCATAGTGAATGTATTTAACATATTGTGTGCTTTGTAACAATTTATGTCCATGTCCTAGAAAGTGGTAAAGAGGTTTTTATTTTAATTAGCAACAAACACAGTCAATGATGGTTTCATATCATACTGTTTCATATCATAGTGTTTTTTCCTCTGCAGGTAGCTGAAGAGTAAAGCAGAACTGCAGGACGATTGATACCCTTCCTACATGTTCCTGTGCAAGTTATTGCCCTGGAGACCTTAAGTGCCACAGGCAGCACTTGAATATCTCTAGAAACAAAGAAATATTTTAAACCCCAGACACCCATTCAGATTACAGATGACCTGACACACTGTACTGGTAGATTTTCACGATGGGTCCCAAGATTTGGACCTTCAAACCCAGTTTAGTCAGGGCCTGTATCTGAAAGTCAGTCCAGGAAGAAAAGGTGTATGTCAGTCTTGTTTTCTAGCATGTCCTAGTCACTGAAGAATTTTTCTTTTGCCTTTTGAAAACAGCAGCGTTCACTTTTATACATGGGTGTCCAGCTCTGAAAGCTGGACATTCTCTATAACCAGTAATATTTCATCTTTTAAATGTGAGCTTTTGCTGCAGACTACCATGCTTCTGTGCTGTGCAGGATCAAACTATTTGGCAGGGCAGCAAATTTGATTTGCATTAGGAAAGGGATATTACGCATATAAAATTTCACAGTTCATTTTATATCCTAATTATCAGAAGCCCTTATTTAAGGTCTGAACCAGAGGGATTTGCTGCTCAGAAAATCAGTGTATCCAATATCAAAATATTTCAAAAAGTTAATTTCATTTCATCCTTCCAAAGTCAGTTAATGAAAGGTGCAATTCCAGTGAACAGTCTTTGGTCACAAAACTCTCTGAGTCCTCTTTAGTTTCATTAAGAGAGTGAATTAATGTAATGTTAGATGCTGACATTTAAGGGTCATTGCACTCCTATACATTGCAATTGAATAGATACCCATTAAAAATACTATAAGACTAATCCTGCAAAGGGTGAACCAGAAGATGAGGATGCTCAGGCCTCCTTAGGGGCTACAGATTTCTAGATAGATCTCTAATGACTCAGCTCTGCTCTTCTGATGCTCATGTTCTCCATCTTGTTGTGACTGCTACTTGTTCCTGGCTCACTGTGAGCTTCACAGGCATCAATACCCTGCCTTCAGGGAGGTGCCCGAACCCATATTAATTTCCACTGAAGAAATTATGATTATTGTTAGAAAAACCCCTGCTACTCAAAATTAGGTGAGCAAATGTCCTCTTTTTCCTTTGTTGAGTTAGTTCAGAAGGGAGGTGATTTGCAAACTCTGTGAGACAGACATGTCAGCATTTTTCCTCATGGGTACAAAAAGCCAGGAAAAAAAGAGCAGAGTTACTTGGATGAGATTAATCTGTCATGGTAACAGTATTTATTTTACTGACCTAAATCTTGGTTCTCCCACCTCTTCTCTCCACAGCTGTGGATCATTACTAATAAATCTTTATTCATTTATGACATTCCAAAGTAAAATAGCATTAATGTTGCTGATTTTTGGAACTGAGTGTGTCTGAGACTCTGTACCACTGGCAGAGCACAGTTTGGTCTTCTGTACAACCCACACAAACCTTGGCTCAACAAAGTCTTTAAGTGCTGCACCCGCACACTGGGTTCAAGGTGCTGCAGACCTTAAATTGATGCAGGGGACGATAATCATACGGTCTGAGGTCAGTTCTTCTGCCCCCATCAGTGGGTGTCTTCAGTGTGGCTGCTGAGCTCACCCAGCCCTCAGAGTCCCTCAGTGTCTCACTGAGGGATGTGTAAAGGTTGCTGGAAAATATACTCTATTTTTATAAAGAAAATGAAAAAGCTTTGCTCATAGGTCTGTCTTGGTGCTCTGTTCATGTGTTACTCAGCGTGATCTCAGCAGTTCAGGGTGCTCAGGCTGTCTTCTGACTGCTGCCACTGGCTTCCTGAGTAACAAAACCCCCTTCATGGTTCAGAGCTCCCCACCTAGACCTGCAGAACTGAACCTCTGAGTCCAATCCTTAGTTAGAGTCCTCTTGAAGCATGCACAAAAGCAGCAAGGGGAAGCTGAGAGCTGGATGCTGACCTGAGAGTCAGCATGGACCTACAGTAAAATCAAAGCCAAGTCATTTCATGTTCAGTTGTTCTATCTGTACTAATTTCCCTCTGAACTCTGAAGACCATGACTGAGAAATGAATTCAGGCATCAAACCTAAGTACCAGCCTTAATAAAATCCTAACAGAAGAAAACCGTTAAAACCTAACTAATATCCATACTTTGACACATACCTATGGAAAATTATTAACATTTTAATTATAATAAGCTACTTCGTGTTTTAAAATGTCAAAATAATAAAATCTGATTGTTATGATTCATTCAGTTTTAAATCACAATCCAGTTGTGATTAATTTAAACAATGTGGGTCTTGATTAGCCATTAAATAGAGCAGGTTCAATCCTAGATACATTTAAAAATGCAAGTTACAGAATTTGTTTCATCTAGTTCCATCTAGCTTGGAACTAGAACATCTAGTTCCAAAACCCATGGTGTTGTAGAAAAAAAAATTCTTATTATATACAAAGTTTTAATAGTTTTCAGATAGTTCTCTATACCTTTGTTACAATAAGTCTCTAAACTTCCCTAGACTTTGAGGTGCGCTCTTGGTTTGAAAGACAGGTGTCTGCTAAGGAAGGCAGGAGCCTCCCTTGGAATGGAAAATGCCACCCCCTTCCCTCCGAATTATTGTAATTTTGAAATTAAGGGGCTTTCAGGCAAAGATATGAGAAATAGGAACAACAGATCTTTACTAGTATATATAACAAGGCAATAATACAGAAACACTGGCTTAACCTGACAGAGTCAGGATACGACCTTACACCCTGCTGGGCAGGGTGGTGGTAGCAGTCCGATTAAGGGGTGGCTGCAGTCCTCTCTGAAGGGGTTCTATTGAAGCACTGATCCTGTAGAAGGGTCTGGTCTTCCTCTGAAGGTCTAGTCATGATTATGTAGCTCTTATCTTCTAGGAATCCAGTAGGTAAGGGGTCCCTGTGGTGTTCCAAACCTCAGATTATATCCAGGTAGGAGTGCTTGGTTCCTCCCCCTGGGCGGAGCATCTCACAATGGGCTGATGTAATTTTATGAGTCATGCAGTGAGCCTAGATAGCCCATTAAGAGAAGATATCTCTCTGGAGGGAGTTACCAGGGATGTGTCACGGAAGAGATAAAGAACATTGCCCCACCTGGTTTCAACAGCTGGTGATAGAATACATACTTTTGGTTACATCTTACATTGTAACCTAAGACAGGTGCCCAAGTTTAGAATAATGAAGAGAAATCAGTCCATAAATGGAAAATGAGCCCATCTATCAGTTTCCAAATGATGCCTGTGCTGGACAATGCAGTCCTTTAGGGTGTCTTGGTATGTACAGTACTATTGATAAGCCCCAATTTTTGAAAGAAATACCTGCACATCCTGCTTCAAAGCAGGACAACCATTTCAGCCCAAAAGCCAGAAGTTACTACTAAAAATCCAGTCTCCACTCATGAGCTCACAGTTCTAAACTACTGGTTATACTGGGGAGCAGTAAAGCACGTCAGACTCCTGGTCTTCATCAGCACCTCTCCCTTTCCACTTCCAATCCTGCCCCTTCCTCACACAAGGGTTCATGTTGAAGTAGAAGACTGACTGGGCAGTCACTCCTTGCAGTCATTTCTGCTTCTGAGATTGCATCAGCAGAGTCAACTGAGGAGAACAAATACTTCGAGTTATTTTAGACAGGAAGTCAAGAAGCTACATGACCAACCTGAAAGAGTCAAGCCAGAATCAGGCTTGGGTTTTGTTGTATCATGCTGACCTGTTTTATCTCTGAAGGTTGTCAGAGCTTTGAAATTATTGTTAACAAAGTGAAAAATAATAGCCCTGTGACTATCTTTACATCTAGAGGACAGTACCAAAGAACTGTGCAAACTACAAGTCATCAAGACGCATAAATCAGCGTCAATATTTCGTTACCACAGCTTGTGTCCAGCTAATTTTCCAGGCTTCAGCCAGCACTTGTAATGAGTCATTGACAGCTAGCAGAGGAAGTGCACATCGGCTACAGGCCTACCGAGGATGCTAAGTATGAGCTCACTTTTCAAAAATCCCTGAGATTTTTGGACAAATAGTCACACTCTGGGAGTTCCATCCATGACTCCTTGGCCTTCTGGTTGAGTGAAGGTAAATGGCATTTTTCTGCTACTGTGACCACAGCATGTAACCACATACTGTAACCACCCCTTCAGAGGAACTGCTCTTTCCCTCTTTCTTCCTCATACCTTCCCCTCAATAATTCTTATGCTACAAGGAACATTTCCATGGGACTCTGTGGGTTTTATATATTGAAAGATCAAAGCCTCATATGGAGAGCTATCAGATCAACCAGGCTGATATTTTACAGTCCCCGGGCACCAAATTTCAAGACTCATTTTCCAAGCCCTTTTTCAAATAGGACACAGGAGAGTTTGTACAGTGCTGGTATCCTCACAGTTCAAGCACATATATGAACAGAGAAAACATTCATCCTTTTTGTTGCAGACACCCGATTGGATATTCTATGTTCTTTCAACTGCTTGATTGCTATTTGGCAGTAGTTTCTGAGCAATTTCAAATTTAATAGTTGTGTGTATCAAATAAAATGCCTGCAGTAAACCAGACTCCAAGAATATGCATATTGTATGCTTAGATCTAAAATTAATAACTGCTGTTAGTGCAAATAAAGAGTAATATGTCATCACTGGACTTTTGTTTAGACTAATTTGTGTGATGTCTGCTCTACATCATGCAATACAAATGTTCTTCTCTCCAGCCCTAATATTAGTACATACATTTGGGATGAAAATAGCAGAAGAGGAAAAGCAACCTGCTATCCTTTTTATTTTGGCTAAAATAATTTTTT
Organism: Dicrurus megarhynchus; assembly: GCA_013399195.1. Lineage (NCBI taxonomy): Eukaryota > Metazoa > Chordata > Aves > Passeriformes > Dicruridae > Dicrurus > Dicrurus megarhynchus. The sequence continues at coordinate 1,699,255 of VXAD01007399.1, forward strand.
TCAGGAAAAAATGAATTTATTTAAGGTAGTAGAGAAACACTCTTCTTTACCTCAAGAACTTCCCAGGCTCTCCTCTGAAGCCATGGGGATTTGAGGATAGTCTGGGTTAATCCATAGGTAGGCTTCCTTGAGGTGTAGAAAATACTCACTCTGAAACCTATGTCCATCCATCCATCCATCCTGAAAGAGCTGGTCAACACCAACCAGACAACTTGAAACCAAAGTACAGGGTCTTTCCTCTGCTTTCAGAGACTCATAAAATAAAGTGTTAATTCAGCCATTGCTAATTTTAGTGAAGTCAAGTGAGAGGGGAGATAGCAACCCATACCCAAGGGAAAGGATATTTTGCCACTGTAGCAGTCTTGTGAACAAGGGGGAAATGCACAAAGGAAAGCCTTAGATGGCATGGAGGTCTCTCCCTGTGGCTTGGCAGAACCTTACTGTGCACCATTTCCTCAGAAAGCCCTTCAGAAACACTTCAGGCACCCTTACATGATAAATATTCAGCTAGGTCCTTGGCAGAAGACTAAGTTTTACCATAAATGACTGCTGTCTGCAGCAACTAGCAGGCTAGTCCATGGAGGGAGAAGCAATTTTTTATTTAGTCCTAAACAATACCTGGGGCCTCCTTCAAAATGAAGGATCACTCTTTCTGACCATAAAGCACTTGAAATCAATGTTCCTATAGCAGTGAACAGCCAAAATTGTATTTTTAGAAGGGGTAAGTACATAAAAGTGAGAAATCCTGTTAAAACGGAATTTGAAAGGAGAAACCAGAAAAAAAATATTTGCAGAGCCTGTATTTATACACACTATTAAAGTTTCAGAGTAATTGTATATTACATATCGAAAAAACCCTCAGAAACCAAACCCGGAAGGACCACACAAAAAAGGCAGCATGAGTGTGTAATATAGTAAGGGCAGCTAATATGGGTAAAAAGAAATCCTTCAAACAGTGGAGCTCATGGGGAGCAATGAAGAAAATAGCAAAGAACACAAACCGTAATAAGTCAAATGTTACCTCGTAATAAAGCTGGCCAAAAAGATTGTAAGGAACAGCGGACGAAAGGAATAAAAAATAGTAAGAATTTTTTTCCAACATATTAGAAGAAATTCTGTCAGAGACATTGTAGGGTTGAGAGAAGATTGTGCTGTAATAGTAGTGCTTATGAAAGACAAAGTAATATGCTTGGTGTGAGGAACCCCAACAGCACACACTGTTATAAGCTCTAGATAAGCTATTACCACTCAAAAAGAGACCTGGCAGTTTTTGTTCTTGTGGTTAGCTCTGTGTAAGTGTCAGATCAGTGCTTAGTGGCTACAGAGTACCAATTAGAATGTTAGAAATAATTGAGAAAGGAACAGAAAAAATGTAGAAAATGCTGAATAAAATTTGCAAAAAAAAAAAAAAAAACCCTAAACCTTGGGTTCTAGATACTATGTGTTGCTAGGGAATGGTGAGCTGTCTGTGAGCATTTAATTCCATCTTCTTTCCTTACCTGAAAAACAATAACTCGGGGGTGATCTCAATGATATAAGCATGCTTTTGCTTCTTTAAAAATAGCTTTTATAGTTTGTGCAATGAAGTGTATGAAATAATGCTCTCACTGGAAAAACACAAACCTTCACAACCTTTTCCTCAGCTTGAAATGACCATATGTTTAGGCATCTTGCTACTTAGGAAAAGCCATTTTCTGTTATTATGAGACAAAATCACTCACCAGTTGATGGGTGGAGTCAAGTGCTTACACCAGGTTTCACAAAAAGCTACTTTCTTGAGTAGAGAACAGCCTGGTGCAGAGCTGAAACTCCTGCCAAGGCAGGAGTGGTGTGAAGGCTCCCAGGTCAGGTGAGGATACCCCATCCCGAACCTCCCCTGGTGGGAGGTATCCATAATGACCCTCATTTCCTGAATGTGGCTGGGTGAAGGGATAGCAACGAGCCCCCATTTCCTTCCTAAAAGGAAATTTAAGCATTCTCTTGAAGCACGTGAGATATAGATTATTATCTCTCTGCCTAAAACGATATTCACTCCCAGTAGACTGTGCTTGGTATGCTCTGTAAGGTATTTATAGGTGGGATACTCCAATTTCTTCTGGAGAAGGCTACTCCAATCTGTCTAAAATATTAAATACCAATGAATGAGAAAGAAAGAGGACATGATTCTGTAGTTTGGTGCCTGAGTCACTTGCTGGGGAAGGTGAGGAGATCTGGATTAGAACTGCTGCTCTAGTTTATACTCTTGCCACATTGAAAAGTATCCTATCCAAAAAGTGACAGGTGCTTTTTCACTGTCTCCATGTATCTGAGACAGTGAATCCGAAAATGTCTTCTTGCCTGGTATTTGAGAACCTCTCTTGTTCAATGCACTTGAGAATGGATTTGGGTCAGCCTGCTCAGTGGCAACGCGATCTGAATCATTCTGGGTTGGTCTTTCTGTGTTAGGGGAAGATTCATTTCAAAAATACAGCCATCTGCAGATCCATAGGTAGTGAGGACTCACACACCAACAGTGGCAAAAAGGTCCACAAGTTGTTTTGTGGATTTATTGCCTACTTAACTGCTGTCACCAGTTTCAGTGAAGATGATCCCTATGGGACAATCACCCTTTTGCAGATCCAGCTTTTAGGTCACCCATTGTAAAGCCTACCATTTTTCTGATGGCTTTCTTTTGAGTTCATGCATCTTGAATAGCTTAGTCCTTATTTGAATCTTCATCTTTTTGTTAGGTTTTTGACAGTATTGAAAGGAAGCTACAGATGAATTAACCTATTGGTGGGGGACACCTTTTGGAAACCAGTCTAAGACTGGAAGGAATGCTTGTTACACCAGAAAATCCCACATACCTCTTTAGCTTCTCTTCTAAGTGCAAAAGAAACTTCCCCAACCTCACTTCTCTACTAAACACATAATAAAACATCAAAAAAGGGGTTTTTACACAAATCTGTGCACAACTTGTTCTTAGGGAGAGAAAGAGAGCAAGAACCACACGTGGTATATTGCTTTAAAGTGCTACTGGATAGCCATCTGATCCTGCTAATGAAGGGTGTGGTACAAGAGCCAGAACAAACCAGAAAATGAGCCATTGGCTTTTACATTAACATTTTTTTTTGCCTTTGAAGAAAAACCAAAAGAAAGTTAGAGAGTTCAGATGAAGAGATCTTTTTTATGGTCTGTGCCTTGGATTTCCTTTTGAAAGCAAGTTCACTTCCTTTCCAAGAACTGACCTTCAGGACAATTTTTTTGTTGCATGTCGTATTTCTCTTCCTCATTTTTCTCGTCCATAGATTGGCCAACAATATTACAGCCTCTGGAATTCTGAAATCCTTGGCACAAAGAGGAAGTTATCGTATAGATCTACTCTAATAGGTCAGAATCTCAGCTGGTGTGAATTGCTCTAGCTCCACCAGAGTGTTGCTGATTTACACTAGTAAATAATATGGGTCTGTTGCTCTAACTGCCAGAATTCATACTTCCTTCAGTAGAAATACCAGGTCCCATTAAAATCCTTCAGTTGGTTTCTGCTGGACAAGCAGAAGCCCTGTTACTCTGTTCCAATATCTAATTGCCATCTGGAACCAGTAGCAACCACATGAGAATGTTAAACTGCAACATGGAGAAGCCTGCCTCTGTTTGGGCTTGATTCACTGCTGCAACGCTAGGTCTGTGTAACTTCAAAGAGTTGAGTGGAGTCCTCCATGCTGAATTCAGTGCCCTGCCTAATCCCTTTTTTTACAACCATAATTTTTTCTCCTTTTCCTAAGCACTTATTTCCCATGTTTTGAGGGAAGAATGGGCTCTAAAGGAAAATTGAACATTCTGTCTCTTCTGTGTGATTACCATTTCCATCCTCCGTTTTCAAACCCAGTATAAAAGCTGCATCATATTTCCTCTACACATTTTGCTTGTTTCTTTTTTGCTGTAGTCATCCTCACTCTGGGATTTTTTCATTCTTCCTATGAGCTACCACTTTTATGAATTCACCTTTAAATTCTTCCCCTTTAACTTCTAACTGATCCCGCATGTTGTTTTGTGATAAATACAAGCACATTTGCAAGCTTTCAAGCAGAAAGGAGCATTAAGATGATTAAGCTTTGAGTATGGAATAGGGCAGGCCAAAATATTTGCACCAGTGATTATTTTGTCTGTTCAATCAAGAGTTATTGTCCATATGCACATGTGAGGAAGATATCTAGACTTTAAAGATTTCCAGTGGAGAACTCACTCTAGGTAAAGAGTTTGAGTTTGGGTTGGTGTTTTTGTGTTTGGTTTTGTTTCTGTTTCTGTTTTTTTTTTTTTTAATAAAAAGAATGACACATTATCTTCTTCAAAAAGGGAGATGTTTAACTTTATCCAGTGACATAGTGTGAGTAATACGGGTCCTGATAAAAATACCTTCTCTAAATCTGCCCACTGGTGCTTACCCCATGAACTACCACTTCTGTAGCATGGAGTGTTCATCCCCCAAACACATGGGAGCCACAGTGTCTGCAATGTCTGCACAAAAGCTTGGCATGTCCCATAGGAAAGTGTGGTTATTGCCCCAGGCAGTAGACAAGATCCTAAATCCTCTTGAATCTGTAAGACAGAACTTCTTGAATCTGTAAGACAGAACTTCTCAGGACTCGTGCATAAAAGTAAGTTCTACAAATGGATATTAGTGTGAAATATCTGTACTGTCAGACCCCCAGGTACCATGTGGTGCTGAGTGTTTTTAAATGCTGCAGATGAAGATAGGAAAGAAAGACTCTGGAACCAATAAAAGCAAAGCATGGTTCCACTAAAGATGTCCTCTAAGACAGCAGAGAACAGGCAATTATTTAAGGACTCTATGCATGAGATTTCAGCATTCTCCGAAAAATCTGGGAAAGGTGAGAAGAAATGTTTCCCTCACTGAAAACGGGAACTAATCTTTGAATGAACTACAGTAGTTTTTTAAGGAAGAATAGCATATGTTCAGGGCTATTTCTGCAATGTCTGGAGTACCATAAACCCAACACAATTATGGATGCTAACAGCTCTAGGTTCTTCTTATTAGTCAACCAAGTAGTACATTTCTTAAGGTGTTACTCATCCACAACTTGCTTCCTGCTTGGTCATGTCAGTATTTGACACTTAGAATTGCTCCAATACATTTTGTATCCTTTTTGTGTCATTCAAATGGAGGATAACACCTTTGCTGTGTTGCAGAATGAGGATGAAACTGGAGACTGGCAGCATTGTGCTGCAGTGGACATGATTTTATTATTTATTTAAAATTGTATAGACTGCATCCTGCAACTAACTTCTGCTCCTGCGTGCAAAATAGATTTACTTTCAAAAGTTAGTGTGACACCAAGAGGTAACAGCAGAAAGGAACCAGTACTAGGGAGGATTCCTATCCTTGGTTTCCATGCTTGCTGTACAGTGGCAGCGAGTTAATGCTAATCGTAGAATCATAGAATATCCTGAGGTGGAAAGGACCCACAAGGATCATTGAAGTCGAACTTTTGGCCCTGCTCAGAACAGCCCCAAGAATCACATCATGTGCCTGAGTGTTGTCCAAATATTTCTTGAACTCTGTCAGGCTTGGTGCCATGACCAATTCCCTGGGGAGCCTGTGCCCAACCACCTTCTGTGTGAAGAAGCTTTTCCTCATATCGAGCCTAAACCTTCCCTGACTCAGCTTTGTGCTGTTTCCTTGGGTCCTGGCACTGTCACCACAGAGATCAGTGCCTGCCCCTCCTCTTCCCCTCACAAGGGAGTTGTAACTGCAATGAGGTCTTCCCTCAGTCTCCTCTTCTTAACAGAGAACAGTCCCCTCAGGCTGAACAGACCAAGTAACCTCAGCCTTTCTTCATACGGCTTCCCCTCCAGACCCTTCACCATCTTCCTTGCCCTCCTTTGGACACTGCCTAAGAGCTTTATATCTTTGTCTTTATATATGTTCGTGCTGCTCTCGAGACTTGCATCGCTTGGACATCCCTCAAGCCACCGTGTGTCACAGACAGAATTTGCTGAAAGATCACATATGGGAACTTCCACAGCACCAGACATGCTAAAACCAAAGCACAGCCAGTACAGAGTGTTCCCGGATCTCTTCTCACCCAGCTGTGAAAGTGCTGGGAGCAAGAAGGAGCTGAAAAAGGAGAATCAAAAATGAAACCTCCTCAATGCCAATATTTCTTTAATTCAGCCCCATTACCCTGTCTACTGCAGAGAAACTCAATCAACAAGTTTAATGTCATCCCCCCCAAAATTGTAAATGAAATTAATAGATTTTTCAATGCACTGATATTTCTCTTTCAAATAATATGTCTTGCTGACTTGTTTAAAAAAGGAGTTGGTGATTTCAGCCAGGACTCCTACTCAGCAACTGAGTTGTAACAGTCTGTGAGATCTGATCAAACTTCAGTTGCACATCTTTTTTTTCTTCCATTGTTATTCTGTGTATTAAGAAAATTATTTTCTTCTTTGTGTGCTTACCTCCAAGTAACAATATGAGTACAGTACAATCTTGTCTGTCCTAGGACTGAGAATAATATGGAACATACTCAGAGAAGTATAAAAGAAATACCCTTTCTACATGGGTGTTATATTCAGGTTTTATTTGCACATATTCCCTATAATTATAGTTTAAGTGGGCTATTTCCCATACCCACATAGGCAGTATTTTCCACATAAAGGTTCACATTGGCTTTAGACCCACCCACAAGCTGTTTACTTGCATGTATACATATAATGATCAAGCTCATAGCTACTTCAGCCAAACCTAAATGTTTTAACTTGTGCTTCTTTTGCAAGCCATCTTCTCCTGAACAAGTTGCTTCCAGTTTACACAATTGCTTTTATGAAGTTTCCGGTGCAACATGTTTGCTCTTTCACGTGGGTATTGACTGCAGTCTCAAATTCAAACACAGATTTTGAGCAATCAAACATCGTGAAAGTTTTTGGAAAAAGTTTTATTTTAGCTGTTTTCCAATGTATAGGCTGTTTGCAGAAGCTGGATTTCACTTGAAAATCAATTTTTTAATCTCGCGAAAGTTCAGCAGAACTAAGTCATACAAATTTTCGTTTATTTCATTTTGTTCATCTGTTTGACATCAACTTGATTCTAATTGCCAGATATTTTGAATCTACAAATATGAGAACAGGCAAAATACTAAGCAGCAGCACAAGCCATAAACCCACTTCCCACTCATTTTTGGACTTCTCCCACAAAACACTTCCTCAAGCTATTCCTAATGGAACTGTTGTAAACATGCTCTTCTCCCTGGATTTTCAGATGGAAAATATGATGACACTGTAAACTGCAAAGCAGTATGGATTAAGTGAGGACATCTCTTCAACAGGCAAATTCCCAAAGAAGCATCATCTGCATGTACATCCCTCAATCTCAGGGAAATGTCCTCCCAGGCTTGAGAAAATTTCCAGTTCGGAGCAACCCCCGAGGTTACTGCTCTCTTCAAAGTGGACCATCAGTGTAAAATGAGCATTTTCTCAAAAGAACACCTCCTAAGCACAGGAAGTTTTTCTAGGTAGGGATATTCCCAAACAACATGAAAATCCTCAAAGGGAAAACGCCATGGGATGTGAACCCTAGAGAAAAAGAAGGTAACGTACACATACACGCATACAATGTGAAATCTTTCAGGGAAAACATTCTGTCCAAAGTAATATGTGAAGGGTTTTGTTTTGAAGAAGCCACCCCCTGCTGTGGCAGTAAGTATGCATGTATGATTACTAAGATGTCTAATTAAATTATCCTTATCTCAATGCCAGCTGAACTTAACAAAGCAGATAATGAGTTCCAGAAACAGATACCATGTGGGGGGCAAATTATTTTACTTCCAAAAACTGGAGCTTGAAATTAGAGATGTGTAAGTAATAGAGAACATGATTTCTCTCCACCCCCACTGTCTGCACCTGAACTGGTATTTCCATCAGACAGATCACAGAGCTGAAATGGAGTAACTCTCACAATTCTGCATCTGTGAAGAGATTGTAGTCTGCCTTCTAACTCCACTTTTAAAAGTGGGTTTCCTGCATATTTGCACATGGACAAGTGGGAGTGATACTGTCTTATATTTTTGCAGAAATTAAACATCAGCTACAAAGAATCAGAGTATTATCACCTCTTGATTATTTTTCAGAGTTTTATCATGGCTGCAGATTAACTGCATCGTGCGTGGAGAGGCTCCAGAGATGGTTTTACATGGAGCTAACTCTTCTGAGGGAAAGCCATCCTTTGGGGCACAGCCCAGCATGTCTGGAGTCTCAAGACAACTTTGTACAGGAACAATTAAGTCTTCCACACAACACTCCTGGATCTCAGACTCTTGGAGAACACTGTACTTTCAACATTTCAAAATATATTCAATATATGCCTGTGTTAATTTAACCCATCACTGGCCCTGCTGGATCAAAGCTAGGTCCTAAAAATCCATTGGATTAGATGTTTCCAAGCACTTAATGGACTTCTTGAAGAGCTAACACAGGTCTGATGCAGCACTTGAGAGAACTAGGACTCCTTGAACCTGAAGACCCAAGGAGTACACTGCAGAAACCAGATTATCTTTAGTATCAACACAAGCCAAATATAATCACCAGTGAGATGGGGCTAATTAGCTTTTTTATATCTTACAGCTCATCTCTTATATTTAGGTTTCAATCACTTCCCCCAAAATGTTCCATATGATTAATAACGGGCACACTGTATAGCACAGGAGGGGTCCAGGCTTTTTGGGCCACTGCCCAGTCAGTGCCCAGCTTTGGCACAGGGGGATGCTTTGCTGAGAGGTGTTTTTTGGAGCCAAGGCCCTTCCGGGAAAATATGGCCTACAGGGCAGAAGAGGGGAATTCAGTGATGTGAGTTAAAGCCGGTTCAGGCCTCTTCCAAGGAGTGCAAGCAAGCAGTCAAAGAGGTTGGTAATTTAGGTACATCTTGGACTAGTTAATGTATCTGTAGAGTCAGCAAAATGATGCAAAGCAATGTATTTTTCAGTGCACTGTGATAGGTAAGATCAATACTAGAAACATTACGCCACGTGAGGTGTGATCGTCTAAACACTCTCATGGTACCTACAGAAACTGCCTTGTACTGATTCTGCATGAAATTCACTGATCCAGGGAGCTTTCTGTTCCTTGGTTAATAGCAGAACATAAAAAAGGGGATCAGATGTCAGCCCATTTATTAATCTGAAATGCTAGAACTTGAGCTGAGCTTCAGAAGGACTTTTCCTGGGGGCAAGAACAGCTCACAAGTTCATCAGCCTTAAGGGAGGGTTCAGACAGTGCAGATAAGCAGTTGCTTGTCCCAGACAGTGGACTCTGGTGAAACAACCTCACGCTTCTATACAGCCACTGGGCACTACTGAACTCATACAGTACAGTTCAGCCACATAGCAGCAGCTGAACAGTTCTGTGGAGAGCCAGCAGAAGCTTCTGTCCTTGCCTGACTTACCTGGTCAGAACTTGGTCAGGAGAATTTCTTCATGCTTCAGACACATTATGGACAGCCATATCCTTGGAGGAGCTAATAGATCTAATATATTACACGTTACATGTGTATAATATATGTAGTCTATATACGTGCATGTGTACTATCATAAAGCATACATTATGTTACATATATAATATGTAATATTATTATGTTGATAGTCTATATATTGTGATATAAATAAAAAAGTAGGAGCATTTCATTTATGAACAAAATTTTCTCTCTTTTTAATTTTCTCCTTTTTTTGTTGGTAAGAAGTGTGTTGCAACGGTAAACATGAGGGAACAATGATACAAGACTAACACTGTCGGAGTTTGAAAAGTGTTTTATGTTGATAGTATAAACCAATATACATCAGGAAACGAATTTTCTAGGAAGCTCATTTTTTTCTGTGAAGGCTAGTATAATAAATCACGTGAAATCTGCTATTGCCTTGAAATTCTAGTGATGCTGTGATAGGTTTTAAAGAACAGATTTGGCCGCAAGAAATGTCTATGGTGAAGGTAAAATTCCTAAGGAACAAAGGTTTTCTTCCTCATGCTGGAGGCACAACCACAGTGCAAAGTCTTGGTCAAGAACGGTTCATCATTCCTTACAGATTTCCTTTGTAATATTGCCAAAGTCAGCTTCAAAGATTTCATAGAAATTATGGTCGGAAGGGACTTTCAGATCATTCAGACAAACTTCCTGGTACACCACTAGTCAGGAAGCACTAACTAAATTCCTTATAACCACCTAAGGAACTTGGATGCAACAAGTATTTCAGAAGTACAGAGGACTGGAAATATTCAATATTAGAACAATTTAAATACTAGAGCAACTACAGACAGATGCTTTTAGGCCTGAGGAATTTTAGATGAAATATCATTACTGAAAGAGTGGAATTGTAGTTTAATAAAGATTTAAGAACAAAAATAAGACTACTGTAATATATTGTAGTCCCATGGAAATTCGGCCTGATCAGATGAAGTTATTTCTTTTTCCTTTCTTCATAACATTTCTTTTACTTACAGAAGACAACTGCATTGCTTTATTATACTTTGACTTCTCCAAGATATTAGATTTAGATTTACATGATATTAGAACAGAAAAGCACAGGTTACATTAGCTAAAACAGGATTGCAAATATGTCTGAAGTGTAGCTGATAATAAGGAAATATCAGACAAGGTTCCCATTGAGGTTTCAGCAGGACCAGCTCTTGGTACAATATTATTTTGTATTTACATGAAAAGTCTGAATAGTGTCTAGGGTCCTTGCTGAAAAATTTTGTCAGGATTTAGAGATCTGTGAAGCAAAAAATACTGAAAAGGAGAAATTACTGTTGCATGGTGATGTGGATCATTTGATTAAATGGTAATGATCTGGCAGGGTGCATTTTCATACATCTAAATGCCAGGTATTAAGTGGGAGACTGAGGAATACAGTCTCTTCTTAGAGGATGACAGGTTTTATCCTACAAAACAACAGCTCAAAGGAGGATTCTGTCATTCTGTATAGCTGCCTCTACAGGCAGCCTCAGGGCAAGCTGTAGCAAAAAAAGCTAGTGTAAGCCTTGGGTTTGCAAGAGAAGTATCAGGGAGAAATAGGAAAGCCTTCTGCAGCCTGTGGGCAGGCTCCTGGTGAGGTGGTAATCTCTAAATCCACTGCCAGGTGAGAGAGAGAGGCTTTAAATCCTAGTGGCCCTGCTGACTGGGCTGCACATTCATGTTGGCTGGAAGAAGGATGTTGTAGCTTGCTTCAGAGCATCTTCCCAAAAACAGCTGATCCAAGCCCAGGCTGCAGAGCAGGATTGCCCCTGGGGTTGGTACAAGCCATGGCAGCCACAGGTGGGGTGTAACACACCTACCTGCACTGCTCTGGAACACCGTGCACCCCAACAGAGCTACCCATGCAGGCTGAGAAAGGCCTTTGCTATTTGATCATTTTTATTCACCCTACAGTGAACAGTAGCTATAAATTACAAACGTGGAATGGATTTTGCTGTTCATTTTGCTGACAGGGATTTTTTTAGTTACATTAAATTCCAATTATTTGCCAAAAAAGGAACTTGTGGCTGACCTCGTATTTATTCTCAGCACAAGAACTAGTTGTGCACTAATTTCTTGTGGGTTTTTTAAAGTTTTTTTTTATTTAATAGGAATAAGAACTACTATACCTGCTAGGAATTAAAAGCAATATCATAACAAATAGGCATCTGCTGGAAGAAAAGAATTGTATATCATTAGGGACATGTGCAATCCAGGCCCCTTTCCTCTCAAGGCTTCATTGGAACAACATGTAGAAAGAATCAGCCAATATTTTAGAAGCAACAGGAAAAAAAATCTGTATATAATTTGATTTTTTTTTTGTATAACAGCATCTTTACTTGCATGTGACCAGATTATTAATCAAAAAACTGGCAATACATAGCTATAAAACTGGCTTTTCATAGATTCTTCACTTTGTCATGCACACAAAGAGATGTACATTTTACGCGTTGGAAAAATGCCCTCAGCGCAGCAAATAACATTTATACAAACTCTGAAAAGGCAGAATTCCATATCTTGTGCTAATGATGTTTAGTATCCAACAGAAAGCCTGAGAAGGAACTTTAACATGTACTATTAATACTATGCATTTTAGGTAGATATTGAGCACCCAGCTCCGGTGTGATGAATGTACACATAAACTTCAAAATTAGTCTTAAAAGCATATAAACCACTTCAGTTGTTAAGATTTTCTAAAACCAGCGTGTGTGGGTAATATCACTAAAAGCAGGTATGTTGGATAAAAATGAATGATGTCCCTTTTCCAGTATAAACCCAGGAGTTCATCTTCCAGTGTTGTTTATAAATAGAAGAAAGTCAATTTGCTTAGGATCTGCAGGACGTTTGGGTACTCCATTTAGATAATGACAACATTTTTAACACAGCTATCACTCATTAGGTCAAGAGGTTGTGATTAATCAAGAAGTGTTTTGGTTTCGTCTGATAGACATCTAGTCTCTTTAGTTTACAGTTGAATGAAGATGGCTTCAACAGTTTACAGAATAAGCTGCAATGATACATTAGACTGAAATTGAGATGGAAGAGAGATGTGTGATCTATTTTAACCATTCCATTTGCATTACAATGTGCTGTGTGTGAATTCATCTAGGCACTGCTAGAGTAAATTAAAATCTGCTGGGAATGTGTTGAATGCATTACACAACAGGAATGCACTGGCAGGTTACAGCTACAAGTCTGCTGAATGTTACTAGGTGATGTTGCTGGTGTTTGGACTGAAAGAGGAGAGTCTTTTAATAACAACTGGCTGGTTAATGGCTGATCAGGAGATGAGAAAACTTGAGACAGAATGAGTTTTGACAAAAAAAGTCTCATTATTAAGTCTGTTTCCATGGTATTTTAGGAAAAACCTCCAGACTGAGGCAGTATAGGTCTTGCCACATAAACTGCAGGACAAGGATTCACACTTCTGGGTGATTAACAAAAGAGAAACTAACCTGCAAACACTTGGTTGCTGTATAAAATGTCTCAAGATACTATAAAACCTCAAGGTCATGGTTTAGATTATCTATCAGCATTTTCCTCTCACCAAGCTCTGATCCAGTTTTCTGGAGTATTGTAAAGGTCTTTGCTCTAGCGGCACCTCTCAAGGAGCCAAGAGGAGGATGTCCCAGGGAAGCAGACTGCTCTCAGTAGGAAATTAGAAGTATAATCAGCTGCCCACATCATCTGTGAATACACATCTTGCACCCACAACCACCAATCACATCTTCAATCTGCAGTCAGCACTTCTTAAAACCTTTGTAACGCTTCTGTAAAAAACGTATTGCCACAGCCTACATTGCATGGAGGAGTTTTTTGCTGATCTTTGAATAATCAAGGAAATCAAGTGCTAATTCAGTGTAAAGGTTATAAAAATAATACATAGCATGACAGTTTATTGCTTTTTCATAATATACTTATGTTGCTCATTAGAAAAAAAAGTGGATGAAACCTCTGAAACAATTTCTCTTTTTTAACAAATTCACTTTGGAGGATGCAGCCTGAGGAAGTGCTGTCACCTTTGTGTTCCCTTTCTCCTCATCACACATATACATACAATCACACACAAGCATGCATGAACTTCCTTTCAGATGATGCTGACAGGTTGAAGGCAAAGTAGCACCAGGTGAGCAAACAGAAATCCTGCAAAACTTTTTATAAAGACAAGTCCCATGAGTTTCACTCCTCCTCTTTCTCTCCAGATTATCTAATGATTCTCTGCTAAGCTCTGCACGCATGCTTTCTTTAATGTTACATCCAGCAAAAAATATGAATGATTGCAAAATACACACACTGGAATCTTCTGTGACCTCCAATACTGTTATTGATTGGAGACATCTGAAAAAACACAGTAATGCCATGCTGTTGTAACTAGCATTACAAATTTCCCTGGTTTAAATTAGAGAACATGTACTAGAATGTCCAGAAGCCGCATATGAACTGCTTTATGGTTCTAAGATGACTTAACAACTATTTCCACACTTGCCAAAGACTAGCACTGATTAAGAAAATCCAGTAGGCTCTGGTGATCCATACTACCCACATCCCGCTCCGGACTGAAACACCTTCCTTAGGCAGGGAATTCCTCTATGTGATGTTCTCGCTGGCTCTCTCCCAGGGGACACACTTGTCCTGCTTTTGGCATGACTCAACTTCTTGTTGAGTCGACCTTTGCCCTCTTAAATGAAAGGGTTTCATGCCCTGGAAACTGGCTCTCTTAGCGACTTCCACTCAACTAGAACCTTATTCTTCCACAGCAACACCAAAGAAACACAGTAGAATACCTGCTTGAATTATTGGAAAAATAATATTCTTGGGGAAAAGGAAATGACAGGCAGACCTAAAGGTCCTAAGCAGGCTACATCAAAGGGTGCATTACACATAGCTGGAGGAATAATGTCCATTTATCTAATTAATGTTTTTCTAATTTAACATGCTATTAAAGAGATTTTAGTGAGAACAATACTTTCAGATAAAACCCACAAATTCTAATCATTAGGCAGCTGCCTCTCCTGATCCTGTTATTAAACCACATATCCTAAGTAATCTCTGAGAAGTCAGTACTTTCAGAATACACCAGGAAAGTAAGATATTATTTTCTCCTGATTTTCAAAAGAAACTTATGGAGACAGAAAAAACAGTCTATCAAGAGCTGCAATGTTTCCTGAACTAAGGTACAGGGAAAAAAACAAATAAGTGAAATGCTTTAAACAATTCAAGGGAAGGATTTGCACAGGAAAGAACTTCAGTAGGAAAAGTGAATAAAAGGAAAACAGGCTAAGAAGACAAAAAAACTGAGGCAGTGTATTCAGCCTTGACTTAAAGTTTTCTAATGTTTGATTAAATCTGGTTATTGGTCCTGCAACAATACCCCTAATGATCTCATCATCTACTATCTAATACTGACACCAAGATTTTAGAAAAGAGGTCAGTTCCCTGCTGAAGTTAAAACAAGATGACTGCAAAATACCGAGGAACAAATACAAGTTCAAAAGTAACAACAGAAAATTTGACAGTCCTTACATTTCCACATTGGCTGTAGAGACAGGCTCTCTCCTTGCACAATTGCCCTGGCAAACAGGTGTCTGATGCTGTAATTCACATTAAACAGCAGTCACCCATCAGGGCTCTAACAGGTTGTGGCAAACTCCCCTTCTGCTTGTGGCTGGTAGGAAGGAAGAAGACAAATTCCTGTTTATTGTAAAATGTCTCGGAGTGTGGAAAACGTTCAGAAGTACCAGAAAAGCATTTGAGGAGAGATCCTTAAAAATACTCAAGTATCTTATCCCTCTGTGAGCTAATGGGAGTCCAGCTTCAAACCCAACCCTTGGCCCCACTGCACAGCCTATCCGGCTTTTGCTCCTGATCTGGTCTGACCATGTGCATCTCACAGAGTCCTTTACTTCAGAGATGGTTCTCTGGCATTATACTCTAAATAAAAATACAGACTCTTTTTTTGTGAAGGGATTTGGAATTGAAGTTTGGTCCTTTGGTGGAGAGAAGGTACTGAACTTGTGCCTGAAGCCAGGCTCCTCTCCAGAGGCCAGAGCAAGACTGGAGCAGGGGGCACCATTCCCTCCCCTTCCAATGAGGGGGTTGGAGCAAGCTGGATCTGGAGGCAATGGGGCATTCACAACCATACAGTGGTCCACTTGAGTTGTGCTTCAAGAACAACAAGGTGTTTGCTGCACTGAGTTAACATCATCAATAGATCAAAATAAAAATATGTATCTTAAGGGAATATAATAAAATCCTTGTTTTGGTAGTTTGAGCCTTGGAAGTCATGTCAGCAGCTCAAAGTCCATGAGATTTATAGTTTAAAAAATTTCATGGTTGTTTTTCCTGACATACTGTTTGTGTCTAGGATGATACCAGAAAGAAGAAAAAGTACTCTAGCTTAGAAACACAGAGTTGAAGTAAAACAACTCCAAAATCTCCGAAATTTTCTAAATGAGGCTCAAAAAGCCCTTTGCAAATATTAGGGAAATAACCTTTATATCACCAACAATATGGTGGATATCTTATTCCTATTTTATGGAGGGTGAAAAAAAAATTAGAGAGAACCTGTCTTTGATTAATGCTATGTTTCTGTCTGGCATTGGAGAGAAGTTCCTTTTTCCCCACACTCCTTGGTGCACGATGATACGTCACATTGAGTCCATTATGTGGCTTCCTTAGTGACAGTCTCCTGTCTTCCCTGCAGCCAAAGAAGGAAAAAAGTCACACTCATAATCCATTCCCTGGTCCCTGGCTTGAGACTGCTTTGTGAAACTAGACCTTTTTCCCTATGCAGCATCTCATTACAGTCAAAAAGGCACAGGCAGAGAAGTTTAGGCAGGATAACTTGCAGAAGATGGCATTGGAAGTATCATGGGAATTGAGAGGAGACCCAGCAGTTAGGATAGCAGCTTAAATTAACTAGATTCAGAAACCTGGTATGTGTTCATTAAGTTTTGCTTGATGAAGCACCTTTCCCCTGTGCATCTTCTACAGGAGGAGAGAGCTGCCTCGATCCCCACATTAGCTCCTGGAAACCCATTGGAGCCTGTTTGGGCTCTGGGCTGCACAGTGCCTCTGGCACTGTCTCGGGCTAGTGGCAGGAGCCCACCCTGGCTGTCCCTACCATCCACAGGCTGGGCAGCAGGAGGGTCCCTTGGCCACTGCAGGTAGGCCACTGTACCTCGTCTCAGTGTTCAGCTCTATGAAAAGCAATCCGCTAGATCTGGAGGGAGAAAAGTGTCCAGCTCTTATCCAGTGAGATCCTCCCTGCTTCACAGGACACTTTGCCCAGAGACCCCCAAACCCTGGAACACAGGTCACTAATTCAAGCCAGCCCAAACCCCAAGCCCTCAAAAAAGAGTCCTCAAGATGGACAGACACCACCCCCCCCACCATGCTGACCCAAACTGCCCATGACACAGTGGGACAATATTCAGATCTGCCTGCCCAGGGGACTGAGCTAAAATGACCATTTAATCTCCAGATCTAGGTCTTAGGGGAAAGGAAAAGCAAAAAGAGCTGCCAGTAACACCATTTTTTGCAGCAGTGTTCATTTATGTCTTTGAATCATTCTGGGGAGCAAAGAGCTTGTGTTTGCACAGCCTTTGAGAGACAAGGTGTCTGCAATCCTCTTACTTCTTTCTGCTTCTCCATTGTCCTTTAGTTGCTCTAACTCAGTGCAAAATGTTATTAGAAGAGTTTTTGGGCATTGCTTTCCCCAGCAAGCGTTGCACAGCTGAGTTAGGACTCACTGCCTACACAGCAGAAAAATAAACTGGGCTAAGGTTTCTTCAGTTCAGCAGTAATGGAGTGGGATTTCATTTAATTTAGTTAAATACTGTTGCTTGACAGAATGAAATCTGATCTCTAAGGTAGAGATTAAAACTGGTGGACCTTGTGCAAACTATTTTGGGTTTTTAATTATTCTTCTGGTGAATTATCCTAATTAAATTTGTCAGACAATCATAGGATATACCACTTGTGTAGAAACTGATAATAGCTGGCCATTCGTCTCCTGTCTAGTAGCTATTATATTCTCTAGATAAAAATCATATGAACTGGATAAAACAGCATTCAAAATATTGAAGCTGATGCACAATCACCTAATTAACTTTTTCTTAAGCACATGGAGAAAGATGGAGTAAGTGGAGAAATAGTGTAATTTACTGAGCTTTTGCCAAATGATGCTGTTGGTCACACCCAGTGTTGTACATGAACACATTTAGCTGGACGAAGGACCTGGCACAGGATATTGTTGGGGAAGGGGAGGGGAGGGGAGACAAGGCGAGGCAAGGCAATGCAAAGAGCTTTCTAACTTTTTTCAGTTTGTGCTAACAGATAATTGGCCGTCTACTGGACAAAATATTACTTCACCATCCTAATAACTTGGCTGCACATAAAAAAAATTTTCATGCTGCAGCTTGGCTCTTAATAATAGCAATAAAATGAAAGTCAGTCCACAATTAATTCCTCTCACCAGACCTCAGCGACCTAAAATATGTAGCCTCCTCTGGAATTCTATTAAACTCAGTGGTTTCTGATGGATATTATTTACGCTTCCATGTATGCAAACAGCCGCTCATCAAGTTTTTGATAGATACTATTAGGAATTTATATTGTACATGTCTAAGCTTACATTTCAAACCTCTGTGGTCACATTGAAGAAAAGGATTTTTGACCTTATAAACTGTCATTTGCAATTTCATACACCAGCTTCAGTTAGCAAATAGCTTTCTCAGTTGAATTTAATTTTTTTCTGCATAATAGCCAAATGTCTGCTACTGATAGAGATACCAGAAAGCAAAAAGTAAGACCAGATTAAAAATACTGAATGGCTTTATTCTATTTAAGTTCCTTGGTGGAATGATTTTGAAAAACAGACATTTTAAAACTTCCAGTAACACAAAAACCCCACATGTGTTTGAGAACTGCTTTTTTTCCCCATGCAGGATGCCAAGAACCATGGCCCGGCCCTCGTGACAGTGCCCTGCTGCTCCTCCCGAGCTTCCAAGCCAGCTTTCTGGCTCCCAGGGAGCATGTGCTGTCCCTGTCCCCAGCCTGTCTGCAAGAAGGCAGTGACACAAGGCATAACTGTGCTGCTGCTGCTGCAGCAATCTAGGAAGAGCAGTCAGAGGATTTCTCTGAGCTCCACTAGGAGTCCAAAGAAGTGCCTGGAGAGACACTCCAGAGGCACTGCAGAGTAAGGGAGGTGTAAAGGTAGCTCTCCGTGCATGTGGCAGTTCTCCATGCATGCTTTCCCAGGGCACCTGTGTCATGGTTTAACCCCAGACAGCAGCTAAGCCCCACGCAGCCACTCGCTCACGCCCCCATGGCAGGGTAGAGGAGAGAATTGAAATACTAAATTTGAGAAAACTAGCGAGAAAAAGGTAGTTTAATAGGTAAAACAAAAGACACACATGCAAGCAAAGAAAAACAAGGAATTCATTCACCACTTCCCATTGGCAGGCAGGTGTGCAGCTGTCTTCAGCAGAGTAGGGCTCTATTGTGTATGATGGTCACTTGGAAAGACAAGGATTCACTCTGCCTTCACTCTGAATGTTCCCTCTCTTCCCTCTCCTTCCCCCACCCTTATATGCTGTATGGTATGCAATATCCCTTTGGTCAGTTGGGGTCAGCTCTCCTGGTGTCCCCTCCCAGCTCCTCGTGCCCCTCCACCCTCCTCTCTGGTGGGGTGTTATGAGGAGCAGAAATGGCCTTGGCTCTGTGTAAAAACATCTCTGTATTACCAACGCAATTTCCAGCACATATCCAAAACACAGTCCCATACTCGCTACTATGAAGAAAATTAACTCTATCCCAGCCAAAACCAGCACAACCTGCCTTTCACCATGGTCATTCAACCAGACCAGAGAACATGGCTCCAAATGTTTATCAGCAGCTGCAAACTGATGAGCCATTTTAGATGCAGAAGTACAGGTTTGCATGCTCACTCAAGAATTTAAACCTTTTTCCACCCATTTATTCACAGAACAATTACTGGGGGAGTGTGGAAGGGAGCAGTCTTAAATTCTGGGGTTCTGTTCCCCACGATCATGATGTGTAACCAGCTCGTCAGTGCGAAATGCGTTTCAGCCATGGCGTGGGGGCTGGGATACCTCCGTGGTGCCCAGGTCCAGCCTTAGGCTCCCTGCTCACACAGTTTCCTACTGCTCCCAGTTCCTGCTGGGGCAATGCAGGTACAGAAGGGGTGTGTGGGGCAGCCCATGGCCTCAGCCTGATGGTCCTGTGTGGTAGGAGACCTCACCTCTCTCTGGACAAGCAGCATCTGGGCTACGAGCTGGGATTGCAGCTTTGTCAGGCCTGGCTCCTGCAGGGCCCGGCCAAGGCCTCCCAAGGGCAGCGGTCTGCAGGCTCTCAGCAGCGTCAGAGGCCAGCTGAGGGCAATGAGGCCCAAATCTCCTGACTTTCTGTGTCTCTGGCAGCAAGACACCTTGTAGCTCACATCAGGACTGTTCCGAGCACAGGGAGAAGGCAAACTGCAGTCACTCCCAGCTGATTGAGGTTCAGTGCAAAGGTACCTTGGTGCCTGAAGCCTTAAGAAAGTGTGGAGTGGGTGTTTTTATTGCATTTCTCTCCACAGAGACTCCGTGTCAGTCCACTCTCTTCTTCTTCCTTAACTCTCTCTTGTTTTCAATTCCTTCCCAGTGACCAGAGGCCCAGCTCCTGGTGTGGTCAGAGCCATGGCAGGAAGGAGAACGACCTTCCCATTCCCAGATACGCCCCTCTCTGTACAGCACAACTGCACTGGCTGGTCATGCTGTTAGATCATATTGCAAATTCATGTCTAATTTGACCCTGAGGTCTCCTCCAGCATTGCTGCTTTCTAGGATTCTCCCTCCCTTTGGATGTCTGTGTTTCAAATTACGTTTCCCTGGGTGTACTGGGTTACATTTTCCCATGAATGCCATTATGTTCCAGCTCTATATTTTAAATCACACTACTACATTTTAATCACTACTACATTTATTACCTCTGTTTTCATTAATGTGCTCAGCTCCTTCAGATGTACAAGAGTAAGAACTGTGAAAATAGGATTGTAGTACTATCTGTGTCTTCTTTCTTTGCTGTTACAATTGTCCAGTACCCTTTCTCTCCCTCTGTGCTTTATTGAAAGCATTGAAGAAACCCAGGAAATATCCTCTATGTGACATAAGCTATCAGACTGCACCTTTCCCAGCTTCCATTAATATCTCTTCAGCATCTCTTGCCTTTAGAGTCCGTTTTGAACCAATCCATGAGGCCCATTTGAAAGTACTTGAGGAAAGAGACCTCAAAAACACCATCTGCCAATACTTCAACGAATTTTACACTGTGAAAAGTTCCTTATTTTCTTAGATTACTGATATCAGGATATTTTGTATAGGAGATCCCTTGTCTGATGAATCATCCACACCTTCCCAACTCTGAGGTGATGTCCCCTGAGGCCTGGAGCCTGGTGCAGCAATCAGTTGCAGATACAATAACCAGCTGAACCTGACCAGGACTGGACACCAGTTTTAGTGAAGTTAAACTCTAGATTGCTGTTGCCTTGTTGGCAATTCCCTTGTCTGCAGCTCATCTGCCACTAGGCTTTCTCTCACAGTTTTCATCACAATTTTGATTCAATTTAAGATTTATATTTCAGTAAGAGTCCACTAAGTTAAGAAAACTGTATTTTCTTTACTCTGAGAGACAATCCTGAAATATTTGTAAGCCTTTGGGGTTTTTTTCTGACTAATCAGAAGGGGATCTCAGGTGACATCTCCCTTGTCTTCCAAAGGATCAAAATGCTGTGCTACTGAAAGTCATGGGCATGGTAGAGTTACTCCTAATAAAGAAATTCAGAACAGATGTAGCATTGTATTCTTAAAACAGAACTATTAAGGCAGCTTTACAGGACAAAAAAATAGGGAGGGAAATCTAAAGTGTATGTAATACATTGTACCAAGTATTAGAAAATTCTGTGAGTTAAGTACAAGTAGTACTAAAGGGAGGGATAAGAACTGCACTACATTTTCTGTTATGTATCCTGTGTGTCAGCAGCTCACATCAGCCATTCTAGAAACCCCAATATTTAGTAGGGTTTTGAATTTGCTGTTTGTGAACAGTTCCTAGATCAAACATGTGCACCCAGGGGAAGCTTCCTCTGAGGTTTCCAGGGACCTTGAGAGAACTAAAATTGCAAAGAAATAGTTTCACATAATGCATTGATTTCACTGTCTCAAGGTGCTTTCAAACTTTATCCCAACTGTTCACAAAACTAGTTCAAATGCTCCTTGCTTTGTTTTTCAGTCAAATGTTTCCATTGAAAATTCAGCATTACAGAAAGTAAATAAAAAATTATTTTGGAAAAAAAGTGCAAGCAAAACTGTTAATTTCTCAACACCATATTTTGTGAGCAAGACCTCCATCATAAAAATATTTTAAAAAGCCATCCTCTCACCAGATGAGTCCCAAAAAGCTACCAGTTACCCCTTGCCCATGGTACTGCTCAGTCCAGTTCCATTTTAAAGACAACCTCGTGGCTGGTGGTAGCATGCTGCTGCACTCTTGCTGCTCTATTTTAGTTTTTCCAACACCCAGCAGATCAAAAGCATTTCAAAGTTCAGGCTTTCCTCAGTGTTGAACACATCCAGGAAGACCAGCAGTATAACTGGAGCATTGGTGGCAGTATTTATCAGTGTGTAATCATCTGTAGGCAGGTCCAAATCTCATCATGCATAAAGGCATCAGGGGGCACTGCTTTTGCTTTTCCCGAGAGTCAAATGTTTTCTTCCTAAAACAAACATTAATAAAAAAAAAAAAAAAANACACATCCCATGATCCCATTCCCACAGGCCAGATTTTATTCTCATTTGCTCTAAAATCAGCAACATCAATAAAGTGGCACCAGTCCGACTGTGCTTAGAATCAAATTTCTAACCTTGTACTTTCAGATAACATTGTACTTTCACAGCATTGAAATAATGCAGTGGTAACATCAGGTTAAATCCTGTCTCACTCCATTTTGCCAGAGTATTTTCCATCACCTTCAGTGGGGCCAGGATTCCACCCAGAATATTTTGCTTTCTTTGAGGGAAGAATTTGCATGCACTCATCTGAAGGAAAGTACACCGACTTGCTGAAAGTACTGCCTGTGCCGAGCAAGGAAACACCAACAGGAAACAATTGGCTGTGCTAATCCTCACTGTTGGTTTTTGAAGCAAAATTGCAGAGAGTTTTTTCCTCTGACTTTACTTCTCATCTTTGCAACAACCTAGACATACTTTAAAAATAATCCGTATGCAGAACAGGGTTAAAATATAAAACATCACAAACGCAAATCCCTACCCCGAGAGACCAGGGACTCGGGGAGACAAACTGCTAAACGCTTCTTGTCAGTCTAGAAACTATTCCACTGCTAAACCTGCTCATTTCAGAGATTTATTTTGCTAGAAAGGATTTTAATCTTCACATTTCAGTTCCTCAGAGGAGGCAAGAATCTTCCAAGTGCAGAGTCTGCAGCAGCGGTGAATCAACTATTGTAATACGCTGCCTCTTAAAATACTCCAGGGTAGTCAGGCATTAGGAAGGCTCCTATTTTGTGTGAACTGATCAAATACAGATGTTGCCAAAGAGTTGACCTTATTGACCGTGACTTAACTGGAGATTGAATGGCAGACAGACGGTCAGTAGTAGGGTGAAATCATGTTTTGGTGGTAGGGTGTAAATGTATATACAGTTTACAGGATGTGAATGACACCAAGCAAACATCTGTTCTATTGATAAATACTTGTTTTACTTCCAGAAATTTTTGTCCCAGGGAAACGTTATGTGTAGATAAATGTATGTATGTAACAGTTTCTGCCCAATATTGTTAGGTGTCTTGTGTGCCTGTCGTGGTCCTGGAAAATCCTTGAAATAGGAAAATATTAAAAATGGTACTAACTTTTCTTTCTTTCTGCAATATCAGATTTCATATAAAACTCATCAGCTGAGCTGAGTATTAGTCTTGATCAATGGCAGGAAACCAGGGGATCAAATGTTAATAAATCAGAAACAGATACCTCCACTTGAGCAGAGATATATCACCAACCTGAAAAATAGGGCAAATTATTTGACAAATTTTATATGCATACATCTAGAGAAAAAAGCTTTTCATAAGATTCCTTGAAAGCTGAAACAAAGGACAAACGTGGAGAAAAAGTAACTTAATGAGGTAATGAACATAAAACATGAAGTCAAAGAGTCCTAAAAACACCTTTGTTTTCTTTTGGATTGACATAATAAAAAAAGATTAAAGGAAAAGGCTTTTGCTAATACAAAACCAACATATTTCTATGGCAAATTAGCTCTGTCCTACTGCTATGTGGTCCTTGGGTGAGGGTAATGAAGTAGCAGACAAGGCCTGGTTTAATGTGTCATTACCTTTTCTCAAGAGCTAAATAGTAATATCGCAATTCCAACAAAAGGTGTAGATCAGGTCTGAAGTACTCAGAGAGACACAGTGCTCCCAGTATCTTGGAAACTTGTAGAGGCACAATGACCAGTTTTAACTTTAATATTTTTAAGGTGTCACGCTTAACTCTGTTAGCTCAAAGTTCCTTATATTAATTTCAGACAAGCACCCTTGGAGTGTGGTCTTCTCTTCAAATTGAAACTATTTGCTCCTGTGCATAGCCTACTAAATTTAATTAGAAAATCCTGGTAGGCCAGCAGGACAAAATTTCCCTTCCTTCCTATTTTCCCCTTCCACAATATATCACCTAGAGTAATTAGGACCAGCGAGGGATCATCTTCACTGGATTAACCTTAACTAAATTGTATGCATTCAACATGTGCTCTTTTGATTAACTTGAGCCTGGACTGCTGCCTGTGGTACACCCACCTTGTAATTCTACACACTTAATTAATTTCAGATGAATGGCAAAAAGGATAAGCTGAATTCTCCAATTAATAAACTGATATTAGTTAATGTATTTTAGCTTAACTTTTAATTTTCTTCCTGTGTAGGGATAGGAAAAGCAGAAAATAGGAGAGAGGTGGAAGGGAGCAAGCTCTGCCAACGAGCTTGTAATGACTTTTCAGGGCCTGATTCTGCAGCAGTCTAAGGAGATAACTTTCCCCCCGACAAGGAGAGGAATTTTGGCAAAAGAATCTGTCCCTACTTTTAAAGTATAAAATGCAATAGGCAGGAACAGGATTTTTTTCTCTTTCAAAATGATAAATAAGCATTATTTAAAACCTCCTCACCTTAACTCAGTTTTCCATATGGTTTCACTCATGCGTGGGTTTTCCTCCTTATTAAAAAAAATATTATAATGTCACTGGCTATGGGCCCAATCCTCCAGGCCTTAGTCCCACAGGCTGAGGCTATTTTTCTCTTCTCTACTGTCATGGGGAGCTGCCTAACAGCCCCATCTTAGATGCATTTGCCCAGATAAGTAACTTTGCTTTTGAGCCTAGCCCTTGTGAATTCAATAGTATTTATCAGAGGAATTGAATTACTCATGTAGAGAAATATTTGCAGGAATAGATCCTAAAAATATTACTGGAAACACAAAGAAACATCTAAAGAGAGACACAAGGGAAGGACTTCTTCCTAGCTGTTTTTGAATGGAATTAATTCAGGTGCTAATTATTAAGCCGGGCTCTTAATCTTCTCTGAGCGAATTGCAGTGAATACTCAGTTTCTTGTTTTTAATGTGTAGCTCTGCTAAAGTTTCTCTCCAACATTGGTAAATGCGTGGTTTCAATAAAAATGATAGGATTATAGTGAAATCTGCCTGTAAGTATTTTGCTGGAATAGAGATTGGCTGTTCAGTGTCTTACTGGATTGAATACTGAGTGAGAGCAAAATCAAGTGTACAGAAAACAAGATATATACAATCAGATGTGGTTTTAAAATTAATTCTGTCTCTGTAAAATCATTCACTGTTTTTCCTCTCCAGAAATCAGTATTCTAACAAATGCTGCCAGTAAATAAAACAAATATTAGCTACATAATTCTATTGGAGATATTTCTAAGGTAGATATCAACAAGCTGTTTGTACATGATTTATGTTGGCTGTCAGTACTTGGTTTTTTCCAATAATAAGAATAATAACAAATAGCTGTGAGCAATAAGATGGCCTAGCAAGATTTTTTTGTTTCCTAATTACTATTTCATTACTTCATCAAGTCATCGTGTGGTATTTTAACATTTGTCTACTACTAAGAGACAGTAAATTATTTGCTGATGATTTGATTGATAATTTTTCAAAAATCACAGGAAATTTATTAGGTAGGAGCATTATATAATTTTTTTCAAACATTTAAATAGTTAATGAGCCTTTGTCTCTCTGCAAAAGGTGCTTTGACACTTTAATCACTTCAGTAATCTCCCAATTCTTGTGGATACCTTTGACGGCCTTACCTCCCACTTGTAATTCTTTAAAAAGAAATCAGACAAAACAGTTTGAATAGTAAAATCCCTTATGAGAAGGGAGGAAGTAATGATAGATAGTCTTAAAGTAAAGTTGTCAGTATTTTGGGTCATTTTAAAACTATGGAATATATGCAGCTCCTGCCAAATTTCCACAATATTTCTTTTTATAAAATTCATTTAAAGAAAAAAAAGGAAGCTTACATTTTTAGGTGTCTGTTTACAAACACTTGGGAAAATTCAAAGAATGCTTGTGAAACAGAAAAAAAGCAACAGAGAGTACAAAAATAAAGGGTTGCTTAAAACTGACTTACCTTGTAGCCAGTCAGTGTGGAGATCTTCTGGCCGAATACATTGTTTTTATTAGTGTCAAGTACTTGATTTAAAGTGAGACCTCGTCACCTTCCAGAAAGATATTTTTCCTGGAGTATATGCACATATCTATTTATCTATTGAGTGTGAGTGTGTATATACACACACCTAGCAGTAGGCCTGGTTAGTGTCGGCTTGACTGAGAGAGGATGTTAGTAATTACTATTTCTCTAAACACTACTTTAGCATAGTTTAGTGTATCAGCTGGCTTCTGCTGCCTGAGTACCCGTGCTGCCTACTGGAAGCAGCTGTAGAGCCAAAAGCCACAAAAAGAGCCACTTCCATCTCCATGGATCTCAGTAGCTTTTGGCTGTCGATTCACGACAACGGGATTGTGCTTAGCCATGTTTCAGGGTGCCCGTGGGCAGCAGGGAGCATCTTTGGGCAGTGCTGCGTGAGAAAGCCCGGGACTGGTGTAGGTTCAGGCTGGTTGCTGGGCTGGTGTGTCCCAGATGGGACAGACAGGGGAAGCAGAGCCATACCCACACTGCTTATGCCCACTGAGCCAGAGCAGTTGGCCACGGAGGAGAAATTAGGCTTTGGCTGATGCTGAAAACAGCAGTCACAGCAGTTCTGTAGGAGCTGGAACTTTCCCCACACCTGCACAGGGATGCTTTTGCAATGGACTTTCTCTGGTCCCCCATTCCTTCCTTGGGAATGTGTTTTCCAAGGGTCACGCTGAAGCAACGAACTCAAGCTGAGAGCTGTTAATCTGGAAACTGGTGCTGTAAACTCTTACACAGCTATTTTTCCCTTTTGCAAGCAACATTTCTACTGTTTTACAAACAGATCCAGTGAAGTTCTCTTGCATTGACACTAAGACAAAAAACAGCCTGTGTGCATTAGCAGTAGAATGAGTCCATATTAAGAAGAGCTTCTGGTCTTACATTTTATGAGCCCAGTAAATCAAGAGCATTAAGGAAAAATAGGACATTGCTGCTTCATGCAGTGTCTGCAACACAGAAGTTTTCTCATGCAACAGTAACTGAGAAAAAAATAAGTAAATCTTCCCTTCGCATTTATTATTTTATAGTTAAATCACTTTTGAATCTCTCTTAGCTCTGAAGAGTTCCTTGAAACAACAGGTCTGGCTTTTTTGTTTTGTTTTAGGTCGTGGTTTTGGTTTCTTTTTAAATGTTTGTGTGGTCTCTATAGTACCTTTCCCATTAAAAGGTAAAGCTTGCCTGGTGATATGCTACACAGCATGCTCCTTCCACATGTTCTCTATGTGTGTTGATTTTCTAAAACAGCTCTTGAAACTCTTCTTTACATGCTTGAGAGGCTTCTATAGTATATCACCAGCTGGAATGTTATTAATGTTTAATTTTTACCTTGAAGTATTCTTACATCAAATCATTAATCTCTATTGTTCAGTTTTGACTGCAGTATTATTAAACAGTCTATTAAGTAAAAAAGAAACCTAGGGAATGTATAAAAAGGCACAGTATTATTCTGATGACGGCTTCCTGGTGGTCCATCATATATAAAACCAGCTATTAGGAATATGTTTCAAACTGGCACCATAACACATATTTCATAGTTGTTAAATTTAATTGTATAAATAGTTACTGACTGTATTTGGACAGTTTTAAAAAAGTGAATGTGTAATATATCACCCCATGAAAAACATTCATGGAACATCCTCAGCTACCCCAGCTAGGAGACAACCTTCATTTTTCGTCAATAGTATCTACAGCAATTAGCTCTGATATTGAACAAAATTAGAACTTGATCCTTCAAGCATTTATACACATGAGCAGTCCCACAGGGACCAATCAATATCCTCTGTAGTCTGGAAATATTCGCATGCATATGGTCAATCATGAGGATACGTTTTTCAGGAATGGGGTGGTCTTTTCTAACAGTGAGCCATTTTTAGGGTTCAGTCCTGCTTTCTCTAAATTTTGGTAAAACAACTCATATTAGTCAGTGTAGGTTTTTGGGCAAATGCAAAATAAATTCTGAAAACAGCAAACATGTTTTTCCTTCTAGTGCAGTGACTGCTCTTAATATTAAACCTTATTCTTGACATGAATAACCACCCAGCAGGGTGATACAGAATACAGGATAACTCAGGCATAAAGTGATTTTTCTGCAGCCTACATGGTTCTTTCAATATTGACACGCACTCTGCATACTTTCAGCTGTTTTCTTAAAAGTGAAGGTAATGCCTTGGTTGGGTACAGAGTATTGTTGCATTGGCAAAAGCCAGTGAAATGCAGTGCCTTTCACAGCAGACATTTCTAAGCTGTAATGCAGTTGGTACTATTTATTGAATGACTTCCACCAAAGGTAGAAGAAAGATAAATCTGCTGCTTTCAATTATGCAATCAAGAATGTAAAAAAGCAAAGCGGTAGATCTGGTATGGAAATCATTAAATTTGATAAACTGGGTCAAACAACAATAGTGTTTGTGCTAATCACATTTTAGAAGGCTGCTATTGTAGTTGATTTTGCTACAAAATGGAAAACAAAGAATTATAAAGTCCGCTGACCTATCCCAAACCGTCCTGCTTAATCAACTCGGTTCTAAATCATTGTTGGCTTAGACACTAATCCAATATGCTAGTTCCACCAGATTCTCTGCCATCACTATTTGAGAAATCAATATTGAAGCTAAATCAGACTCTTACTAAGAATTCTGCAGTAATGACAACCTGATACCCACCCTGCTATCAAACATTGTGGCTTGCTTTAAATTCATCTGTTGCATTCATGGTTATAAAGATAAAAGCTACAGCTTTTGGGCCAAGGACTTTTAAGAGACTCCCTTTTCATAGATGTTTCAACTCTCTGTGGCAGGTAGGGGCTGAGACCTTCCAGCTCTGGATGCTGTCTAGAACAGAGCACACTAAAAATATGTTTTGGTCACAGGAGAAACTCTGAGATCCCTTTCTCTATAGCAAACAGAGAGGGCTGCGGCTGCCTGGTATCCTGAGAAATAATGGAAATCCTTTTTCCAAACCACCACATCAGCTGAGTTGTCTCCCCTCCCTCCTTTCCCTAGGAAGCTTTTCTCCCTGGCCCTGCCCTCCTCCAGTGGGGATCCCCAACCCTGCCTACTTACCCGAAAGGGATCCCCAGCCTGCCAACCTGCCCTACCTGGCCCCACGCAGGGCAGCCTGTGCCATTACCAGCTCGAGAGCAGTAGGCACTGCCACCTCCCCTGCCCTCGCAGGGACAGGCAGCATGTGTACAAGGACCATGAATAGTCAGTGTGGTGGGGGCTCCAAAGCCCTTGCAAATGTCACCAATAATCTCTAAATCAGGGCAGCGCAGAGAGCAGCCTGACTACAAAGCCAGCAAGGAACAGATGTGTTTAAATATCAGTAGGAAATCTGCCCTATTGCTGCTCATGGAAATTGACAGCTAGTGAATTAATCAACATGAATCTACTACTAAGCAAGAAGTAAGAATCAGATGATCTTCATAAATTACAAGAAGACTTTTCTCTCTCTCATTGCTTCTCCTTGAATGACTGGTTGAGACAACATGAAACTGTTTGTCTGTTATCCTAATTAGATCCTCCGATCTTATAAAAGATACTACTTCTGAGAGAAAGCCATGTGTATAAAATAAAACCATGCATATTTCTCCAGTACAGATAACCACCAAAGTGGTTATACCTTTGTAAAGTCATTAAAAACATTCATGCAAGATTAAGCCTAGAAGACATTAATTATTCAAGATACGAGAATATCACACATTTTCAGTTCTCTATTTTAGGAAAAAAAAAAAAAGTGTCTCAACACAATGACTTTAACTCACATTCTTGTTTTCCAGAAGTTTTTGTTTTGTTTTATTTTTTCCATTACCATTTCCTATAAACAGATATATTATAAGTAACATACTTACACTTCAGGAATGTCTTCATTTTTATCCTGGCATTCACATCTGTCCCTGTTTAATGCTCTGCTGGTGGTCTGGCTCCATGGTATGCCCACTGCAATGTTCATCTTAAACAATATTTACATTGATTAGGGACCCCAGTGCACTAGAGGCACTTACTAGAAAATGAACACAATACCCTGGGATAACAGCGAACATCTAACTGTTTTATTTTTGAACTTTTTTTGAATGTATTGTTTAAGTGCATAAACAGTGTCAAAATGGAAATGTGGTGGAGAAGGACACTCTGTGAATGTATAGTATAAAAATCTGTGTGCAAAATGTGCAGTTGATAAACACATAAGGAATGGACACAGTGATGTATTTTTATTCAAGTTATAGTAGTATCTGTTACAAATCTGAACATTTTCTACGTGTATGCCCAGTAAAACTCTTTCCTGACATTGAAATCTTATAAGCTTAGTAACATAAAATTGGAGTAGCAAAGCATATTTGTAAAAAAAAAAAAACCAAACCTATGGCAGGATTTAATATTTTGCCTTGCATCACATAACATGTTAGTGGCAAAACCAAATTTGAAACCTACATTTTGTTCTGGATGTGAAGAGTCCCATAGGGGTATAAAGGTCTTTTCAGATTGAGGGCCTGAGCTGCTAAATTTGGAAATATTCCAGCTGAGTGATGCTATGGAAAACCATGACAAAGCTTTTGTGAAAGGCTGAAAAAAATTACAGGGTAGCTTGGGCAAATTTCTTGAAGCAATTTTAGTATAGGACCCCAGACCTCCAACTGGGATGATATTCATCAGGTCACTGGAGAATAGGGAGCGCAGATGTACTGAGGAGCAACTGCACAGACTAAGAGGATGCTTGAAAAACTGCTATTTTTGGTCTCCCAGAAATCTAGTACTTTCATACCTGGCAACAGAAAAATTTAAATGTTACTGTGTGGGAGCCCTGTTTGGGGGCTCAGAAGCACTTGGAGAATAAGCAGAGGAACAATCTGCAAGGAGTCAGGGAGAAGGGATGTCAAATAAGAGGGTGGTATGAAGCTCAGAATTGGTCAGTGGGTTTTTTCTCCTCTACCATCAGCTTCTTCTGTCTCCAGTTGCATCCCGCAAAGAGAAAGTAAGCTGGAGGAGAGAATGACAACGATCATACATGTCTTCTTCATGTTCCACGTTGCTGAAGGGATTCATGTCATTCTGAACAGGCCAGTCCTGAGAGCAGTCACCTCTCTGGGTCCTCACAGGCAAGAGCAGTGTGTGATCTGAGAGGAAAGGCTGAAGCCATGAAGTCCGAGCCCCTCACTCCAACCTGAGCTCAAGGAGAACATGTGCCCTCAGTGTGCCATGCCGCAGATATCAGAGAGCTCCGATAACTTTAAAGTGGACATAGAGCAAGGAGGAGGTAATCCATCAGTGCAGTTGGGGAATCATATATGAGAGGTGCTGGTGACATCTAAAAGCATTAGCGAGGTCTGTCTTCTTCCTCTGGCTCAGAATGGCAGTTTCTGTCTGTCTATGAAAAGTTGCTGGTGCAGTTGGTGTTCCACAGCATTTTACTCCCATTGAGAGAGAAATTCTCTTTCCAGCTTTCTCCTTGTTCAGAAAAGGTTTGAGGTGACCAGAAACGGTGTTGCGAAAATTCTTAGCTGAGAACCACAATAGTAGGAAACACAAAGTCCTTTTTTTAATGACAGCTTACAAGTTTACTTTTATGCATAAAAACTATGCGCATGTGTGCTTTTACCTGTTGAAATCTCCACAAAAGCTGATCAATATGTATCTATCTTAGAAAAACTCTTGTGCTGATTTATTAGCTGAAGAGTAACGTGCCTTCTGCTGCTCTTTATTAAAATATTGTTGATGATGATGGAGAGGGAGATAATCCATTTTCAGAAAAAGATGGGAAAACACTCCCCTGAAAACTATCCTTTTGAATTAAATGGTGTTCTTGTATTTTTTAATCTCTGAACCCTGTACTTAGCACATGAATGATCCCAAAAACTCGGGGATGTGAAAGAGCAGTCATTAAATGCTGGGAACCAAAAGAAAGTTTTTATGTACAAAATGTCACTTTACTGCAGCATATGAGTAAAAAACCATCTGTCTGAAGAAGTGATTGATTCTGACATATGTGAAGTAGGTATAAGCAAATAAAAAGTGATCCCTCTAAATCTTGTTTTGCAACATGTAAAATAATGCAAGCTATATACTTAAGATGCAACCCAAATTAAAATATGGTTGTGTTCAATCTGTCTGTGAAATGAGATCTACTGCTACTTTTTTATGTCACAGAAATTCCCTAGGACTGTTTTATGAACCCTTACTAGTTTATTTTTTAATATTAAAAGATGGAAAAAGGCCTCTTTCTGTTTCGCTGTTCTCTACCAGTGAGTCATGGGTCCCTTGCTGCTCCGAGAGGAAAGTTGTTTTAGTAATTCTGGAAATAAACTTACTGCTGAGTCAGCATCACAACAGAAAATGACAAGTTCCAAATTAAGAAATCTATTAGAAAGAAGAAGTAATGGTGTATCCCTCAGTCTCCCCCATTAGAATTGGCTGGCACATCAGGAGCTGATTTAGCAAGTGCCATATGTACTGGGCATAAGAAGTGTATATTGGCAGGACAAAAAGTCGGGTTCATTTAATGAGAAAGAGGATAAAAGAAATTAAGGTAAAATACAGGCTAGGAATGGAAGCGGCCTTAAATGTTTTACTGACCATGGCACTCCACCCTAAAATGCTTAAATGCAACCCTAAAGCAGATCAGTTTGAAGAGATTTTTGCTTTCATTTTTCTCTGCTAGGGGTTTCCAAACAAGCAATTTTAATAGCATTTCTAAGTCAGTGTATACTTACAGATAAACCACTGGGATTTTGCTACTCTGTTTATCTGGGATTCTAGATTTTACGAAGAAAATAATTGGAAACAAAACATTTCCCAGCAATCAGTCTACTCTTTCTGATTTGCTAAACATATCCATATGTAGTTATTGCTTGTATTTGGAAGATTGGTAGCAGTTTTAGAGGAGAAATATGCTACAACTGCAAATTCAAGTAGTCACTTGGCAATCACAGGGGGAAGTCTTTGTCTTTTTTTTTTTGGAACTGAGTAATTTACTGCTACTTATACCTTAATATTGAACAACATTTTAAATGGCATATTTTGAATCTGTCAATCAAATTTTCAAACAGTACCCAATACCTTGCTGTGGAGGAGAAAACTGCTGCATCCTTCCCCTCTGCACCTTTGGGCCTGATCCTGCCCTGTCAGTTGTCCACAGCTCACCTCTGCAGCCGCCACTGCGACGGCATCGACCCTTTGTGTTCTCTGAAACCTGAAAGAGCTTTTGCCAGTGACTTGTTTTGACGAGATTCAAAGGCTAGTGAAACAAATACAAATCTTACAACTGATTTCAATTTTATCTGAATTTGAGTTAAAAAAAAACCAAAAAAACAGTCTCTGATAGGCAGAACTTCTTAAAATATTGCAGTTCTCTGATTATAAATTGTGTTTTAGCCCACTGAGATGCTCATGAAGTCCCTCCTGACTGTACAGAAGCTATTCACTGGAATCTTTCACTGTCTTTATTTGTTTCTTTTCTGTCTTTAAATATCTTGCTGAACAGTGGACCTGAGGCTTACTGCAGTCTTCTACAAATACATAAATATTTCCCACTAGTAATAACATGGTACTAAATATCGAAATGACTTTACATTAAAAGTTTCACTGTGACTTAAGCTACAAAATTTTTGCAGAGGAGGAGAAAACATTAGTACTAAATAATGTGCTTGCTAAATAATTTTACACAAAGAGGTTTTAGAATTACAACTTAAAAAACCCAACATTAATATTCCCTGGGACTTGTTGCTAGCAAGTGTTACTGTGAAAGAGAATGAAAAAACTTACTGTGAAACCTCTGAATCCTTTTTCTTTTCTTTCCTTCTCTCTCGCTGTAGCATGAATATGTGCTGAAAAGTCAGAATTGTGCAGAAGAAAAATATTCCAAGACACTGTAAAAGCGCCTTTCCCTTTCTCTCAGCCCGAGGGAACACTGACTATTTCAATAATCGGTGAGAACTTTTTGGTTATGATTTCTGTTTCCTTTCTCTGTTTCTCCCTCCCTCTCAATTTTTTTCCACCATCATATGAGTGTTTTCTCAATAAAGGAAGTAGAAGAGCTGCGTGACAGCATTTATTTAAAGAAAATACAAAATGTGTATTAAAATGAGAGAGAGTTTAAAAAGAAAATATGAGGCGGGAATTATAGTCTTAAGAGAGGGGCGGAAAGATGGCAAGTACTGAGAGCAAATTATAAATACTGGGCTTTTGCTCAGCATGAAAAGCAGCACCTATAGAGAACAAATTCCATGCATTTTACCTTCATCCCAGCTTCACTGGGGATCAGTGCTCCGACTGGAATAACTGTGAATTATCGTCAGTATAATGGAATCCTGCAATTTACCAAAAGGAGCAGGAAAAATGGACTTTTGCTAGAACTTTCATACTTTTCACTCAACCTTCACTAGTCAGACATATGGACTATGTTAGCACTTCGGGTTACTGGCCCAAAGTCAACCTTGAAAATTAATTTCCCAGAAATACAGAAATTGCCATTTTTCACACCTTGGGTAAGGAAGGCCAAAACAAGTAAAGCTAAAAGTATTCAAATGCTAGTTTTGCATCAGTTGATTTCCTCTGACATAGCAGCTATACCAGCATGACAGAAATTTTTGTATACAGAGGCATGTGACCCATCGCAAACCTGGTTATAATTATGGATTTCAAAACAGTATCTAATAAGCCGAGACCCAGACAGCAGTGCACAGCAGTGGAACACGTCCAGTATTCATTAAAGATGTCCAATCTAGAAGTCCAGGGTTTAAAGACAGTTTTCAGACACAATTTTCCCACTTGTCTCAGGAATAAGGTAGAATAGCAAAAACAGAGGTAATAAAACGTGGTCAACCTCAATGACTTGGCGTGCATTCTTGGCAATAGCAAAACAGAGAGACCACAGCCTAGCTCTGAGAGTGAACTCGCAACACCCTGAATTTTGCATCCTTTTTTTTTCCTGTGGCTGTTTTTGTTGGATCAAAAAAATAATCCATTTGCCCATATTTTCAAAGATGACACACCAAAACCTCATCTACCATAAAAATACACTTAAATGCACCACTGTCTCTGGGAAATAGCACATTTCTCTCTGGGAATTATTTTGATTTGCCAATTATCACAAAAACTGGAAAGACATATTGATATCCAGTAAAGATGGAAGAAGAATTACGGCATGGAAGGATAAAATCCCAATCCTTTACTTGGTTTTTCTGTTACGGGTTTTGGGCCCCTATGAGAACACCTCTGGCTAGGTTGCCTGCAGTGTCTGAACCTGTAAACCCTGGATTTAAAATTAGGCTCTTGGAGGTAAAAGGTGAAGCCCATTAGTGAATAGACAGAGCAGACTTGTAAAATTCCATATCTGCTATTGCCACAAAGGGGGAACATGTCCCAGTGCCAGGGTGGGAAATATCCCGATTAACTATCCAGCCTATGGTTGCCAAAATGAGAACCAAAAGTGCAGTGTGTGAGTACATACATTCGTAATCATCCAGATGAGCTTTTACCTTTGGGTTTCATATTTGTAATAACTCGCCCAAATGTCAGTATAATTTACAGTAATAAAGCCATGTGCATTTGCTATTATATAGTCTTTAAAAAAAAAAAGCATCTTGGACATATGGCAATGGTAAACATTACCTCCAAATGGTAGTTATTCGTAGGAAAAATAACTCTTGTTTTAACAGACAGTCATTTTCTGATGAAAGAGTCTTTTGCAGATGTACCTCTCATTGAAAAATACCCCATTTGGTGCCTGTGAAAAAACCAAGGCTGACTGTTTAGGAGACTAATGTCCCTCTATTACAAATCCATGCTGCAAAAAACACAAGGAGATTGTGACTTTAAAAGAACGAGTTTCATTGTTTGGCTTCAGCACAGAGCAAGAGGGTTGCAGAGGGTGAAATCTCTGGATCATATACCAAAATAAACATTTCAAATCTAATATACACACAGAGAGAATTGGTAAAGTGTAACATTCCCTAACCTAATACAAATTTTTGTACAACTTAATCTTTTAGAAAGAAAAAAAATAATCACCACGCTTATAATATGTAATCTCTTAACTTGATTAGAATTATTTCTCTGGACTGAGCAATTTCTGACTTCTGAAGGGGTACAGGTAATCTCTACCATTCTGAACCATGCCCAGAACCAGGACTGTAGGTCAATATGTACCAGTCCTGTGACATGATGGTCTTACTCTTATTCTTGAAGACCAGAGACTTTTTCCAGTCAAGCACGGCACAGGATTGAGAGCAGAGGCCATGATGATGTGTAGGTGCTGAGAGAACCACTCAGCATTTCAAGGGGTCAGATTGCAATGCCCTGCAACCAGCACAGCAGGATGCAACACAGTAAAAATTAAATTTGCCACCCAAAAAAAAAAAAAAAAAAAACCCAACAAAAGGTAGATGTGACTCACTTTCACTGAAGTTTAGACATATCAAGGAACTAAAGCTATTTGGGTCCTCACTAAACTACTATGGCAATATCTTGAAATTTTCCCTCAAAAGCAGACCAAAAGTTTACCCAGGTTTCTGGAGCAAAGCATGAAATCCTTTAAAGTAAATAGCTTCCCATTTCCCTCTGTTTCACAACAGCTTCCTTCTTCTTGTGCTGGAGTCCTGGGGACCCAGGGATGACTGGGGCCGTCTGCCTCCTGCTGCGTGCCTGTCCAGCTCTGCCCTTGCATGGCAAAGGTCCATGGGGATTTGCCAATTTGCTCGCTCTGACAAGATGAATATCTCAATTACAAATTCTCACCAAGCAGCTAGAGACCTTTTTTTTTTTGTTTCTTGGTGTGTGCTTAAGGAAGCTTAAGGAAAGAAGAGAGAGACAGAGAGAGATGTGAAGGCAGATGAATGCTTGCAGTTATCAGGTAGGGTTTTGTTGCTGAAACAAGTCCCACTTTTAAAGTGCATAGCTTGTATTTTAACAGATAGTGAGGTTTTCTTCAAACTGAAAGAAAAACCCCTGGGTGTCTTCCAGAAAATTTGTTTTTTCTGTCCCTTATCCATGATCTCCTGAGCTGATTCTCATCAGAGGTAGCAGCAGCCTGCCCTTTCTATTGTTCCAGCTCCTCTGGCATCTGTTCCTCTCCCCCACTGCTGATATACAAGACTGAACTAGTGCATGAGAAGGCAGGGTGTTTGCTTTCAAACAGGAAGAAAAAAGGACAGAGTCCATCTGGGGTACGAATTTAACCATGGGTTCCTTGTATGACTAAGTGTGACTGTGTACCATCCTAATTTTCCCTTGAAAATATGACACGGACGGAGGCTGTTGAATACATGCATGCTTGAAATGAATTTAAGCAACACTGTGCTAAAGGGCAAGGAGTGCTTCATTTCAGAGGGAGGTCAGATTCTCCTGCTATCCTGAGATGTCACAAGGAACGACTAAAAATAACTGCCAGGAGTGGATTCCTCATTTGCTGTGTACCAATTTAGTGGGACTCAGCGTGGCTTAGGTCATGTATAGATGGTGGTGAATGTAAACGCAGCCAGGCTCTTGTATCCCCCCCTCCTGAAGAGGCTGAGGAGATGGGCAGACCCCTCCAGCTGTGCTATGCATATGCCTCCCTTCACCCCGCCTGCTACAGATTGATGCTTCCAGTGAGCGCTGGTACGGGGATGGATGGCATCCAGAATGACTCATAACAAAGAGCATATGGCAGGACGAGATGCAGCAATCTAACATCTGTTGCATTGCTTATTATTAACATTTCTCACTTCTCTTGGAGCTAGTAGCCAAAACCAATAAATATTGTCTTCACAAATCCTACCTGAGGAAATCCCATATCCTCTTGGTTTTTTCACCACTAATTGTGTTCAGCAAAAGATGAGAACTATTTTACTCTTTAGGCATTTTAAACAATCCAAAATTCTCTCACTCAGAGCTGTTTGAACAAGCTACAATGAACAATAACTTGTCTTTTAGTTTATTCATGTCCTAAAGTTTTAAAGGTTTCCTATTCCACATCCCAAGAGCTGAAGTTTTGTTGTTGCTGAACTAAGGTGAAGGGAATGAGTTAAAAACAAACAGGATGAAAAAAGTGTCTTCCAAAAAAGTAAATACAGGATCAGCTCACTGTATAGTCTCCCTTACAGTATGGTAACAGCAACTGTACCTAAAAAAGGAACCGTTCCTGAAAGTAGTACGAAACATTACCTCTATTCAATTATTTTTTTCTCAGACAATTTTTTTTTCAGAGAGAAGTGGGACTGCAAGTGCAGACACGTAAACATGGAAAATCAGCTGATGAAGCAGCATGTCCACTTTGCAGAAGATTCACTGAGTGAGTACATGAAATATAGTGGGCAGCCCCTCACAAACAGAGATTAAACCACGTATCAAAACTAACACTTAACCATAAAAAGGTATCCAAAGAACAGCGTTGTGACTGGATGATCTAAGTTACTCCCTTTCAGCCGAGAGATGGAAAGAGTTGCCAACAAAAATGTTAGGATTTGACAAGACTTGGCAAATTGCTGGGATATAAAATCATGTTTTGTGAGTTATAAGGCCTTCCAGGAGATGTGACAAATCCTGAAAAAGGGTGGAAAAGCATGCACAGCCCACAGAAACTTACTCCCTTTTCATGGACCTGCCAAAAGAAAGGAAATATGAAAAAAAAGTGCACAAGAGACTTGCCAGTGCCAGACTTACCATTTCATTTAATAAGCACACTTCATAAAATATTGAAAAAAAATTATCGTAATAAAGAGTATGCATATTATTATAAACAGTGACTAGTTCAGAAAGCAAAAGTGTTAAATTTTTGCCCTGGGGACAGAGAAGCTATTGATATTGGGATCAAATGTCCTAACCCAAAGAGTCACACCTAAAAAAGAATTAGAATCCCATTAGTGGTCCTCTCTATTATGTATAGTTTTCCTTCTTCCCTATCCCTTAAAAACTGATTATTGTTGATGTTCCAAATGTCAATGGTAATGGTAGGAGTCTTTGACCGCTGTTGTCCCAACTCCTTTCAAAGTGAATGAAATCTAGAGGTGTGCAGGACAGACCTGGAGGAGGAACAAGAAGATTACTCTCAGGTGTGTGAGGTATTGGATGTTGTCCTTCATCTGATCAGTCATTGTTCATAACAGGCAGGGGTGGGAAAGAGGGAATCAATTTTGTGCAGAGCACGAGTGTGACTGAGGAGAGAAAGCAGCGCTTCATGGAGCCTGCAAGCCACCTGAGGATTTAAAACACAACAAACACGTAGTAACTCTCCGACTCCTTGTGCGGGTCACACACTCGTGGTTTTCATGGGATTTCATCCCTGCTGGTGGCATGAGCAGTGAAGTGGGCCAGTGACCCAAGCTAACCAAACACCCTCTGCAGAGTTGTCTGAGCAGAAGGCAAGGATGATGTGAGCATTGGGTGGACCCAGAAGCAGTGAGACAGCTCTAAGAAGGGGCTGAATATGAGAAAAACTTTTGGTGGCTGACATAGCTTAGTAGACTATGGAAAAGCCACAACAGAAACAGAGCCCAAGATCCTCACTCTGGAAATTTATACCTGAAATCTTGTTACTCAGAGCAATTCTGTCACGGCAAGGTGTAGTGGCTCTGGGATTGGTTTAATACCATTTCTAGCAGCTTCTACCATGATATCCAAAATTTCTTTGGGGCTCAAATGCAGAGGAATGTGTCTTAAATGATAACAAATGTAATGGAACACTTCAAAACTGATCAAGTACAATATTTATTAGCAGAGATTTTGCATTTTAAAAGATCTTAAGTAAAAAGGAACTAATTGCTAAAAAACTTTTCCTTCCTTTGCTTTCTAAAAATGTGTCTCCTTTAATTTCCTGAGATAAAATGTGGCATTTAGAATATAAGGTTGCTCATAATTAAGCATTCTAACACACATAGTGATGGAATTTATTTTTAAATATTGCCCTCTGTGACTGCCTCATGGGATACACATCCTGTTTTCCAGACAGTAACAGGATGTAGCAGTTGTGCCATGATGATTGGATTAGTGGATTTAAATATATGAATGACTATACTAATTTTCCATTTTGATATGCATCATCTCCCTAGTCTCTGATAACAGAGACCTTCCACAATATTATCTGGAGCACAGTGATATCAGAATGAGCCCTCAAGCACAAATTTAAATTGGACACTTGCAACACAGCTGATATGCAGCTTAGCATATCCCTTGCTCCTCACGCCGCCTTCCCAAAGCTCTTCTTCGCATCTCAAGAGGACACAGGAGAATGGCTTGGACCAAAATACCCACATACAGTCATCCTCAGGTCTTTTCAGCCTCTTCTCACTTTATCACTCCAGAACTGGATCCAAAAAATGACAAAACAGTCTGCAAAACAAGTTTTCAAAGTCCTTTAAAAATATACCAGATTCTCCTTGGGTTTTCCAGGACTGTATTTCCTCTACCAAATGCATTTGGTTCCTTATTTACACTCTAACAACTAAATACACACCTCAGCTGTCAGCTCAGGTTGAATACAATTCAATTGTACTGAATAGTTGCCCTTCCACGCTCCCCTCTCTTTTCCCCCAAGAGGAATACATATGTCAATATGTATATGTATGTATGTGTGCACAGTAAATATACTCTTGTATATACACACACTGAGGCAGAGAGAGAAAAATCTTGACAATTACCTAATTGCTTACATAATTGCTTACATAGTGGCCTGAATTGTCATCTGAGAATATTTCTCGTTTCATTTTCTGCACAACCTGTCTTGCTGTAGTTTTATAGAACTCAAAATAGTTGCTCAAGATGTGACTATCTCCTTCAAGAAAATAAACAGAAAAATGTAGTCTCACCACTTGCTACCCTAACATGTTCATTTATACCTAACTGCATTGCATTTCTGAGAAAAACACAATTTTTCTTGAAGAATGTGCTCTTGCATGCCCAAATATGCATCAACATTTACTTGCACAATCACATATACACAGTTCACAAGAATGTCTGACCCAGGCATGAGCTCCAGAATAATTGTCTTCTGACATTAATTTGTTTTTCAGTTAATAATAAATAAGACACAAATTGTGACTGATGTCACCAGAGCTCGAAATTGTCACGCCTTCAACTGAGATGTCAGGTCTCTGAGAGAGTCATGCTTCAAGCCTGCTGCCAGTCATCTCATCACCAGTGAATTTCCATATCCTTCTTTTGACATGTTCAACTCACAGAACAAATTATAGAACATGCAAAGGTAAGGAACATGTGGTATATAATATGTTTGAATATATGAAAGCTTAGCAATTTGAGAACTAGCACTTGGCCTTATTTTGGCTACTTCTGTTTCTTACTATTCTCTCTCAAGGGTTTTAAATAATGTCCGCATGAACTGCAGAAGAATCTGACTTCTCTCTCTCTCTCCAAAATCATATCCTGTCTTAGAGCTGGCAGGAAACTTCCTAGAGGAAAAAATAAAGCACATATTTTTAATCTTAACCCAGTACAATTCAGTACACAGCCACAGGGTTCTTGTATGTTCTCAAAATTGCAATTTTCTCATTAATTATAAAGCAAAACCAAAATGATCCATTGAAATTCTTCTCAGAATCAGAGTTGGAATGAACTTGTGCCATTATTCTTTCAAAGCATAATGTATTTTTATTGTTGAGATAGGGTCAAAGTATAAAACAAATTATAAATCCCCAAGTTACTTGTACTCTCATCGTAGACAATTTAGTTCCCAAGCAATAATCAAAGTCAATAAGGACAATCTGATAATTTTGGTTCAGACCTGAACTCCAATATTGGATGTCCTGATGAGCCTCCCTTATCAAGAGCACATCAAATGTTGTTTCAGTATTAGAATTGGCCTTTACCCAAAAGCAGAAAGATGTTTTTGTTGTTAAATCTCTGAAACTGCTGGTACAAAGCAGAAGAAATATCCCACTGTTGTGTGGAAGGAGCTATACCATATACATGTCTAGGAATCCACCAAATACAGTCTAGGAATTTTCCACCATAGATTTTAGACAGGTAATGGATTGCTGATAGGCATGGAACTGCTGCTGGGAGAACTTCAAATGACATCTATCCTTTGATATTATGAAAAAGGAGCAGTTGGAGTAAGATTCCTAGATAACCCACCTCACCGGATTCCATCACCTCCTTTGCTTTTTATACCACTTGTGGTGGAGGAGAGGAAGAAACAGGATAACAGGAGGAAAAAGACATCTGTTATTAGTGCCATGTAAACTTTTCTTTCAGAATTGCAGAAAAAACTTAAAACCATCCTTGATTTTTACCCTCTATGCAGGTCAAGTATGAAGTTTGGTGGACCCAAGGAATCATCTGCACAAGTTTTCTTTAACCTCTCCTGTGATGGATGTAACATTTCAGGTTCTTGTAGCACCCAGCTTTTCTAAATAAATAGGGTGTTGCTTGTGTGTGGCTGGGGTATAGGTAGCTAAAACTAACTGATGTCAGGCTAGTCCTCACAGGCAGCACTCATCTTCTTTCAGTTTCAAATAGTGTTAGAGAAGATCATTGTGTTCAAACTGCAAACAGAAAGAATTTTGAGAGAAAGACCCATTTAATGGAGGGCTCTGCCTGCAAAAAACCCCCATCATGGTATTTTCCAAAGTTCTAGTGCTACTGATCCAAAGTAAAGCTACTCTGCTGCACCATCTAGTGACAATGAGAATTGCACTTCAGACAATTGATTTAATTAAAATATTACCCCTTTCCTCCAGCCTTATCTTTCATTAGTTACAGAGTTAAATCCCAGTGCCTTTGAAGCCACAGGAGACTTCCTGTTATCTTCAGTAGGCTGAGGATGTCATTAATGCTCCTAAAACACTTCCAGTAATGCTGAAGGAAGAAAAAAAGTTCTCCTAATTCCAGTGATTCTTTCTGGCCATAGCACCACCATTCTGTGCAGAAATGATGCTGAAGCAAGAGTCCTGATGGAAATACAAACCTTCCCAAAGCTGTGGTTTCTCGAATCTCAGGTTTTGCTTTGGGAGACTCCAAGGCTCATTAACTGCAGTTCATTTTACCCTGGCCATTGTATTAGAGGTGATACAAGTTTTGCACTAGGAAGCCTGTTTCTTTTATTGAACTCTCTTTACCATCAAACTGAGACATGCAAAATACTCTCTCTTGGATGGAGGTCTGCGTATTTGTAACTTTGAGACTGAGCTTTCTCAGAACATGCAGTACCCCTAGTTAGAGACAATAGCTTTTTTAGAACTTAGCACTTGGCTTAGTTCAATGGAAAGTCCTTGGATTTCTATGGGATTTTTTTTGGTCTGTCAAAGTTATTCCACAGACAGCTGGATTCTCTAGCTTTCTCTGGACATCACATCAGGATAGCTTTGATGATGACAGGGCCATTGGATAAACAGCTAGCTCTATACAGTTTATGTGGCCAGTATAAGCACATTTAATTCATATATTTCACTCCTGATTTTTCTCAGCTTATTGATTACAATAAGCTCATCATAAATATATAATTTTTAAAATAATTGGTTCTACAAATTTCCCCAAGCATGTAGAAGAGGTGATTTGCTAAATGGCTGTTTCATGGTGTGCCTAGCACTACGAGTGACATACGCTGGGGATTGGCTAGGTGGCACTGGTGCATACTGATGTGGTACCACGCAGATGTGACTGTTTATAATGGGATATTTGTTGGTTGTATTTCCTGGGATGTAATTGTTCCTCTGGAGCTTGATGGTGCTATTGCTCTGTACTAATTATAGCACTGGTAAGGAAGAAGTATGCTTATACTTGGTTCTC
This sequence comes from Dicrurus megarhynchus, assembly GCA_013399195.1. Classification (NCBI taxonomy): domain Eukaryota; kingdom Metazoa; phylum Chordata; class Aves; order Passeriformes; family Dicruridae; genus Dicrurus; species Dicrurus megarhynchus. The sequence continues at coordinate 1,743,253 of VXAD01007399.1, forward strand.
CTTGAATCTTTCACCTTGAGTTCCCTTGTCTGTAAGCAGGATGCTTGCTATAGGAGGAAAGAAATCAACTACTTTCAGATATTACAAGCCCACTGCTTCAGTGCTGATGGTTTCTATGTCTTTTATACATTTCTAAATATCCAACACATTCTGCAAGTTTTGGCTCTGCATTATTTTTCCACACCTGAAGTACAACCAAGAGTAGGCAGAGCAGCACTCTTGGCTCTGTGGTGTTGTATGCATATCAAAAGGCAATAGTGAGGACCCAAAAGTTTTCCCTTTTTTTTTTTCCCTAGGAATAGCAGTGAATTTTATTATAGTGATATCTCAAAATTATTTGTTCTCTACAACTCAAACCTCTTCCATAATATAAAGGGACAGAATTCTCCAATTCAGAGACAGTAAATCTACCAGCTAAAGCTTTACTGTGCCAATGTAGGAGCTTGTCCTGATGTCTTAAGGGACTGATTAGAACAGTTGGCACTAATTCCATGTATTTATCATGGCCAGGAAAAAGATGAAGATATGTATAACCTCTGTCTGCAATGGCATTACCTCTGCTGGGTGTCTCTCCCTCTCTCACTCTCTGTGGCATCTGTGACCCACAGAAAGGGATTGTCTTTGTATGCAAGGGTATGGCCTGTGCTGGACTTTGTCCTGACCACAACCTCTGGCAACTAGAGGAATATACATGAATATATAAAAACAATAAGTCATCATTCAAATTCAGCAAGAGGAGAAAACAGTTAAAGGCAAGCCTACATGAGTGATTGTTGCTGAATGCAGAACTAACTGCATGGAAAACTGTATTCAGGAGGAGTCCTTAGAATCCTTATCCCGCAGAATAATTCAGTTTCTACTCCTCAAAATAGCATTTGCACTGTTCCCATACACCAGAACTAAACTGAATTTTAAGGAGGTTGGAATTACAGTTCTGTAGGATATACCCCAAAAAGAATGGAGTGATTTTGCATTAAGAATAGGACTGGGAGTGGGAGATGGAGGAAGAAACAGGTTCAGCTGCCAGCTTCCTGCTGCCAAAGGGAATCACAGCTGCCTGGTCTACTGAGCCACAGTATCTGGGTAACAGCATTTTGGAAATATGACACTCATTGACGTTGTGCTATTGCATACTCAAATCTTGGTGGCTGCCATCCCCAGAGTCCCCTCTCACTCTCTGACTTTGAGCCAGCTGCTGAGTTGTGCTCTGAGGACTCTTGGGAAGTGATGGTGCTATGGCACATGACATGAGAGAGCAGGAAATTCCTCAAAGAAAGTAACTTGACAACAGCACATCCTGATCTCAAAATGAGTAGCACAAATGCTGTTAAAGTGGCAGCAAAGTAATTTTTTGCCAATTCTAATATCTGCACTTGTCTAATACTCTCTAGAGTACAGCCTTACACATTGCACCCCCACAGCTACACACTTTCTCCATGCTCCCAGGTTCTGTATTTCGAACACTGTAAAATCCTTTCCTCTAGTTTTGCCAAAACAGGCTGACTCAATGAAGCTGTTTTAAAGTCCTCATGAGGTGTCCTGTTTCTGTCTTTGCATTCCTCTCTGGGTTTCTCCAGCGGTGATAATTTTTGAGGCTGTTTACAATCTCCCTCCATACTTCCTTCTTTCAACATCTAGAGGTCAATTCTTGCCCCCAGCCCATGATGCCAATTTCAATCTTCTGTTCCTTAGATTTGGAATAAATGCCTCTGCTTTTTCCCAGGCTGTCTCTACAATCTGGAGGAGTCTGCCCATAAGTTACTGCAGAGATGCTTCTGCAAAGCCTCTTGTCAATGAGAGAGTTCATATAGGTAATAAAATATATGAGATAAACTCACCCATCAAATATGGATTTATAAAAGCCATAAAGGAGAAAATTAATTGAATTTATACTCTATGTAAATGCACTGTACAGAGCTGAAATATAATCAACAAAGCCATTATCTGAGACACTACTCTTATGATTCTGCCAGTCCATATACTGTATTGTTATGAAATAATGCCATGTTGGTAGGCTGAAAAATTATCTGGTATCTACTTTTCTTAAAAAGCATATGGCTAGCCTACTTCTGGTAACTTACAGTGAGAAACCAAGGTGACTTTTACAACATTGCATCTCACGGGACTCTCCTGGCTGTGGTAAAAACCTACAGCTTAAGCCTTTAATTGACTTTGTTGTTTGATTAACATCAGTGCATCAGACTCATAAGGTTGTGTGAATGAAGGAAAAAAATTCCAATTTCTCTTTGCAACATGGAGAACTATTTCCTTCAACCAGAAGGGATCAACAGTTACCAAAGAATTGATCTCTGAAGGTAATAGTTATTTTCAAACATTTATACAAATACAAAGGTGGAGGACACACTGCTTGTGCATATGTGAGTTTTCAAGAGCCTATGAAAATATAACATTACATGCGGGGTAAAAGTATGACAAACACAACTGTTCATAACCACTGATCCTTCAGATCCTGCATAAAAGTTTCCAGAGTGTTAAACTTCTTGCAATCAAAGGGAACACATTTTTTGCGTTATGAACTTCTGTTTTGTGATAGAAGATGATGTCATAAATCTGGAAAATCAGTCCAAGATTCATTGGTATTTGTAGCACCCGTGGGAGAGACACCAACCCAGGATGAAGGTTACTTAAGACGTCTGCTGTGGTACATGGGCATGCCTGATACAAAACTAAATTTTGCCAAGGGATATACTAGATGGACAAAATTTTCTTGTGGGAGCCTGTGATCATTAAAGGAAAGCATAAACCTAACTCAGAGCATGCTGCAGCACTCACTCAGGCATGTAGATTGGCAGATGTGATCGCTTTATATTCTTTACTGGGACTTACCTCAAGAAGTGCCAAATTTGTTCTAAATTATGCAACAGTTGTGGAACCCCTGCAGGCATTATTACATGATAACTTTAGTTTTTGTGGACAACTGTTTCCAAGTCTTGTTTTCAACCAGTTCAAGAGCTGGACTGTTAGAAATTAGCACTTCCTTTGGACAATACCCTTTGTAACTGCAGATGCTTCACACTGTGGTTTAGATGCAGTGTTCAGATGCATGAAACGAAGCCTGAAAGAACAAACACTTCAGTATCAAGTACAATAAAATCAATGTTTTGCCATTAAAAAAATCCTTTGCTTCTGTCTAAGACACTGCATATGTATTGTGTATCAAAATTAATTGTCTCTTAATGGCAATATCATTGCCAAAAAATCTCAGTGTGCGGCA
>VXAD01007399.1:1751487-1988152 GCA_013399195.1 Dicrurus megarhynchus
TTTTGGGGGGTTTTTTTGGTACTTTGGCATAAAAGTTTCCAAGAGCTCTTTGAATGTGAACTTGAAAAGCTGCTGAAAAGGGGACTGAAGCACAGAATGCTGCAAGGGAGAGCTGCAAAATAGAAACCCAGAATCAAAACAAATGCCCCTTCTGCGGGGAATAATCACCTGCAGAAGTTTCATCTTTGTGGATTATTTGGGGTTTTCAAACTTACAAAATGGTCTCCTGGAAGTGTGAGATGAAAGACAGATGGAGAATGACTGGCCCATGTATCATTAACACAAAATAATTTTTCTGGAATGGAGCAATTTAGTCTGTTCCCTAACTACTTAGTACCTCTCCATTTTAACTTTTTCTGAACCATTCCAAATAAACTCCTGTCTAGACAAACCTCTTGTTAGTCATCTCCACAATGAAAAGGAGCTTTCTTTTTTAAAGGCTACATATATTTCTCTTCTGATATTCTTAGGCACAAACATCTGCCTGTTTTAGGGATTTACAAATTTTCTATTCCTAGTATCTGAACTTCTCAAAAAAACTTATGGTGCACATCTGAGGTAGTGAAATCTCATTTCCATTTTACAGATGAAGAGAAAGGAAGGTAAAATGAGATTCTATGTTTTTCCCAGATCTGGAAGTCTACAGAAAAGTCTGAGGCTGCACTAGGCTCCCTGGACTATCTTTTATCTCTGTCAGCTCAGAAGGGATTTGGAATAGGAGTTATCCCAGATTTACAGGAAAAGCAGCCTCTGCTATCCTAAATTTGGGTACTCCCTGTGGTACTACGGTCCCTGAGTTCAATCCTTATTCAAGACACACCAGTGAAAAGTAAGCCCCGTATTGAGAGTCATTACAGTAACTCAAAGTACACTGAAGTAGAGCACACCTTTTCATGTACTGACATTCCCTGTTCTACAACTCCACTTACCTCTGCCCTGTGATGTTATTTTTTTCTTCTTAATGTAATGTGAGAAGCAATATGGAATGAGAAAAGCCAGAGAAGAAAATTTGCAAAGACTTTTTCAGACCCTCAAAGGAAACATGGTATAATAAAAAGATACCGAGCACAAGCAAATATGCAATGTGCACGTGTCTACAGTAATGGGACACCTCAGGATCTAATTCTTCAGTCCAAAGAAAAATAATCTGTTTTCTCTTAATGCATTAAGGAGTAAGATACAATAGCCATAATAATTCTTAATGCAGAGTAGAAAACTGGGAAGGATTACCATGGTTGGAAAAACATTTCCTCTGTCAGCATTCAGAGAAAATGCTACCAGGAAGATGGAGTATTGGGATGAGGATCCACTGCAGACACCACCCACAATTGCCTGTGCCTTCACACAAACCCCAGGGGTACATAAGAGCAGCTGCCCAGTCTACGTTGGAGATGTGAGCATTGCCAGAGCCATCTCAGGGCACAGACTTCAGCCAGCAGTGGTGGGTGCCCCTCCAACAGGGGATGTGGAAGACACACCAAACTGTGGAGAAGTATCCTCATCCTCAGCTTTGACTTGTGTGCGGTTAAAATGATCACTTTGGCCTGTCTCAAGATCCAGGGCAGAGATGTCAGCTCCATTATGTTTACCTCTCTAGTGTCTGACAAAATAAATTTACTACCTAAATCCACTGTGCCCTACAAACAGCTCGCCTTGGAGAATTCCCCAGACAAAACAAGGGAGAGCTGCCTGCTCCAACCTACCACCTTCTGCAATGCGTGCAGTGCTGCATCTGTAAAATACCTCATCCAGAGGGGTAAAAAAAATAAAAACATAGAGACAGCATGAGTGTAAACATATTCCCATAGCACATGAAGTAGGGACAAGTGGACAAGTACTTGACTATACAAGTTTCACAGCTCACTAGGTGTCATTCCAAAAAGCATCTGTCACTGCCACTGGCAATGAATTTTGAAAACAACTCTATTTTGCATCTCAGTTTAACAGGATCGCACAGCTGCTGACAAACTACCTAAGCCAAGAGACCCAGGAAATACGTGCCTTACCTCTCCAGATCTTGTCCCTGGTTATATTATCAGTGACAGGAGTGACAATGTTGCTAGGACGGTGTTAGACAGCACATTCACACACAGATCTGACTTGTCAAACCAGTACATTCTGCCTGAACTTTTACACAGTTCTATTAAGAGTAATTTCTTCTTCTTTTTTTTTTTTTTTTTCATACTAAATATGTCTCACTTGAGGTTTGTAAACTTTTACCCATTTCAGTAATTCCAGAAGAGCAAGTGCAGGATTAGAAAATATATTGTGTCTTGCAAGAAAAACAGAAACCACTTGTAGCCTCCATGCTGAGATGTAGGTACAGGAGAGGTGTTTATAGCAGCTAAAAATCAAAGAGGAGGGGGAGAAGGGCAAAGAGAGTGGCCTCCTATACCACTGGGAATTTGGCTGCAATAGCATTGGGATTTACTCCTACATGCATATCATTCTTAGATGTGAGAAACTATTGCACTGAGGGCCATGTTAATGCATAGAAAGACGGAATCCCATAACCTAAAGAATGAAAATATTTAAAGAAAAAGGATTGGGAAAGAAACAAGACACAGAGAGGTAAATTAATTAGCTGGAGTTCATTGGTCAGAAACAAATGCCACATTTCTATTCTCCAGCATTCATTCTTCTGAAATAGGTCATTCTCCCATACAGGCCTGTTTGAGGGCTGTCACTGAATTGTTCTGAGGAGCTGTCCCTTAGCCAGAGGCAAAGGAAAAAATTAGAATTTAACCATGGAAAAAATTACTGATTTAAGCTGTTTTAGTCTACTATCAAAAAAGAACATGTAACTTTTGTATTAATTTAAATAGCATCTGAGTTTATCCTTACCAGTGTACCTGCAGAATTATTGCTGAGAAAAAAATCAACGTGGGTTTCCGTTTTTCATAATAAAAGACTAAATTAAATTTGTACATTACTATCCCAAAGACCCAGTGTCTCCTGCAGAAATGTAGGAAGTGTTGTTATTCCTACCACCTGCCTTGGCTGACAACACACAGAGCTGCTGGACAAGGAGTGACCTCAGCGTAGTCCGAAACAGAAGGGACAATCCAGGCAAGGCATCCTGTGGTTCTATCAACCTGTCTATACCTTTAACTGTCCAGATACCCTAATCTATTTTTGCAGTGATCAGCTCTGGGATTTTTTAGCTCCAAATGTACAGATATCTACTTTGATGTCTGTGAGGGAGGAGAAAGAAGGGAATTGAAGAGTCAAAGGAAGCAGCATGGTGCCTTGGGTTGATTCCTACTCAACAGCACACATTTTCTTGTTGCAAACACTGCTGGTGGGTGACACAGTTAAGGGCTGGGTTGTGGCAGTCCAAGGGCTGTGAAACTGTCCACACACTTGCACACATCTCTGTTTAAAAGATTTTTTTTAGTTGCTACTTACCCACAGTGTGTTCTAGTTTGATCTTGATTTTGGGCCCGGCTGGAAATTCAAACGCCTACTAGAGCGTGTCTTCCCAAACACTGTTGTAGTAACATCAGTTTCTACCATACAAATAGGAAAAATATAAAACTTGAATCATCTTTCTACCCTATGAGCCAGAGACACGTCCCTTTTTAATACAGAACAGAAAATATACTTGGTTTTGTTCATCCCTCTTCTAGGCTGTGAGGCATTATTGCCCATTTAAAATATGTGTATGTTAAGATTAAATAATGTATTGGAAATCACAAAGTTTTTTCTTCCTAGCAGCTGTATAGCAAGTTAACACTTCAGTTTTTCTGAGAGACTGTCTTCATTTATTAGTGGTCTTTGGCTAAATTGTGTCAGAGAAACAAGGTTAAAAAAGAACAACCTCTGCAGAAATGAAAATGATGTTTGCAATAATTGCCTAATGATGTTATTTTCTGCTTCTGTGCTAGGAATTGTAGCTTGGATTATACAAATGCTTTACAGGGGGGTAGTAAATTGTCATTCTCTCTATGGATTTACAATATCATTCTTGGTAATTTGTTAGTTACAGTGTATGTAATGTGATATTATTGCTCATGTTACACAAGAGGATTACACGGCTTACTAAATAAAGCAGTGGTCTTTCCATTAGGGACCATACTTCCTTCCAGACTGATGCTGAGACAAGTGAAATTAGATTGGTGATCTCAGCCCTAGGACCATCTCTGGTGAATATAGACTGAGATCCCCAAGCGACTAAATGCACAGAACCAATCACTCATCTCTCTCATCTTGCTCCTAACACCTGGATTCCAGATTGTTACATTTTATATTCATCAGCTGTTGAAACAGTGATGTGTGGTTTTCCAGTGCAAGATTTACCTTGTCCCAGATTTGTACCTATGCTCCTGTGAGTTTATTAGAGGCCCATGAAATTCTATTCAGCTTGTGTAAGGGGACATTCAACTAGTCTGTTTGACAGGCTTCAGTATTTTGCAGTTTGAAAATCCATCCTTATTTAATCTCTGACATTCAAGAGAAGAAAGTCATTACTGTTATTACGGTGTTGGATGTTTGATGCAAATCAGCGAATAAAAATGAGAAAAATCTACTAAAATCTGCAGTTTTGAGTCCAACTTTATTCCTTACAGCACTTTATCTCTTAAAGTTCTTTCTGTAATATTCTGTTGCTCAGCCTAAAATGCTTTTTTTTTTAAATGTCACTCCTCACTGATTAAATCCTTTTCCTTTGTCCATGAAGGCTGTCCTTTTTTTATTATTTGCACTTAACTGCCTATAGTTGTCTTGTCTCTCCTCCCTGTGATTAATTGTAACACTGTTTTCTGAGCTTTGGCTAGCATTTCAATATATTTCAGGGGGAGTGGGTCCTACAACATAATATCCCAGATGTAGCTGACTGAAAGAGAATGGCATCTTAACCACCTAGAATCAAATTGTTAATCTTTATTTTATTATTTTCCTCATCCTAAAACTTTTGAATGAATTTTGTATTGACTAAAAGAGTTGCTTTAAACTGGCAGCTTTAAACCTGCCAGTCTCTGTTTATCTGCAGAATGGTAAAGCTCAACATTGTTCTGTCAGTCTAGATCAGCCCTGATCAGAAGGGACTTTATTTGTGGCTGAAAGACTTGCATTTTAATAAAGTCAGCCTAGCCATGGACCCCTTAGCACTGGTGACTTTTGATAACTCTGAAGCATCTACCAATCCTTAGCATAGCAAACTCAGTGAGGAAATCAACGGTGCTCAGATTTTTCAAAAATACTTAGGTACTGAAAGACATGGGGCACATTTAGAGCAAGGGCTGCCCTTAGGGTCACTCTAAATCACAAACCCACCACTTGTTTCTACAGTAAGCCTCCTAGACTGACTCCCAGCACTAAGCCTGCACAAGCCCACCCCTGCTTCTATACCCTCTCCTCCAGCTGTAGTGTGGTACATCCAAGCACTGGAAGCCCACCAGTACCAGTCCCACAAAATCCCTCGTCCTGATTTAGGGCTCATCCCTGCTTCACCTCCTGGAAGTTTTTTGTGGGCCAAACCTGGAAAGGCAGATTAACAGTCCATTCCCCATTTCAGCATCTTTGCTTGCCTCAGACAGCTTGAGGACACACCTTGGTGAAAACTCTAATAATAAATGGGCTCTAAAACCAAACAATAGAAATTCTGGATGTGATTTGTTGCATCCATTTGAAAACAAAACTCTACTCCATTCTGTGCAGCCTTTTAAAGTTCATATACATTTCTGGGGAATACTGCTCCATGGCACAACCAAAATAGTAAACAAACAAACAAATAAAAAACATATGGCCCCCAGATATCTTAAGGGTCTACTGACAGAGGCACAAGAGTACCACTTGCTTGAAGAAGTGGGCTTTTTAGATGAGACAGCTGAATTATTGGGAATGGAGCTGCAACTGCCTATTTGTTTTAAGTGGACAATAATGTCTGTTAATCACTAACTTCTGGTTACCACTGACCAAAACTACTTGAACAAATAACCTGGAGGTCCAAGTATCTGCATTACCAAGCTCCCAAAGCCACTTAATCACTTCACCACAAATACTGCAGCTGCCGTGCAATGTGGCACAGACGGATCTAACGAGCAGTTTCAACAGCCTTGGTTTGGCTTTGTGCTTTGCAAAAACACAGGCATGAATAATGGGCAAGAGATGGGCAGTTTGTGAATGCTTTCTGCATTTTTTTTGTTGCTGCTCAAAGAGAATAAGAATGCCGAAGCTGAGATCAGTGGAAGCAATCCCAGCCCACTGGGCAGAGGTGGTGTGTGGCTGGGTTGGGGCTCAGGGTCTGTGCTGGTTCATTGTGGCTGCTGTCCCCAGGTCATCTCTCCCTATAGGCCAGCACATGAGGGACAGAGGCCTGCATCTGGAAGGGAGCTGAGGAGCAGTTGGAGATCTGAGATTACAAAACATAATTCCGAGCCAAAGGAGGTGATGTGGTCCTGGTGTTCTTCCACTTCCCTCCTGTCCCCACCTGGAGACTGTCTCCGGAAAGGGGCAGACCCAACACAGAGCAGCAGCCGTGGGTGGCTGCTCTGAGGGGCTCTTGGAGGGAACACCAGCTGTGCTGCAGGGAGTCCCACTGTCCCCATCACCCTGAGGTCATGGCTCAGAGGCCATGGGGGCAAACCCCTCTTAGACACCACTGAATCTATTGGTGATCCCCAAACTAAACAAATGTCAGGGAGAGATGGGGGAGGATAGAAACCCACTCCCCAGAGGTGTCAGCTGAGGTCTGACAGGAGCATTTCCCACAGTTTATTGCAGCCAGAGAACCCATGTGCCTATGTCAGATAGCAGGACAAGGAGGAGCAAGGTCATCCTCCTAAAATCAGTTCTATGAAAGGATTATTGCTTTATGCAGAAGAGATGTGGGAGTGGGACTGACAGAGCTTGGGAGTTCTGCTCTTTGAGATTTTACAATGAGACAGTGTAATTACTGGGCTGAAGCTCACAACAGAACTTTTAAATTCATTGTCAGTGCAGTTGACTCCATTCCCAGATTCTTAACTCTAGTTCAGTCTTTCCCCTCCATTCACAGGTACAAATGCCTCTGGCTTCGTTGAAGTGACTAGAACAGAACTGACTTGCTACTTTTTACCCTAAGAAACTGTTGGTAGCCTACAGGTAGAAATCAAAAGCATGTCAGTTGAGATTTGGGTAAAGTAAGACTTGTACAGCATTAAGGAGGTTTAAGAGCTCAGATCTGCAAATTAGCCTGGTCTTTGTACTCTTCTTGCTTTACCAAAAAATCTAGAGTGAAACTTGCCATTCTGGGTTATTTCACCATCAATCACATGCACCAATGAGGCTTTGGGCACACACCTTCCAGGTTTTTTCAAACGGTTTCAAAAATACGTGCAAAGAATGAGAGAGCAGGTACTGACCATTTGAAAATCCTTAATAAAAAACATTGTTAAGAAAGTCAGTCTAAATTAGTTGATACAGCACAAAAATATGCCAGATTTTCTTTCTGTGGTGTATTGGTGATTAATATTTTAGGAGAGGAAACATATGTTACAGTCCAGCCAGTATCATTGAAATAATGTTATGGTATTATCTTGACAATGAATGTTCAGGAAAGTTTACTTACTGTGAAATTATCTACAGCTCTGGGTTTTGACAATTGCTTAGTGGAAACTTCTGCATCGTAAGATTGGGTTCCATTTTCAAACTGCAGCTCATAATCAAACACAATTTATAACATAGGAATTGACAGAAGTTCTCTGTGGGTTCCACTGGGATATAAAAAAGATGATGAGTCCAGGATGGCAAAAATGCTTCTAACAGAGACAGCCAGATATGTCCAAAGGCTCTTATTTTTTTGAGCACCACAGAAAATCTAATTGCCAAGGCTAGGCAGGTGGGATGGGAAAATCTTTCCCTCCAACACACTTTCTCCTAAAGGCATTAGGAATCATTTTAGTCCATGTATCTCAGGAGACTGACGCAAAGTCCCTTCGAGTCAAGGGGAGCATTTTCGTTAATATCAGCAGGCATTTGCTGGGGAGTCGAAAGCCTGTGTGAACTAAACCAGTGAATCAGAAATGGAAGAAGATGGAGCCAGGCCCAGGCTGGACTTCAGGAAGCGACAGAGTATGATTTAATCAAAGGAATGAAGGCCAGAGCCCCAGCTTTAGCATCTCCCCCTCTGTAATCCCTTTGTAGGCTGCTGCAGTTGGATATACTCAGGGACTCAGCTTTTAAGGGTGAAAACAGCAGTTTCCCCATTCTAAAAAAACAGCTACCAGTCACCCCTGTCTCTCAAACCAGGAGTTATGTCAGTAGTTCTCCAGGCTTTGCCATGCTTTATAGATTTAAGTAAAGGCAAAGGTATCTGGAGTCCCAAGAGAGACAGTTTTCAGGTCACAGGCAGTATCTTACGCTTTATTTCCAGCTGAAACACTCAAAAATACTGATTTCTTTCTAATTTTCTAGTGGGAGCACAAGGAAGCATGCCACAGCAACATAATCCTTCAAAAAATTAGGCCAATAATAATTTATTTATTTTTTAAAGTTTTGTCAGTGGTTTGTTCATATCTTCTGCAGAAAAAGACAGAGAATGACATGTCCCTCATGTCAAAGCCCCCAACAGCAATAAAACCAGTATGAAATACAGGGAGTTTTTAAGGGGCTGTTTTATCAGCCTTCTTCCCTCTGCCTATTTTCCCAGGAGATTGCAAAACGAAGCACAAAGACACAGAATGAGAGGAGCTGAGGAGAAAAAGGCAGATCTCCAAGGTGCTGCCCATCCCAGCCCTTTGCTCAGTGACAGCTCCCACCTTGCCAGGTGAGGTGGTGGGTTCCTCATCGCCCACAGCCTGCCTGAAGCACACATCCAAACACATCAGAGGATGTGGTGAGATCCCACCTCCTGTATTTGCCTGGGACAGGCTGGACCAGGAAGCTCACCACAAGACTGAAGGTTGAAAGCTACCTTCCTAGAGCATGGTGCTGTTCACTTACCCATCCACTAGGGAAAGGTAGCCAATTCCTGGTAGTCTGCAAGCTCCAAAAGGCAAAGGCACTCCAGAGTCAGAGAGACTTCTATTATTGACACCATGGAGAAACCAGGTGTAATGATGTCATCATGTGTAAATGCTACAAATGAATCTCAAAAGGTAAACCCAGTTTGTACTGAACTGGTAGCAAGTGCTCTGAAAAGACTGTGGAGCTTTAACCTGCTCTCAAAAATTACTAATGAATTTTTGAAGTGGGGTTATTTTCAGAAGCATAAGTCAAACACACTTGGCTAGATGGACGTAGCAATATAAAGTGCATTCTCATTTACATTGAAGAGTAATTGCTTTCCATTGCGGAAAAATTAAGGAAGCAAAATGTATTGTTTAAAACTACATTTGATTAGCTGAGACAGATCCTTACACATGCCAATTTCTACATTTTACTCCTGAGATATCCATCTTTACTAGTAACATATTTCATGGGTTTATCAAAAACATCGCGTTGTTTTATCCTACTTAACTGCAAATAATCCAAACAGAATGTTGGAATATTTCCCTTGCAGCTTGTAAGAAAAAAACGTTATCTTTCCAAAACGGTTGTTTTAGAAAAAAGCCTAAATATTTCAGAAACTATTTCAGTAGTCAAGCAAAGTCCAACACACGGTGGAAATAGAATTCCTTAATACTTGTGGATCTTCACCTGACAAGTTGTTGTACAAGACCTTCCCCTTTTTCAGAGGGGCTCTCTGGAAAAGCTCTGGCTTTAGAGTACGTTGAATGCCATCTGGCTGCAGAGCCTACCCACAGAGGCAACTCTCATTCCTACAGAGTAGCAGAGAACTTCAATTCCAATCTAAATATTTTCTCTTTCAGGCAAGGCATTTTAGTTTTTTTACTAACATAAATAAATAAAAAGCAAATACTTCTGTAAAAGAAATCTCACATCATCAGAATTAGAGCTGCGTAAATGATTGGATTTTTTGGTGGAGTAGTCAAATAAAAATACTAATAGGAATAAAAATAATTAATTTTCGGTCTTGTTAAGTTTATTTACTAACTTACTTGTCACACTTATTTTCAGAAGATCAAACCACAAAACATCAAAATTTCCTGTTCATTGAAAAGCTTGGGTGTTGACCTGCTCCATCCATGACACTGCTACCACAGCCTGTGCTATTCTTAATAAAGTTCAGAAGAGGCAATCACCAAACCAGGATAATTTTAAATACTGCTGTTGAAAACACCTTTCAGTTGGACTCTGAAACTGTGAGATGTGAGTACTGTGGGTAATTTCAAGCTTACTGATTGGGAAAGAACTTCTAAATCATGCCATTCATAAGAAACAAAAATCTACTTGAAATGAGTCCAAGACAAATGTTTTTTATATACAGGCTCAAATCTAGATTTTGAAATCATGCAAGACTCTTAAGTCCAATCAGTTATTCCTTCCTCACAAACACCATTTTCAACCACAATTTCATTCCATTTTATAAGTCTCCCAACATTCAATGACATTTCTCTTTAAATATATGGTTACGTCATATGGAGACAGGTATGACATTTATAGCTTCATTCTAGATTAACTATATGAAATAATTAATGTACAATGAACAAATGCAACCCCAAAGCTAAAGGTCAGATCCCATTAAACATATCATTCTTCGTACTTACAGGAGCCCCAGTTAACTTGTACAGGATATCTGAATTTTTGCTATCTGGTCCTCACAATGGCGGCCGGGGGTTTTGTTTGTGTTTTAGAAGTTAATCAGCCTTTTGTGGCAGTAACCCTAAAGTAAAGTGTTACCTGGTGTGCCAGGAATGTCCTGTTTTCTTTTCAGAGGAGCTGCCAAGGTACTGCATTACCATCATATGCCTTTCATAACCGCTCACTATTATCAGCTTCTCAGTTTCATCTCTTGGATCAGCAGCAATTTCTGAAAAGTATTTATTTTCTTAGCTAGCCCAGCAAAGGGCTGTCACAGCACATTGGATTACATCAGCAAACAGGCCCACTGGAGCAGCAAGGTGCTCGTCCCTCCCCAGCCTTCTGCAGCCCCGTGCAGGCATTGCTGGGGGTGCATGGCTGGATCACTCAAAGAAGAGCAGGAAAGATGGAGTACAACTTTCCATGCCATGTGCAGGTTTCATCTGCTGCCATGGATGGTGCCCACACTGCAAAACTACTGCCCAAGGGCAAATAAATTGCTGCTGTACTGCACCAGGCTGCAGCAGACAGCAGGTAGGCTGGCAATATTTTTCCCGGAAAAGGATTATTTCATTGCCTTGTAAAAAAAATTTAAATCTTCTTCCCTCCACTTTGCAAAACAAAGAGGACAGGAGCAGACCAACAGTACCCTGCATACTCCGTACCAGGCTGGGGAAACCTTTCCTCTCAGAGCTGCAGAAGAGGAGAGCTGAGAACCCACTTGCAAGTGCCAACAGAGGGAGTTGGAGTTGGTTTGGGAGAGCAGGATGCAGTCTGGGTTACATCTTCTGAGACCTGGGGCAACCTCTGGAGTGCACTGGCTGCTTGGAGGCTGCTGGCACGGGGGAGCACCTGCCCTGAGATCCTTGCTGGAGTGCTCACCTCCTCCGTAGCTGTGCTGTTAACCATGCCAGAAATTGCTCTTCTCCCACCACCTCTTCACTGGCCATGCCTGGGACCCAGGCTGAATTAGCAAGAGCATAGCTCCATTCCCATTGGGAATCTCACCTATCAGCACCAGACAAGAAAAACAATGATTTTGCACTTGCAGCCAACTGTTCCACTGGACAGATTTCTAAGTGAAATCAAAGCCTTAGATAGGGGCATCACAAGGCCATTGCATGGATTGCTCTAAAACTGAGAAAAATCTTAGGGTCAAGTGTCCTCACCAGCTCCCCTCCACCTAAGCAGTGGGTTTAGTGCTACACCCAAAGGTTGTCCCTGCCAAGGTCACCCCTCCATCCTTATCCTTCCCAACACACACAGAACAAATCGCCCTGACACGACCTGTGGCACAGAAGACCTCAGCAGGCAAAGAGAAACTTTTTACATTTCCAAGAGCTCCTGCACACAGCACTTCAAAGAAGGTCAAAAACTCTTTGTCTCACTGTTTCAGACTGATGGCTGTCACCACTGCGTGCTCTCCATGTAGAATCAATTAGTAATAGCCAGTCTCTGGTGACCCTGCAGAGGCGGGCTTTCTTCCTCTTCTGAAATGCCGTCAAGGTTTTCTCATCAAAGGATTATGCCTATGACAAGAAAGCAAAGTAATTTAATATAAGCTGAAAGGGAAATGGAAAACTCCCCCACCTAAGGCTAAAGCAGGGACTGTTGTATCTGGAAACACCACTATAACCTCCAAAACGATTTCTCATCTCTGCCTCAAAAAAAAACCCCAACCAAAAAACCCCCAAACCATTTAAAAACAGCCTTTCCAGAGCATACATGTGTAGGGGAGTATGTTGGCTTAGGTCAACCCCATGCCCACTAGCACAGTTCATTCCCTATTTCAGATGCAGTTTTGTTATTTCTCCTGTATAGAAAGACGAAAACCACTGTAGACAGAAGTAAGGCTTTCAAACCCTGCTTAGACTCTTTCTAGACCTTCTTTCCAGTTGTTATAAATTAGAAGTCAATGGATTTGTGTAGTTTACAGCAGTGAGTTTCTGACTCAATGAGTCTAAAACAGGAAAGAGGTTTATGAAATAAATGGCCCCAAATTTCCTATTACTTGGTATATTTTTTTGAAATATGCATTCTTTGGGCAGCATACCACAAATATTATGTTCTGTCACAAATATTCTAGTGATATAATCACATGATATAATTTGTGGATGACCATGGACTCTTTGGTGTGTGTCCATTCTTTAAATTAGTCTGACCGATGGCCACATCCCTTTTTCTTTTTTCTCCCCCCCCCCTTTTGCAGTCACACATTTTATTTACCAAACTAATTTGTGAGAGTTGGAGGAAAGCTGCTGTCTGTGCCTTCCTCACACAGAGCAGATTCCAGAGACAATTTAGTACTGTTCAGAAAGAGAGCTTGGCAGGCCTTCCCTGTCATGGTAATTCACATAGGCTTAAGGCTACCACTCAGACAGAAAAACAAATATCAGTGGAGGAATCATTTTCCTAATTGTTTACACTTTCTGTGAGAACTTATTCATGAAACTTATGGCATTCTGCTTTTTTATATGCTCTCACAGAATAAGGCATTTCAGTAAAGAAAACAGACGTGGTGGTTGTTTCCATTTGGGTACTGTTTTCTCGTTGTGCCCATAGTTTCAGAGAAAAAGAATCTCCCTCTGCCTTCTTTGCTGACCCTGCAGGTCATGGGGTTTTGAGGTGATGAAAAGAACAATTAGAACAAAACAAAATCAACTAGAAAATAATCAGCATTGAAAACCTACGCATCAAAGAAGGAGAAACAAAGCAGAGCAAGCAAGAGGAGAGCAGGTAAGAGGTTGCTTTGCCCCTATCAGAGAGAAGAACAGACAGAGCACTCCCATCCCACAGGGCACCACTACCTTCTGGGACAGAACTTCAGATGGTAAAATGCTGAATCAGGTTTTAAATGCTTTGTTGTTCTGAGGTACCTTGTATCAGCCTTTTTTTTAAATGAGGAGAAAGAATTGCCAATAATTTGGATTTTAAAGAGAAAATGCAAATTCACCAAAGACTGAATGTATTCAGATCTGGATTATCTGGATTCCAAATTATTCCAAAACTTGTATAAATCCTGAATTGAATTTAACTCAGACTTTAAAGAGCTGTCTTCTCCTCTGTAACAAGGGGCTCCTGGTGTAGGCACCAAAATGTCACCAAGGAATTTCTCTTGCCACTATTTCTACCTTAACTATAAGCAGAAAACACCAGAAAACCCCAACTAGACAGCCTGAGAAAAGAAATATTTTAAAATTTTTATTTCATTTTGTTCTTTTGCTCTTTCTCACATCCACATCAAAATAACGCTGGAGAGAGAAGAGTGCTTTCCCAGTGTGTTCCCAGAGGGATGATTGAGTTGCCTACGGTAAGGGCAAACTTTCTTGGACAAGAGACACAATTTCCTTTGCAGCCTCTACAGAACTACAAAAACGCTCTGCTGGATGCAGGAGACACCAGCCTTATTGGCTTTCCACTCCAGGAATAAGATGTATTCCTTCAATCAAAAGTTTATGTAAAAAATAATAAAACAGCACAAAAATCACATAATGCAGCAGATATAAAACAGTCCTGGGTAGCAGGGTAAAAACTTGAGTACAGCAGACCTGATTCAGCATCCGTGGGATTTGTAGAAGTAATCAGTCCTTAGGAAATGTATGACTTAAGAGGGCATTAAGGCCTGGTCTAAGGGATGATTTTACTTCAGGAATGGCACAGAAATGAGGAAATGGAGGTGAGAAAAAAAGGAACAAAAGGGATTAGAAGACAGGCCCCATTTGATGGCAATATGTTATTCCCATCAGACTGTTTCCACTCTCGGTTTTCATACTTGAGAGGTTGGATAAGCCTTGGACAAGCCTCTGAGCTTTTAAATGCTTAGCTGAATCTGGAATTCCAAACCTTTTGAAGCTATCCCATCATAAACACTAACATACAAACAGATTCCACATAAATATTAAATGCAAAGGACATAATTTACAAAAATGTCAGTGTGCCAAAGAATACTACTGAACCTGCACAAAGATGATTTTTTACATGTGCCACACACGGAAAAGTAGCTAGACTAGCTCAAGGCTGCTTTTAAAAGCATTTCACTACAGCCAGCATTTCTTCAGTGGGTCCCCACAGATACTTGGGTTGTAGTGTGCAAAACTCAGCTGTTTTACTTTGTGTCAGATTGCACTGGTATCTCCTTCAAGCTTGAGATCCTGAGATGATAGCCTGAACAAATCAGCAGAATTCCCCTGAAGTCTGGCAATTAATTTTTGCTATTTGTATCCAGAAGCTCAGCTATGCTGTCTTTGGGGCAGACACACTACGAGAAAGTAAGTTTCTTCAGAAAATATATATTGTTGTAGTCCAGTTCTGCTAAAAGGGCTACAGGAGTTCAAGGTTACTTACTAGATCCATGTGTAAGATTCATAAGGCTCCTCATTTTTCATGATATCAGCATACTTGTAAATTGCATCTCAGATGTTCTACAAACCACTTAAACCTTCCCTGTTCCCTGGAAGCACCAGTGAATACAATTTTACAGGTACACCTTAGTTCAAAAGCAGCAACAATAACTGTTTCTATCATTCAACAGAAAGATGCAAGCCACGTTTTCCATGTACTTCTATATTGTAGCAGTCTCACCAGAAAAAGCCAACATACTGGTGTTTACCACGGCCTATTTGTGCACCTCTTTAAGCTCAAGCACTGCACACAGACTTTCTGCCACCAAGAATCAGTCACATTGTTGACACCCACCCATCTACATTCAAGACATTCTTCAACAGCCGCCAGTCAGCCACTTGGAAATGCAGCTCAAGGAACTACAGTGATTTGGGTAGCAGAAGTAATGTGGTTACTGGGAAAAAGTTTGTGGGAATGTATTGGCAAGATTAGTGGAAGAGCATTTCCTATAATTTGCTGACCACCAAATTAAAGATATTGCTAGAGCTGACTTGTAGTCTGTTTGCAGCTCTTTGTACATGTAGTCAGGATAACTGAGCTCCAAAAAACTGGGCACTCAGTGACAGTCTGTCTTTTTCCTAGAAAAGTATGGTTGAATGAATAAGATTAATGAAATTCAGATACATATTTTCCAGAACAACTGTAACTACCCCATCTGTGCCTCTGAAGTACTCAAAAATACCTTCTATGCTCTTGAACCTTTTGACAGTATATCTGAGCAAGAGTCATTTGTAGCAACCATAGCCTAGACATAAATAACCTTTAAAAGTTTCAGCCATATAATACTCAAGTGAGCCAGGTTGTCTTCTGTTTGTTTGAAGGCAAAGAACTATAACAGATTTCACCTTGAAACAAGTTAATAGGATTTTAGCTAAATAAATATGATTTCTAAGCATGTCTTTTTCTTATTTTTCTAAAAAAAACAGGGCTCAAATGCTGGATTAATGCATGACACAATCCAAGTTCAGCATCTTTATCTCTGACATCATAACAACAAATGTGGCTTCTCATGGGGAACCCATACGGCCCATATTACTTGTATTTCTTTCAAGAAAGTGTCACTATATTAATTTGTCTGACCTACCTACCTGAATGCTACCCATATTTTTCTCCAACTCAACTCCTGCTTCATGGTCACAAAGGGTAACTCAGGGGTGTTGCTCTTATTTCCTCCTTCCCAAACTAAGCTCTACCCTTGGGCTCTTTCACCAAGTCCTTGTGGATGCCAAAACATCACAAGTCAGAGCAAAGTCACAAGGGCTCAGCAGCAACAGGGATAAGTCAAAAGTGGAAAGGGACCTGAAAAATGTCTTTGTCAGGGCAGCCATCAAGAAAGGCTCCTCTCAAGCACGTGTGTACTGCAAACACATATGAGGCTCCAGACTTCAGTAAATGGTTGAACAAGTTTACTGACATGACTCATTCTACTGCTATGTCTAAACCGAATCAATTTTAGCTACTCAGCTTTGATGAATGTTAAGGTCATAGCAATCATAAAAAATAAGAAAGGCACCTGAAAACATTAACAACATGGGAAAAATATGGGGTTTAGCTGAAAATAAACAGAAGAAATTTCAAAACAAAGAGCAAGTTTATTTGTTCTTTCCCAGAAAGATTACCTTCTCTCATAAAAGGATCTTGTTATTAAAGTTCCTTTGCTTCCCCAGCAACGGTATCACGGTTCTGTAACACTGTTAGTCTGGTCAAAGGCTATGTGGGCCACAGAAACCAAGGCAATGACAGTGTTTATGAGAGCTGGAAGCAAGATGAGGGTGAGAAAGATGAGGAGAGACAATATTAGTCATCTACAAAATAAAGAGCTAGGCAAGAGGGCAAAATTGCTGAAGGGTAGATAGAGCTAGTAGTGCAGAAACACCGTCAATTTATTTTTAAGAAAAGGGAACAGAAAATTGCACATGCTCAAAGAAAAGTCCTTGAAAGTACCTGACAGCCAGCTCTGATGGAAGGGGAAATAGAAATTAATTTGGAGCAACTTAGATCCAGCAAAATCTTATTCTGCTAACCCCTTTTGTTTAATAAATTCCATTCAAAGTGCTTTTCCTGATAAGGGATTTTAGGGCCCAACTACACAGGAACTTGTAGGACTAGGATTTTATCTAGTGGGCTCTGCTGTTGAATGTTTTAGCTGGCTGAAACCATAGTAGCTGAAAATGCTGGACTACATCTATGTCTACACTTTATATTTTCTCCTATTCTTAGTTTTAAGTCATTGCTGAACTTCTACACAGGAGGTCACAATTTGGGCATCAAATACAATATTTTCCATCCACCAGCTAGAACCTAACAAACATTGCCTTAAATAAATTTGTGCCCATGCCAAATTCAAAATTAACTTCCCAAGCCAAGCTAGGGTTGATGGGATGGGGCCAAGGGGCCCACAACTCTGCTGTTGAGCTAATGGAGCAGTCTCAAGCTGCCAATCCAACAAGGGAGACTTTTTTATTTAACATATACATTACACAACGTGTGCAATATTTTCCACATTCAATGAGAAGACTTTATTTATAAGCTGCCTGTGTTGAAATGGTCTCTTATTACAAGGAAGCAGCAAGCCAGGTTGAGCCTGGAAATGAACTCTCATTTTCTCCTTCACTGCAACATTCAGTGACATTTTGCTCATTCACTCCAAAAATATTTTACAGATGGTTTTGGACATTTACTGCATATGTAGATCCTAGAGTAATGAATTATATTCCCAAATCTGTTCATCTTGTTCAGTCTTCATTACTTACCAGAACAGTCAGTGAGATACCAAGGTTAAGGAGCTGTATCTACCTCCAAAAGGAGTACCTGTGGAGAAGACATACAGTCACATTTTCAGGCAGGAAAGTGTCTTTTGTTCTCATCAACAGTTTCAAATGGATCAACATTTTGCAGATATGTTTCATAGTTAATTTTCAGTGTTTTCTACTAAAGCAGAATTGAGTTAGATACTTCAGAGTTAGAAAGAACAGGCCAAATCTTCACATCTATGCTGACTGCAGTATGAATTGATACTTAGACAAATAATAAGAAAGATGTCCACAGTTTTGTCTTCATTCATGGGCCTGGGATATTTTCTGTGAAAATTCCTAGGTCCAGATTCACCTGTGATGTCAGTCAAATTTCTCATCACACAGGAAACTAGTCAACATTAAAATAAGTCAGTGCATGTATGAAGTTCTTGTAATGCTGTGCAATAATAATTTATTATGTAAACCTTTGGGATATCCTGCAAGTGTATATGTAATCAAAATGGCCATTCAATTTCTACATCCCTCATCTCATGTCAAGTGCTTTTGCTACATCTAAGACGTTCAACAGATGGTGTTGGTAACAAACCCCAGAGGAATTTTCTGAATTGTGAATCCTGGTCCCACAGAGGCATCTACCAGCCTTGAATTAAATATATATTACTTACTGAGAAATGTATTTTCTAACCTCAATATCTTCTCTGTGTTTCCTATTGTTGGACCTAAACTATTTCCTGCTTGGAGAGTACTTATAGAACCAAGAAGCACTGGTGGCTGTGAACCCCATTTTGGATATCTGTCTTTACTCATGTACTCTCCAAAGAATTCATGGTGTGATTACGTAAACCAGTGCATTGTCCTGTGGAGATAAAAGAGATACCTTTGAGCAAACCAGTTGTGTTGCAAGCAACATGACTAATTCAGGCTGATACCTCTAATTCAAGCTCTGGCACAACCTTTTCCACTCTAGGAGAGACCAGACTCCACTCCACTGTTGCAACAGATGTTTGTTTAACAGAGGATGTACATTAACCTTGGCAACTGGTACATAATTATTCAAATGCTCTATAAATTAGCACTTTGTTTAAGTGCTCTCTCTCTCTGATCAGGGAACAGGGACTAATTAGGAAAGAGGAACAATTAGTAACCAAGGACACTTTTGAAATAGGCCTACAGAGGAAAGACAATCTCTTGTCTACATCAAAAAAAGTCACATTGTAGGCACTTAAAGTTAGAAGAGTGTCAGGGGAGTTTTAAAATGAAAGGCTGTGGAAAGAGCACAAAGATTGGAATGACTCATCCTCTCCTGGGAAAGCAATAAAAGCTCTCTCTCCTTTGAAAAAACATAATTTAGGTCTGATACCAATAAAATTCTAACAGGAAACAATGACTTTTCAATAGCATTTAAATAATGAAGTCCCATTTATTCAAAATAGACAAGAAGACCACAAGTAAATACTTCTTTCCTTGCACATGGTAGAAGTCTAACAGTGCAAGGACTGACCTAGGGTGTCTGGGTTTAAACACTGACAGTAGGGAGTTTAGGGTCTCTTGGTACTTGGGAAAAGAGGATGACAACAATATCACCCTCTCAGGGAAGAAATGCTGAGTGAGATCAGAGCCACGGGAGGGACAGAAAGCACAAAGGACTGAGGCAATCAGATGGTCTCAGATACATGGACAAGTGCTGTTTCCTGCAGTGACTGTATTCTTGAAGCAACTGGACAGAAAACTTCCAAAAAAGAGAAACTGTTGGTTGATTAATTTATCAACCCAGAAGAGATTCAAAATGTTATCTCTGAAAATCTTGACCATGATGTATTCACAGTATATCTCCTTGGAGGACTTAAGATACCAAACCTGAAAACCTCAACCAGGAACAATTAATTGGTAAGCTACACAGAAAGAATTAAAAAGAACCAACAAAATTACTAACAAGTGGCACAGAGATGTTTTGGTAAAAATACACGGCTGGCTGCAGATTTTGAAGAAAGTGAGATTTAAAAACAGTATAGCTAAGCACCAGAGTAAAGAGGAATATTAGAAACAAAAGGGCATGCTGCAAAACATGCAGTTTGTACACAATGGAGAAAACCGTGAAATTGTTAAATTAAGGCATGTCAAAAGTAAAACCAGAGTACGAAAGGACAAATGTGACTTTGAGAAAGAGCTTTCTAAAGCAGTAAAAACTAACAATAAGAATCTATTTCTAAAACATCACAAGCAGAAAGCCTGCCAGAGAGCCCTTAGGGTTGGTAGATAATCACAGACTAATAGGAGCACTTGCAGAAGTACAGTTAGGCAATAAAACTACTTCTCTGTGATTCATTATTGAGAAACTTACAGAGGATTCTTTCTTTTCAGCAGAATGAGTTAGAGGAACTGTCTCAAATTGAAAACTCAGGAGAAAAGTTCTTAAAATAGATCACTAAAACAGTAACAAATTGGCTGGAGCAGGTGACATTTGCCCAGGAGTCCTAAGGAAATTCATATGTGAAATTCTCAAACTACTGGCTGGTACAATGTACAGTCTGAACATCTGTCAGTACCATAGCAAGGGAAGATGGCAAACATGACACTGCTTTTCAGAGTAGGCATATAAGAAATTTAGGAAAGTATAAATCAGGAAGCCTGACTTGCTTACTGGGCAACTTGGCAGGAAGCAATTTGGGATCCCAGTTGCATATATAGGTATAAGGTTGATCTGGGATGTCAATCTCGGTGCCTTCAGCATAGAGATGAAATGCAGAACAGATCTGTTCAGATTCTTTGAAAGAGTAAATGAACTGAAAACTGTGGTGCTCAGAAAAGGCACATGAAGAAAATGGAATTTTAGGAGTTATTAGAAAAGGAATAGAGAAAAAATCCAAACAAAATACACAAATACAAACACAATATTATGCCATGGTTCAGCACCTCAGCCCACCTGTGTTGTGCACACCTTTACTTCCTACTAAAGGAATCATCTGGCAGTCCAGGAAAAGAACAAAGAAAAGCAAGAAGGATGGCCAGCAGTGTGGAATGACTTCTGGAAGAGAAGAGAGGAAATGGACTGTGCTTCTTCAGTTTGGAAAAGAAATGACTGGTGGAAGATATGCTGGAGTCTTCAAACCATGACTGGAATACAAAGGTTAATATGGGCCCATTATTTGTTATTTCTCCTGACACAAGACCCAGGGGATGCCAAAGCAAACTCCTGGGCAGCAGCTATAAAGCAAATAAAAGCAAGAACTTATCCCCCATGGGATTTATCGTAAATTAATTGCCATCCAAAGTTGTGGAAGGAAGAAGCCTTCAACTATAAATATGTTCAACAAACAATTTGACAAATTAATAAGAGAAAATAGCAGTTTGCCCAGGGTTATTAAACCCATGGATACAGATTTTAGTTATGAAAGTCCATGGGAGTACAGTAAAGACTGCTGGGGTGCGGAAATTTGAAATAGAAATGCTAAGGCTGCATGAATGGACAATGAAGAGGTATGTCTGTGCCTGGAAGCACCAGAAAGGAAAACAGAAAAAGGAAGATAAGAATTGTAGGCACTGGTGGCACCCAAATTAGCGCATGCTCAAATTCCTGGTACATCTACACGCAGCTTTCCAGGATTTCCTCAGGAAATCATCTAGACCAGCCTCCTGTTCTAAACAGGGCTGTGTTTTGAAGGCCTCCAAGGATGAAGACTCCACAACCTCTCTGTGTGAGCCATTCCAGTGTTCAGTGTTCGATCACCATCACAGGACAGGAGTGTTTCCTTACGTTTAAATGGATTTTCCTGTGTTTCAACTTGAGCCCATTGCTTCTTGTCCTGGGCACTACAGAGAAGAGCCTGGTTCCACCTTTTTTTACTTTCCCACGCATGCACATTGATTAGAGCCCCTGACCCTTCTCCAGGCTGAACAGTTCCAACTCCCTCAGCCTCTCACCGTATGTCAGGTGCCCCAGTTGGCTTTGTGGCACTAATGGCCTCTCCTCTGACCAGGTTTCAGACTAAGTTTTGCTGTCATGTTCCTGCAATGGCACTACAGTACATACCACAGGTGAATTATCTCTGGATTTGCCTTATTCAGAACACAAGTCTTTGGCTGGACCCAGTACAGATGGTTTTTGGTGTCTCCACTGCCCTGTTTGTTTTCCTTCCCTGCTGTCATGCAGACATTCTCCCAGTCAAATGGGCGTCTCCAGTGCAATGTACCCAGTGTGTTGGAGCCTCCCACTTCCCTCAGTGCAAATATAGTTGAATACAGGATGAGCAAAATTACAAAGAAAAGGTTTACAAACCTTTTTCTGAAATGGCTCTGAAAAGCCAGTGCTGCCTCCCAAAACACAATGCTGCATTCCAACAGTGGAAACCGGGGGAGCTGAGCTGACAAGGGCAGAAAAATCTGGTTGTGTTATATTTATTGCAGCCCACACAAGAGCAGCAAATAAAAGACACAGCAAAGTAATGGGGGACTATAACAGAACTTCAAGTTCCAGTGACATAGATGGGAAATTGGTTCCCTGTTTTTATACATGCCTCTCTTTATACAACCTTCATTTAGATAGCAAAGGTTTCTCAAAATGGTTCACAATTTTATAAGGACCCATTGAGGTAAGAATACAGACTAAATTATTTGCCACATCATGAAATGAACTTTTTTACACTTGGACAATAGGGAGTTTTAAATTCACACTGCATTTCAAGCATGAGTTATTTAAACTGGGAAAATCTTTTCAAACTTCAGACAAAAAAAGTGAGATTCATTATATATTGTGCAAAAGCTACCAACTCATATACATGACATCAAGTCGTATATTACAGACATGAAGCTTTTCACATTTTACCAAATGTCATAAGGTTTGCAGTTCCCACATTGTGTTTCAGTATTTCTGCCAAAATTGCCAACAAAGAACGTGTCTTTAACTTCTCTGACCCTATTGTGTCAAAAACATCTCTCATGCACCCCATACTGTATCTTTTAGACCTACTTAGTGTTCATTTCTGAAATTTCAGAAATGCTCAATAGGAAAACCTCAGAACACACAATACAGCTTCTTTACATCTGGAACCATACATCAAAAATCATGGCTATGAAAAAATGTTCTGCAATTTTTTCCTTACAAATTTAATGAAAGAACTACTAGTATTTCCACCAAAATAAGCTGGATATTGTAAATGACTAAAAAAAGAAGTAACTGAGCTGATAAAAGAGAAATTACTTTTGCCATTTAACACTTTGGCAGGCCTTAAATATCTACCAAGAAGAAAAGGCAGAGCTCATTAATTCTAAGAAACTTCATATTGATTAGTATATTATTCACTCCATAAAATTACTTTCTGTTTAGATTCTGATTTACAGCTTCCCTACAGCTTCCCTTAAACATTTTTCTCCTTACTCATTAGGCATAACTAAAAAGAAATTATTATTCCAAAAGAAGCATGTAAAAGGCCACTAATTCTTACCTGTATCTCAGCTCAACAAAATCAAATATCAAACAAGTGTCTTCCCCTCCTATTAATTAGTGCTGTGTATTCCTATTCCTATTTTCTTTTATCAACCTTATGCATGTTTGAAGGAGAGCTCTGATGATGATCCAGAAAAGATGCTGGATTTCCTTTAGGCAGAGCCTTCCACTGTGATCCTCCAAAAGTGCCATCTACTCCGTAAAAGTATTTACCAACACAAAAGCTCCCTTGAGAAGGTAAATGCTTTCCTTTAACTCACAGAATAGCTGTGAATTGAGCCATAGGGGCAGAAGAATCCCTTCCATGTCTGAATTTAAAAATAAAGAGGATGTTGAAGATGCATTGCTTGCAAAAGTTAGCACGCTGGAAATAGTTCTTTTTTATTATTGAGAACAACCTATCACCAACAAGAGATGCACAGAAGAACAAAGGATGTGACACAGAAGCTGACACCTGCATTTGAAATGCAAGAAGTTAGACACTTGGTAAACTTTAACCAGTGACAGATAGCAAATGGCTAGGATTTACACTTTGACCAAAGATTGTCAATCCTAAGAGCAAGGCTCAGGAGTGCCACAAGTTACTTCCTAGAGTGTGCAAAGACTGTCAAGCAGATGATGCCCCCATAATCTGTGTGCACTGAACTCTCTTGTCCAGAGCACCATCCCACTGCACATGACTTCCTGCTTTGCCTCTGTGGCACAGCCCCCTGTTGTGGAGGTAGGGTCACTCTCCATCAGCAGCACCTACTGTACTCTAGCCTGTTTCAAAATCAATATGTACACAAATATTGAATTTATGCACTATCAAAATTATATTATACACTTTAACTGGTTATAGCTCAAAAGCAAACCCTTGGCTGGTTCTGTGCACAGTTGGTGGACATCAAGCACTGAGACCATTTAATCACTGACAGCGAATCAAATTCACACAAATTTTCAAATGCAATGTATTTACACAACCTGTGTTTTAATTCCTGTTTACATAACAGCAGTAGCACTTAAGCTCACTCATTAACAGAAAGAACTCAAGCAAGGCACAAGGACAAATTTCCCACAAAGCTTTCTATTTCCTTTATCAGGTCACAGTTGCAGTTATACCAGGAGTGAAATTCATTCTAGAGTCTGTTTCCATGATAAATATTTGGGCATCCAGGTTTTATTGTCTTGACTGAATCCTTGATGCTCCCAGGAGCATCCTTTTTACAGTTTTTCATCAAAAGAGTTGAAGACAACAGCTTGATAATGCATGGAAAATATCAGACAGATGTGTTTAACGCTTTGAGAGAGAGATTGGCTCCTGTACAAAGATTTCCTTAACTCCTCAGTAAGGAATAAACCTCCTGTGCTAGATGGCTTTCTAGTATACAAATAAGCTTACTCTATTTACCAATGTCCTTCACACCACCAACCAAAGGTGAACCAACCATTCCTTGGTATTTAAGATGTCTGTGATTCTTCCATTATTTCCAGAAGTTTGGTTCAAGACTTATCATGAGCATGCAGTTACAGAGAATGTACCAATACTCAAGCTTCTTTTCTGTTTAGGTAGGATTATAAAATAGTTATCGATATATTATCAATAAGTCTACAACAAAGGCTAAAGGAAGCAGACACTTATGGATGTCCAAAATATGTAGTATTGCATAACCTTACAAATTTAACACAGAAGTCAAGACTAATTTGCCTTCCATTAGAAGGCTCTCTGTGCTAAGGTCTAAGACCATGTGCTAAGTTCTGGTGCTACACCAGGTTTTTAAAAAGAAAAGAAGAACAAAATCTGCCCAGGATTAAAAAAAAGAGATCATCACTCAATCAGCCCCTGTGTATTGTCCATGCAAATGAAGATGACGTTGCAAATTACTATGAACATCAGCAGGCAAAGAGAAGAAAAGCAGGGTTCATCTGATACAGGAAAGAAAACAGATTTCCTGGCATTCAAGGTGATGTAAGATTTACTCACTATCTCTATTCCTTCTCCTATTTCTATCTTATTATTTTCAAAGAAATTTAATTATGTTATTTTTAGATGTGTCATTCTTACTGAGATCCAGAAAGAACCAGGTGCCCCTCTGCTGCAGAACACCCTCCAAGACAATAGATATGGCCAGAGAAACTGCTGATGCAGCTGAACTCTGCTGTTGGAAATCACCATGCATCTACCAGAGCTGGAATGTTCTTGTTTCCACAGTTCATTCTTTTGGTTAAAACATCAAACTCAGTTATCTTCCCTCTCAGAGCATGTATGATCTACATATACATATGTATATATATATACACGAATAGTAACACATAAGGCAGGAAACTCAGTCTTCCTATCAATTGTATTATAATGTCTGAACAATTTTTCCAGTAGCTTTGGAAAGAAAGAATTATCAACATGTTAGTACATTATGGATTGTGAATGTATGTTTATCCATGATGACTACAGGCTTCAAGAAAGAAAAGTGCAAGCCAAGCTTTATTCCCAACTCTGCTATGAACAGCCACAGTAGGTAAGACCGAAAGTCCACCCCAGTACCTCCTCATACCTTTAAATATAGCCAGTAGAGATGCTTAACAGGAGAGTTCAAAACATGGGCAAGGACACAGTGAAGCTTTGTCCAATTTACTGAATTCTGGTTAAGTCTAGTGATTACCCAGTCTGCTGTTGTATTTTTTTCTGCTGCAATACCATGTAGTTTCTCAGAGAGTCTTTGCCAAACACACCTTGGAAAACGC
Organism: Dicrurus megarhynchus; assembly: GCA_013399195.1. Taxonomy (NCBI): domain Eukaryota; kingdom Metazoa; phylum Chordata; class Aves; order Passeriformes; family Dicruridae; genus Dicrurus; species Dicrurus megarhynchus. The sequence goes on from VXAD01007399.1 coordinate 1,777,432, forward strand.
TTTTTCTGAAATTGGAGTTCAAATTGTTTAACCTCTTTACTCGGTCACCTAGATGGAGAGATAAGATTAAAATGTCTTTCTCTGTGAAGCATCTTTGAGAAATTCCAGGCCAAGTCTCCATATAAATGTACAGTATTAGATTATTAGTATAATTTTTGATAGGGCTTCTGTCTTTCATTTTACCCTGAAGTCAGTAAGCACAGCACTTCTCATGTTCCATTGTGTGGTTTGCTTTGTCAGACAAAACCTGATATCTGCTTCCCTACTAATATCATCGCACTGTCTGAATGTATTTTAAGAGCTTGTGATACTTGGCAATGAGTAGGTTTGCTTTTGTTATTGTTGGGTCAGAAAGCAGTGCATTTAATTTAAACGTTAGCACAAGATGGGATTTATCTGATCAAGAAATCATGCAATAGTAGAAAGAGGTATGTTTCCTTTAAGAAACAGGGACCCCTTGATATCTTTTCAATGCCAAAGGTTTTCATCTGTTTGAATGACAGCCACATACTCCCATTACACTGACTGTAAACCAATAAGGAGAGCAGGAAAGCTGGACAAGGATGCAAAAGCAGATCTTTTTGGCAGCTGTATATAATACAATTGAACTTGTGAATGAAAGATGGTGACATGCCTTAGGCAACCCAAAAGCCCTTTATCAGGCAAAAATATCCTTGAAACATATTTGCAGAACAGTGTTAAGACAATTAAAAATTACTGATGCATTTTTACTGGAACGTGCAAATAGGAATTTAAGCCTTTCCTTGTCCATGATACTGATTAATGGAGCATGTCCACGGGGAGTCAGCTGCTGTGCTCGGTAGCCTTCAGCACCTCAGCCCAAAGCAGCATTTCCAAGCTGGATCACCATCACCCAGACACCAGCACGGCTTCCCCCACCCATTGCGTGCCACTGAGCCCAGGCCGGGGCAGATGGCGCGGGCTGGGGCTTCAGGCCACTGCTCCTGGATCAGCGCCGCTCCGTGCTTCCGAAACCGGGGCCCCACCTCTCCCTTGCATCTGATTAAATCTGACGTTTCCGCTCAGTAAAAGAGAGAACACGCGCAGGAACTTCACCAAAAGTTTGGGCCTTGCAATAATTTTATTAGTGGTGACAGCGGCATCTGAGGTTTCCAGAACATACACCCCCAACATAGTCATGTGTTGAAAAGCCACCATCCTCAAATTAAAGATTTTATGTTTAATGCTCATCTTTTCAATTGCACCATCTCTGACACAGGTACCGGGGAAAGGCTTGCTCTTTTGGAAGAAACATTTTAAGTATGTATTTCTGTCTTTCATGTTTTTCTTTCCTCCCCTCTGTGTGGTGGCATATGTTGACTTTTCTAAGCTTTAACAGCAATGTTATATATATTGAGATTCTATCTGGACAAGATATGAACAGAAATATTATACACAGCTAAATAAGAAAACACAGATTATTGTGTGAGCCCCTGGAGGCCTACTTTGTCTGTGCAACAATTTGTTTTACTTTTCATAAAATTTATTTTGGCTGTAGCCAGATTGATGGTGATTATATTTGAAATCCCTCCCACTAATCTGTCACATAAACACATCATTAATTTAGGATCTTTAAAATTATTTGGATAATGAATGCATTTTCTTATTCATTAGCAGATACCGGTCACTACTATAAGATCAGCAAACAATGAAACATTCCTTGTGTTAGCAGCCCTTGGGTGCCAGGGTTTGTGACTGCTTTAAATGTATTCATACTACTTAGAAACCTACACAGATTTGAGAAAAAGAAAAAAAATTTAAAAACCACCGATCGAAAAAAAACTTCAAGTAATATCAGATGTCTTATTAGCCTAAACTATGCAACCTGAGCAATAGCCAAATTTGCAGGTTCTCCTTTTGCCAGATAACTACAGAAGCCAACAAAACCCCCACCCTTAAAGAGATTTTTGAAGTTTGATACAAAGTAAATCCTGAGCTTCATCGGTGTTTCTGCTGATAATACTGGTAGATTTGCTATCTTCCAGCAAAACTGAAAAAAAAAAAGAAAAGCAGAAAGAAAAAGCAATCTTGAGCTGCTGCAGCGAAGGCGGCAGGAAGTGCCCACTGCAGGGTCTGTGGTCCACACAGCTTTTATTTCATGGAGACACACAGACAGCCTATTCCCTGGTGACAGCTCTCTACGCTTTCCAATCCTGCACAGGATTTCCTTCTGTCTGAAAGTGTAAGAGTCGCTGCAGTAAACACTCTGCATATGTGTTCCAGCTGCTGCGCTCGCTCTGCCAGCGCAGCCCAGTGACAAGAAAAGTATTATTTCCTACTAAAACCTTCTAATCACCAGACCATGCCATTTTCATCTGGCTGTTCCAGGCATCACGAGCTTGCATTGCTTTTGGTAACTTAATCATGATTAAGAAATTAGCTTTTGCATCCCAGCACGGTAACCTCCATCTCAGGATTCTGCAAGCTGAACTTGTGAGCAGGCTGGGCTGTGCTGAGAGCTCAGTTTCCAGGAAAGCTTGCATTGATTAATACAGGCTCCAGAACCTACATTCTCGAAAATATTGATACATATGCAAATGCATGTAAATACACACATCCATATGCACTGTATATTCAAATTAATATTATATATAATACATACACATGTGTTTAAAAGAAATTACCATCTGTACAATTTGCTGATGTCCCTATTTATTTTGGCAGGGTCTTGCCTTTACAGGAAGAGGGGTTTTTTTGTTGCAAAGCCTTGCACAGCTTTGCCATTCCTTTCCAGAACAACTGCATGGAACACGACGGAGAGAAACATTCTCAACCTGCAGTAAGGAAAATAAGACTTAGGAACAAGCTTAAGGCATATCCTATTACTAGCATAACAATGACTTTTTTCAAAACTGGACTATCCTGTCCCTAGGGAAACTTTATCAGATTTCTTTTTAACCCTTTCTTTAGACGAATTGTGGCAATTTTTAAAGACTAATTCTTCCAGTATAGTTCAAAGAATACTTTTTTTTTAGTACTAAGACTTTTCTCCTTTTTAGGGAACCACTGACAACACCTCTGCTATGCTACAGTTCCATAAATCTTCTGGAAAAACAAAATAAAATATAAGTCCAGTTCCCATCAATCTCATCTCAGGTTTACAATTTTTATCCCTCTTCTTCAATGAAACAAAATCCCCACAGCCCCCCCTGCACCCACAACAGGAAGTTTTTAATTGTTCAGCCCATGTGTACTCAAACAGGACTGACAGGAGAATCCTGATTGTTCAAATGGAAACTGGAGACTGGTAATTACACACTCAAAACTGACTTCAAATAAAGGGAAAAGCTTTTTCTATACAGCACGAAATATGCAAACCTAAGTTCAAACAAGGGCCAATTCAGCAAAATACTCTTTTCTATACAGCTTAAAGCAATTTTGGGATGAAGAAGATATTTTAACTCTCATATTTACATTTTGATGATTATTTTAATGTATTAATATACATAAAGGAGGCCAAGGAAAAGCAAACATTTCCAGACCTGTAAATATGATGAACGTATTACTAACATTTATGTTGGCACCAGATTTCTCCACTTAGTGACACATTAACACAAAGCTTTGCATTTAAAAAATTCACACAATTATGTTTTTTTTTTAAATTATGTCTTTCCATAACCCATTTCATATGAAAATATCCATGTTTTATGCCCTTCCTTTAAAACCAATCAAAATATTTTACTAGGTTGATGAAGTAGCTTGGCAATTTGGCATCTATATCTGCATGCCCGTTGAGGACCACAGTTCAATTCCCAGCTCTACGAGCTGAAACAGATGTGGAAAACACACCACTGATCTTCACATGCTGTGGGAAGGAACTTTCTCCTTGGGAAGAACTGCATTCCTTGAGAGCAGAGTGCCAGGCGAGGGTACCGAAATGAGCTAGGATTGTGAATCCCCAAATAATGGGGTTTGTGGAAGACTTGCCTGCTATGGACAGGCACTGTATCATCACATAGCATCAGCACTTTTATCCATCTGTACTGCAAGGATGAACCTATTCATGTCACTATCCACATGATCTATGCTTGAAGTATAGAAGAAAAACATTTAAGGAGGAAAAAAGCAAAACCCCGAAGAAGTCCTTGCAGTATTTTGCTTATTAAAAATAACTCCTTTGGGGTGTCTTTAATGAGGAAAACTTGACACAAACAAGCCTTTTTGAGTGTCTGTCAGTGATGTTATAACCACATTAACATTCACACCTAGTGCATTCACCAGTTTGTCTGTTCCTCTCAGTATTGTTCATAAGTTCGTTTTTGGTAAGTCTCTCCAGACAGTGCATATCAAAGGGATTATTCCACTTAAAACCACTTGCCCTTCAGTCTCATGCCTGCAATGCCACCTTAGGCATACAATAATAACCCTGAAACGACAAGCTGTCATGTCTCATTGCTTAATTATATTGTCATGAAGGTGCCCTCCTCAGAAACCTTCTTGGAAAATCCAAAAGAAACAGACTCCAGCAGTAGTTTTCTTTTCTTCAAAGGTTTTTACAAGTATTATTATTTCTTAAAAACTTAAAGCAAACACAAATAGTCTTAAACAAGCAACTCCACAGAGCTGCGAGTCCAAAGAGTCCCAGACCTCAAGACTGATGTGAAATATCTTGCAAGAGATGGAAATCCTGTCCTGGCAAGGAATCCACTGTGGCAAAGAGCAGCTCAGTGGTTATTACAGCCTGCAATACCTGTTGTTTAGCAGTAATTTTCAAGGGAATTAATTTCAGTTCAAATGGAATGTCCAGGGACTTTCCACATACCTTGGGTCTCTGGCTCCCAGATTGCCCCAAAAGAGACAGCAGGGGCCTCTGGGGCAAAGCCTGCAAGTTTCTTGGTGGCCAGAGTTGTAAGCAATGTAATGACCATCTTGCTTCACAGAGTTTGGTTCAAGTCCAACATGACTTTTTTAACACTGCATGGGCAGCCCCAGATGTTCCCTGAGAAAGGAGAAGACCCACACCTTTACCTTCATGTGGAAACACTATGAAAGAGACTTAGCAATATTTAAATTCTCCCCAAATTTGGCTGTGTACAAGTCAGTGATAACTCCTTCGTTATGTTTTTCCCCAGGAGTAGATGATGTTGATGCCATTCCTAGTTGCACTATTCACAGATGTTACTGTGGGGAGAAAAGGAATTACGCCTGTGGAGCTTAACACAGATTTCTAGCAATGCTCACAGCCCTCCTTTGCCATCTAAGGGGCAAGTCATGGAAGGCAGGCCATGTGAGGCAGTCTCCTCCCATGCATGGAGCTAGGCCTGAGAATTATTTCCTCATTTTTGTGCTTTTTCGTAAATTTATACACAAGCACATGCAGAATTGTAGCTCATTTTCAATAAATATGACCAAGACCAGTTCCACAAAAAAAATTGCTACAGGCAACAGCATAAGGGAGGAAACCACTCTGCAATGCATTAATCATGAAATTATAAGAATTTGACAGCCGTTCATGATAAAACATTGACGAGTTTTACAGAGCTGTGATTTGATAGCTTCGTATTATGACAAGCGAGTCCTGTCTGTTCGTGTTTCAGTGATTAACTCCCATCACTCTGTCTAGCTTTGTGCAGTAAGAGCAGTTTCAGTCGTGGAAACTTTGCCCTTCTGTTACTTAGAGCAGCTATGATGTGTCTCAGTCTGTCATGACAGTATCAGCAAGAGACAAATCTGGAATGCAGCTTAGGCTCCATAAGCCTCAGGAACACTGCAAAAGAACACAGGCCCACAGATCTACTCCCCTAATCAATTTTTACTTGCACATTGGTAGCAATGAAATTCATGTGCATCCTGGACCAAGTATTCCTCACCATCATGGCACAACGCACATTGCTTTTACATGATGCTACCTGCACCTCCAGCTCTGATGTCAAACCAACTACATTTATAGCAACTATTAAGCTGCTAATGCAAAGTACATGACCTATACATAACCAAGCAATATTATGCTAAAAAAGGCCTACCAGAGTTTCAAATAATGTCTTGCAGCCCAGTATTTTGAAGTGCATAGCTGACTTTCAGAATAACTGAAATTTTCGTCTGGAAAAAAAATGATCCTGTTCCTTGTAATTTCCGTATGTGGAGTCAATCCAGTCCATTACAATTCAATTCACTGACTCCAACAGTAAAGAAAACAACCATTAGCTAGCAACCTATAGAGATTTCCTTTCTTCTCATGGTCCAGAGCCTTTAATCTCTTAGCAAGCACTAGTGGCTGCTGAAGTGCATTCGTTCAGGGCTCAGTTTAAAATATGAATTAATGGAGTTGTAATACTGCTGTAAATGAAGATGTTTAACATTATCCCTAAACGTTACAGCTAGTCTACAGTAGATGAAATCCATTGGAAACCCAGCTACACATATTCATTCTAGCTGGGTGTCTAGTAAGGTGTCCTTATTAGAACAGTAATCACAAGACAATTGAGCTATAACTACTGCATAGCAACTACTGTAATTAGAAAACCTTCTATAATAGTACAGAGCAGCAACAGTTAATGGAGCTGGTTTTTAAAAAAAGGCAAGCATTACCTCAAGAGGGAATACGGTTCTTCTTTTAGAAAAATGACTTTTAAATAACATCCTAAAAGGCTAGCAGGTCATTAGTCATTTTCAATAATGACAACAGGTAATTTATTGTCATGCACATGCCGTGCAGTTAACAAAGGGGTCAGCTCTAGGTGTGTTAGCAGCAGGAGTTCTCAAAATAGATGTGCAAGAAACAGTCACACTAATCTAAAAATTAGGTCAGATTTTCTATACTTTAGTTGGAATCAAATTATTCCCTGATAGAAATACTGAAACTTACAATGAAAAATATCCAAAGAATCAGGTTACATTCTCAAAAGCTGCTAATAATTTTGAGCATTCAACTAGCAATGCATGAACATAGTCAGATTATCAAATTTGGCCTCAGAGTCTCCAAAAACAACAACAACAAAAAAGGCAATAGCCTAAGGTGTCTCGGATAATTTCCACAGGGGCAGAACACTGTAAAAGGGACTGTTTCAGAAAATGTACCTGTTAGTTCATGTGCTGATATGTTGTAAGTCCACAGACAGGTGTGTGCGTGGTGACATCCATGTAGTCATCAACCCTCAGCAGATTCCAGCACCATCTGCATCTGAGCATTTTTACAGCCAGTGTCTGCAGGTTTCCTGGATGCTGGGAAAGAAGTCTCTCTTAACTACATTATTGCACAGAAAACATATAACGTGGTCATTCTTTTTTGTTTTAAAGAACAACTCTTACATGACGTTCTGTTTCCACCAATACTGAGTCACCTTTTAGCTCAGACTAGTGCAAAAAGTGTCTGAAAATCCATCCATCTGAAGAAGAACGCCTAGAGTTTTCATTATTATCAAGAATACTGTCAGGGGAACAAATCTGGATGCTACCTGGTGGAAGACTGTTGCCAGGGTTCCCCCAAGCTCCCCCTCACCCTGCAAACACCACCTGGGATGTGTAAGAAGCTGAGACTTGCTGCCTTCATAACTTCACTGGCTTGGTGACATGTTATGAATAGGAGAAATATTAGGAATGATTTTAAGCATTCCTTCCCTGACGCTCCAAATCCCTTGTTTACTTTATTGCCTGAGAGCTGTCAGATTGGCCCCTGAGTTGACAAGTCCCGAAGTTGAGTGAAGCTGTCAAACAATGATTTGCAGTAGGCAGCCACCTCCAAAGGGTTTTGGTACACAGGAATTCGAAGAGAAACAGCGATAACCTTTCAAACTCCCCTAGCTTTCTGCTGTTTGACATGCACAGAGTTTGAAGCAATGCCACTTAACACAAAAACATCATACTTAAAGTAATTACTCAGCTGCACGGGAAGAGGTAGAAAAATACTTTGCTTTTCTTAAACAAGATTCCAGGTGGTGCTGATCTTGAACCTCAGAAAGCTTTATCAAAAATTATCAGCCTGGAAAAATACAGCCATAGGAAAGCTGCTATTGCAAAACCAACGTGGCTACCAAAGTCAGTCCAAATTATTAAATTCAAATCCAAGTATGAACGAGAGCAAAAGTTTGAATTTGTTTGGATCTGGAATTTTGATGAAGTTTAAGCTCTCTCTTCAGACCTAGGGAACAGTGACAGTTTTGACAACTGTTACTTACCTGGAAAGAAAGCTTACACCTCGATTTGGGAATTTCCACAATTCCTGTGGTCCAGGAGGGGACCTTCAGGTTCCTCACTGGAAATTGCACAGACTATTTCAGTACTGAACTCTGTTCTTTAAACAGCAACTTCAAGAGGAGCCTGAAGTTCAACGAGTATTTCAGAAAAGTGCATACACTTTTCAATAATAAATCCATCATTAAACTTCTTGGCCTCGTGGCCTGCATCTCTTAACACCTTGTGCCATTTGTATGCGTTCTGAAAGGCTCTGGAAGGATGCTGTTGGCTGATGGGGCTGCGCTAGCAACGCCAGATTTAAGGAAGAACAGAAACCTTTTTTTTTTAGTAAGATGATCAACTTGATACACAAGCACTGAATGAATATCAAAAGAAACAGAAAGCCATTTTGCAATGAAGGACATTAGAATGTAAGAAAACAAAATATAGTCACTTACTTATATTTAGGCTTACATAAAATTGTGTTATACAAGTATGGCACAAATACATATGACCTCCTGAAACTTTGGAAAGATGGAAGTATATTCTAGTTTTTTAGATTGCTGTATCTTTCTTTTCTGATTTAATAGTTAATATGATATACTCACGATTTATAGTTTCTGTAGAAATTTCACAAAAAACAACTTTGTAGGTAATTCCTCTTTTATTAAATTAATTAAATTGTCAGTCAAACCTTTTCCTGACTTCCTCCCTCAAGTCGTAAAAAAAAGAGCAAAAATTCCAGTTTCATTATTCTCTTTTAAATCGGTCCAATAGAAGGAAATGAAGTTTTCAAGGGGATTGCATGGAGGCTACAGAGTCGGGACCGGCGGGGAACGTTCGCTCTCCAGCACTGATATCCTCTGTGGCCTTTGGCAAGGCACTGAGCCACTTTCCAGCTCAGTTTCCCTGGAGGGAAAAAAGGGATTTATGTAGAGTTAGACAAGTCAGCTATGGGAGTCTTGTTCTTTTATTTGCTACAGTACTTACACGAGTACCACTTACTTTGAAAGAGGTTTCTGGCAACACTTGGTGCTACACAATCGCCAGCACCAAACCCTAACCTTCGCAGGAGGAAATTGCTCCTCCGATTAAACCTGGTCCAAGCAGCATGCACTGCGTGAGAGCTGAGCAGTGACCTTAGTTGGAGGAAAAGGTGCAAGGAAAAGTGGCAAATGCTACAATTCAGTCAGGTCAGCTAGCAAGAGACTGCAAACTACTCCAGGATTACACTGAGACAAGAATGCAGAGCACACGCTACTCTCCTGACTCTGCAAAAAGAAAAGAAATTAGCAAAAGGCAGCCAAACAAAGCAAAGCACCTGCAGCATGAATTTCTGGGCTTTGGCATGAGAATTAGATCATGTTGCTTATAGGACAATAATTAGGAAGAGAGTTTCTAGGCTCATAATTAAAGAGTTAAGGGCTTACCAAGCCCTGAGTTGCAGATGTATTACGTGCCATAAAAGGTGTCAAGAAAAGTTCAGGAGAGTTGTGAAGAAATCCTGCCAAAAGTCATGCCCAAACACATTTAATAACAAAATATGTGGACATGACAAGCATGTCTGACAGTTCCGTCTTCTAGACACTACATGGTGCTTTGAAGAAACATTAGATGTTGATGGATCTGCTTTTTACATTTAATGGTGCAAACTAAAAAGAAAAAGGAGATAAACATTGTATAGCCTAATTAGTGCATTAGTGTATCTTCTTCCTCATAAACCTTGGCAGCAAGTGCTTTTACTTTTGACAAAGAGCTATTTTGATCCTGTTGCAAGGAGTCCTGCTTGCTTGGTGAAAAGTAATATTCATTTCAGTTCTGGATATTTTCATGCCCTCTCTTCCAGCTTCATATTTGCTACTTGTTGAAACAAGTGATGTATTTTCAGTCCACAGGCTATAGCTGAGTTTGCTAAAAATATCACATGGTTTATGCACTTCATCCCAAATGGTTAGTGGTGATGATAAAGCAGAGGAAACCCTCACCTGCCAAGGCTTTGCACCCACTCAGGAACTCCCTGAGATGTGTCTGGGGATGTGAACAGAGATCCTCTGTTTTTGTGGAGGCTGGATGAAGGATCGAGGTCTAGCAAAGCAAGGTAGGCAGATCCCACACTGGCAGATAGGAGGCTGCCTTCTGCTTTGCATCTCCCTGAGGGTGTCTTGTGACAAAAGCTTCTCCTTCCTTCTGTAGAAGTTAACATTTTAAGTCCTGATTCTGAGGCTTTAAGCATGTGCTGAACTTTTTCTTCCTGTCTGCAGTCCCAGGGAAGTCAGCAAGACTGCTTGAAATACGTACAGCCTGTATATCTTAGCAGGACCAGGGCCCAGTACAAACAAGCCTGTGCCATTCAGTTTTGCATTATATGCAATCCCAGAGCTTAATACCATAGGGCACCTACCATATACAGAACACAGTTTTGCATTCCCAACTGCAGTAATTAATTGGAAGCCAGTAAAGCTACAAGTGTGATTTAGGAATGGTGAATGCAGCCCTGGGAAAAGGTTAACATCAAGAGCACCCTATGGAGGGTAACAGGATGGAGTTGCAAGCATATTTTCTCAAGAAAAGCAATTAAAAATGACATGATGTTAGAATAGGTCAGTCCAGAAAGAATAACAGAACATTCACCTGCAAGTAATCTCAGGAGACTGGTCAATGCTTGGAGAAAAAAAGTGGTCTCACAAATTGCCCAGTGTTTAACTTGAAGTCCATTTGTTAATTTTGTAAACACTGCTGCTTCCGTTTTGCACTGACACGCTATTGACAGTGGGACTTGGATCCCGCCAGGAAGGAAGTATCAGGTTTCAGGCAGCTTTGGGATGCTTCTCAAGTCTATCTTCACCTGAAGGGCTTTGGCAATAGTTACTGACGGATTGGTGCAATTCAGGCTCCATGTGAATGAAAATTGCCTTACATTTCAGCTCCGCGTTTGGGATCGTGGTGCAGTTGGTGCCTACAGCCAGCTCCGGTGAGGCTGCACTTCCTTTGACCAGCGTTACCCAAGGGGTTTCATTTGCCCAGCACTGGCCATACTGTGACAGCAGATTCCTACTTTACAGCCACATTTGCCCTGGTATGGATTCAGCCAGGGGGGCTGGGAGACTTTCATGTGTAACTAGGTCTGGCTTCTTCAGGCCAGCCATCCTGCATACTGCCCTCTCCTGCTGCCAGCCATCCCAATTGGTTTCTCAGTATGATTTCACTCATTGCCTGTCCCAGTTGGTGTAATTGTGTCCTTAATTATACGGATGCTACTCTGGATGTAGGGTGCTCATCACACATTCCTTGTTTTGAGCTGAATGGTTTCAAACAGAAGGCCCAGTGCCATGATTTTTGAACATCTTTCCTGCTGGAGGATTAGATGCACATTGATCAGGATTTGAGGAATTAAATTCTACATATATGATACTGGAAACCATAGGCCCATACCACATTAATAATGCAGGCAGGAAGGCACCTTAGGCAACGACTTATTTAGTATATATACTAAATAAAGAAGAAACTGGCTTCTATTTAGTATATATACTAAATAAAGAAGAAACCCCCAGAAGACTGTTTCTGGGGCATCCTGATCAGATCATTTCAGATTACACATAGAAATAATTGCACATGTTTGTAGGAAATACAGAATCCTGCTAGCCTTGATCTACTGGTTTCATATGCTAACTTTGAAGGTAAAATATTTTGCTTTAAAAGAGTATAGAAAGTAATTTCAGAAGTGATCTGAAATCCGTCAACCCATCAGCACCAAGCAGGTCCTGGTGAGCATCACAAACCAGGAGGTAGCTCCTGAAGGTGGCCCATCACTGTGAATGGGGTTGTCCATAACTGAGGTGCCCCAGGCAGCTGTGGGTGAGGTGCAGCTTGCTGTGGGTGAAAGGAGCACCCAGGGAGCACAGGCAGGTCTGGGACATGGCAGAGTCGTACTGCAGCCAGCAGAGCTCTTGCAGTCCCAGCTGGTGGTCTCCAGCCACTCTCAGTCAAGTCAAGGCAATGCCACACTGGCTGCTCGAAACAAAACCTTGTGTCACAGCCACCCACTGCACTTGTCACCTCCACACAGAGCAAGAAGGACACACCCCTTGAGGGCCATCACTAGAGGCTTTTCTATGGGTTCAGCTCAAGAAGGGGAGACTGGTCACTGTTGAGTGGTGCATGAGAATGTGTCCGTGCTGTGAAAACCCTTGCGGTCCATTTCTAAAGGTAACTCAAAGGGCTGCATTCTCATTTCAATTCCCATTTTTAAGACACACACCTTTTTCCTTTTCTCCTTTTCTTTTTTTTTTTTAAAGCTTTCCTGCTTTATTTATACCTCAGGTACATGTGGTATGAAGGACTAATCTTAAACGTTTACAGCCTGAGGTTGGTTTGCGGTATTTATTTCAACTTATTATATATTATAGTATGTTTTTGATTATATATGACAATCAATTTGCTGGAATTTATAGCTCTCTGACTAATATGCTTTCATGATGTACTTGCCCTTAATTTGTGGATTTTATGGAGAGTTTATTGAGGTTGGATTTCCCGCTTCTCTTTCCACTTGCTCTTTCTTTCTAAATTTCAGTTTGTGTAAATGCATGGCAGAGAGAGAAACAGAGAATATGAAAGTTTAGCAGCCACAAAAAATGACAGATAGCTTGTCTCACAGAATAAAGTTCCCAGAGCAGTCCCACAGCAGCCTTTCCTGGCCTCAGTGACCATTAGGAGGAGATCCTCTCTACCTTTGAATTTGGTCCCTCAGGACAAACAAAACCTTTTGAGCATATGCAGGACCCAAGATGAGAATTGCACCCCAACATCAGCAGGGAAGAAGGGATCAAGAATTAGGGTGGGCCCAGCCTGGCACAGACTGGGAGGACACAGCTAGATTTACCCCTTTCTGGCAGAGTGCACTCAGCAGTGGCATCCATCCTCCCTTCCCCATGCTTTCTCACTGCTGCTCAGCTCCTCATCTGCTTGCAAACATCCCTTCTGCCTTGGGCATATATGCTGAGATCAATGAGAAGCATACAGGAACAAAAGAAAGAACCTGGACTTGTAGTCCAGGCCTGCATTTTTAAGTTCTTCCTAAACACTTTCTAATTTAAACCCCCTGGTTAGGGGATTTAGGTAGCTCCCAAGCAGTGTTTGTTTGATTTTTCAGACCAGATAAAAAATGCTTCAGCTTCTCAGCAAACAGGATTTGACACAGTGCTGAAAGTTAAGAAGTCAGGCGAGAGGGGGGTTCAGCTCAGCCTCTCAGCTCAGATAACGAACGTGCAAAGCACAGTAAATAGGCCAAAAGTAAAGGCAGATTGTGGCAAGGAGGAGGTAAGAAACCTACTGTGAACAGAGCAGGGACCTCAATCAGTCCCTCCCCAGGCAGCGATTACGGCAGCAGTGACTGAAAAGCGTGTAACAGCCGTGGCATCTGAGTCTGCCCAGACTACCTTCCTGGGCAGGTACCCTCTCAGGGGCTGTCTGGTATGAGATTAAGCTGGACACATCAAAGAAACATCAAGGCAGGTAGAGCTGTGAGCTGTAGGGAGAGGATGTCATAAGATGACACCTGATACAAGAGGAGATGAGACCTACTGGAGCCTGAGGCTGAGCTCTGATGCACTGCTGGAGTCAGGGAGATGGAGAGAAGCCAGAACAGAGCAGACAAGAGGTATCACCTACTCACCAGTGCAGGGGATGCTGCATCAGGATAGCTGTGGAGAGCAGGCCTTGACTTTGGTCTTCTTCTCATCTCCCTCACAAGATTGTTGCTTCATATGGCCTCAGACAACTGGGGAGCTGTACCCAAATTGGCAGAAGCAGAAAAAAAAGGAGGAGAAACGTTCAGAAAAGGGAAAATGTGGCACTTAGCAGCCCAAGTTTCATTAAAATTTAAGGGGGCTGAAGAGTCTTTGTGGTTGAAAGTCTTATAACAACTTTACTACAGGTATTTTCTGACCTTAGTGAGCACCCAAAATCCAAAGCAACCTAAAATGTAGCAAAGAAAACCAGACTTGCTATAGATCTAAGAGAAGGAATCTCTAGGGTAAAAAAATTACTTAACAGAAAAGATACACATCTTTTTATAAAACTGTCCATAGATTGTTAAATTAATTTCTACTCAAACCTATTATATCTCTGCAGTTCTTTGCAATGGCACCATCACTGTTAAATATGACTGGGCTTTTCCCATAGCCTTGTCACTGCTCACCCTCCTCACCCAGACTCCCACTCTTCCAGGATAATTCTGGTTTGAGATGCTGGTCTTCCCATTAAAACAACAGGAGCCATCTGAGAAATTCAGATTTGTTATTAGTCCAATTCAAGATTCATCACCTACTGCCTTTTGAGTGGGAGGAGGGGGCAGCATCCATGTGGGGAAATTTCCACATATTGCTAAATGCCTTTTGGGCACACAACGTGACAGGGAAGAGCAACATTGTGCAGTCACTGCCTTATCTCATGAACCTTGCTTTTCCTTTTCTGATATCCTCACTGAAAAGATTACACAAAATTACTAGACTGCACAAAGACTGTAAAATGCTTTGCTTTGCTCAGAAGAGGGATTACATGTATTTTACCTTACGACACTACAGATCTCATGACACCACAAACTGGGTGAATATTTTGGGACATCTGCACTTCTGAGCTCCTGCCTCAAGCTATTCCTCATTATTTACTGCTAACTAATGAGCAGTCAGGTGGCTGATTCTTTTAACAGAGGGCACCGTTTAGACTGCTGTATACCCTCGAGCACCATTTACCATCTCACACTTTGGTCTGGGCTTTTCATTTAAGCAAATATCTCCCTTCCTTGAAACACTGCTGGATATAACAGATAGAGAGGCAGCCATGTACCAAAATAGACGTATTTCTAAACATTTCCAGCTGCCTTTAGGGCCCATATAGTATATGAGGTGAGATACTGTGAGGTTTCACCACACAGTAAAGAGCAGCCAAAGGGCATTTTCTAAACTTTTTTTTCCTACTGTCTTCCATTTGATGAAAGACTTGTGGTTAAACCTTTATCTTCTATAAACATTTAAAAGTAGGTTACCTTTTATTTTCACGTCTCACTTTTGTTTCATTAGAAGACAGGTTTTACTGCAGTAATTCAGGTGATTGATACCTTGGATCACCTTCAGAAAATCGATGTTAATGATCTGTATCTATGTCTGCATTCCAGCACAGATGTGAGCACAGACGTATTTGCATGCAAGATGCCCACGAAGCAGTGTTTCTTTCCAATGGCATTTTTTCTCTGCTTTTACATAAGGCTGCTCCTATGCACATGGTATGGAAACCCCTAGGAGAAGGATTTTTGTCGGATTGCTCTCATTCTCTTCTCCTCCTCCCACACCTCAGCAAGTACCTCCATGCCATCCAGGTTTACTGATTTTTTTTAAACAGCAGATCATTACTGATTCTGTGGCAAACATATGGATGTGGTTCATCACCAAGAGGGTCCCCAAATTAATTTAAGAAAAAAAAAGCTCATTTTCCTCTGCTTCCTTTGAGGGACTTGGCCGCCACAGCTGGTATTCCTAAATTCTCTCTGAAAATTCCAGTCACAGCCTCACCACTGAGGAAAAAAGGGAAAACACAGAGACTGCAGTTAAGCAACCATCTTCTGTCATTTGAAATGGTTATTGCAACTAACTGCACTTCAAACCCCCACTGCAAAACAGCTCAAGCTCTGGCTGGTGACTTGCAGTCGCTGTGCCATCACCCACTGTGGCTGCACTGCACGTCCAGCAGGGACCACGGGAGAATTTCAAATGTTTACTATTAATAACACTCACCCTGTCTCCCAGTGAAGAAACTGTGCAGCAGTTGCTGCCACTGTACTCTGAATATACAGGTTGAACAGGAAGGTGGCACTAATATTTAAGTAATGCCTAAAGTGTTTCCAAAGGTCAACACTGAATTAGGCTGCACATCTAAATGAACATTAATTCTTCAGTGGAGTGATAGTTAACAATTTAATAGGTAAACTGTTAAGAAAACTGAAGCTCACACAGGAAAGCTGGAATTATTAAAAGAGCTCGGAAAGCTATAACAACTATTAAATCTCCCTTGTCCTCAACGTTTGGGTTTTTTTTTTTCCTTAGCAACCAGACTCAAAATTCAAAAGATGCCAGAAAACTATGAACTTATTTTAAATGAGCTGTGGAAATCTCCTGCTGTCCTGTGTCTCTCTGTCTGAAGCTATGACCTTCCTGTCCTAGTGTCATGTGTCTGATCGTATAAAGAAATAATTCATAGTGCACTTCTTACATTTTACATAATAATTGATTAAAAATGCCTCATATTCCATTTCATTTATTTAATTCACTTATTAAATTTGATTCCAAACAAACAATGTTAAAAAAATATAATTTTTTTAAGCCTGAGAGCTTTTACACCTTCACAAAACAATGAGAAATCAACTTGGAGAAAACAGTTATTGCTGAGACGAGAAAAATTACATCGTTTATCTGTTAAAGAGAAATTCCTACCAAAAGCATGAAGCATAGGGAAATGTAGGTATAACAAAACATCTGAAATACACTTTAAATTAGAACAATTCTGCCATGAGAGTGAAGAAAAATGAGGAAAAAAAACCCCAACTAACTAAAAAGCCCCAAATGCCTGAACCTTCTTGAGACAGATCTGTGGAATTAATAGTTGCTTCTGTTCACTAAACTCAAATACTTCTCTAAAATAAAAAAAAAATTTTTACAGGATAGTAATTTCCTAAAAGAGGTAACTCAGTCTGCCACAATGTTAATTTAAAAGGACATTCTGTTTTGAATGTATCCTTAGAACTGTGAAAAGCAGATGAGCTCTTTCTTCTCAGTAAATCTCATCTCCCTTTCAAATATTCCCTCCAGTGAATAATAATGCCAGAATAATGCAAACAACGGGTGAGTCATGATCAGAAAACACAGGGAAAAGAGAAGAAAACAGACAAAATTTAACCCCTAGACACAAGAGACAGGTGCTTCTGCAAATGAGGTCTGGGATTTCAAACATTAGTCCCAAAAGCAGCCATTCCTGCCTTGCACTGGGAACTTAGGTTGTGATTAATTAATGGCACTTCACTCTCCTGAACTTTATTTGGAAGGTCTTTAAAAAAGCTCTTGAGGGAGATACAGATTTCTCTACTGACAGAAAAGGAAGCTGCAGATTCTCTCCCTGCTACTGTTTAACTTCATCAATTCACAATCTGTAGTTACTGGATGTTTCAATTCATCAGCAGGGCCAGCCAGGAGGGGCTACAGCCCATTCAGTTGAAAGAAGTGTGGGCTGTGGGATCTATAGAATCATCAAAGACCAGTCTTATCTTAGACCTTGGAACCTTACTGTAGTTTATAGACTGACATGGCAGAACTCTCATACTCCAGAACAAAACTGTCAAGACCTTTTTCATAATGAAGGAGAAATCTTGATAGTTCAGGAGGAAGAACACCCATCAAGAATAACGTGAATGATGAGACATAAGAAATGAAATAAAATAAGCCTGGCTATTTTGGTTTCTTTATTCTAGCAATGTCTCTTTTATCTGAGATGAGAGAGTTTGAAAAAATAAAACAAAAGGGAAAAAAAAAGGAAAAAAGGAAAAGAGCTATCCAGTGATCCATATCATTCAGCAACTAGAGAAACAAAAGCACTGCTAGTCAAATTTATGAGCCTTGAGAGATCTTGGCTGAAGTCAGTAGAGAAATACCTCCATTAAACACTTCCCTCTCCCCAGCTAATCCCTAACTCCTTCCCTCCCACACTTAAGGAATGAGCTCAAAATATCCATGTTTTACTGTGAGCACAAAGTTTCTCTCTCTCACTCTCCCTCTTTTGGTGTCGATAACCGATATCACCCTCAGATAGTGCAGCTGAATATAAAAATATAAGTACTGGCAGCTTTCAGACTCGCCTTTCCAGCGAAAACTCAATGGGAAGAGGGAAGCAAGCTGCTGAGCTATTCCTAATCTACCTGAAGGAGATTTTTCACTGGAGTCTGAGTCTCTGGAGAGCAGCTCACAGCAGCTCTAATTGCAACAAGGCCCGGACAACCATTACTTGATTTAACACAAGTTTAACACACACACATCTCATGCAGGTGCTGAGGTATGGGAATGCTTGTGAGAAGATTAGAGCAAAACGTGGGGAGAGAGTAAAATGAGTGCAAGCAGGGATGCACTCCAACAGTGAATTCCCTGTCTTTTTCCCTGTCTGACCCAGCCAGGAGATAACAAGTGCAGCACTCACTAAAGCACTCACTTCATGCAATTCAAGCCCAAAATGTCTTTTTATACATGCTTAGCTCTGTATAGGTTTATAATATTTCCTAAACTGCTTTTTTCCTCTTCTGCATTCAGATCTAAGGTTTCTGACTATCAGTCCTTCAGGAAAATTAGCAGAGAGCTAGCCTCTGCAAAGAATAAGATGGGTAAATGAAACTGTACGGAACTGGGCTTATAACCTGATGCCTACTTCGCTTATAAAACAGAAGTTAAACACCGTTAATCTCATTTACTTTCTGTTGATGCCAACTATTTTTCAAAAAATCTCCTACTGAGTGCAGAACCTGCTTCCCATTGAAATTCATGGTCACAAATGGAAATGATACATTTCTGTTTGTACCTAGATGTGATCTTATGCTGGAACTCACACTTCTGTACTGTTCTGAGCACAAAAGCCTCTGACCTAGCAGCTGTCAGACAAACAACATCACCCACTCCTTGCACATACACATAGAAATACAAAAAAGCTGAAATAATGGGCTTGTCTGGTCATTACTCTAAACCTTTAGTGTTGCATCAGTGCCTCCCAGTTATGCTCATTTCCACAGTGGACCCAGTCCTGTTAAATGTCCAATTTCTGGTGCCAAGTCATTAATCAAAACTGAAAAGCACTTAGTTTTTTAAAAAATTATTGGCTTGTTAGATCTTCTTTAGTGAATAGTCTTTCAGCTTCCTGGTTGTGATCAATCTCCTTCAGAAACATCTCTTCAAAGAAACATTTTACTAAAATACTGAAGTCTTCATCTCTCATTGTTGCTGATCTTTGCTGGCTTCATAGTATAACTAGGAATTAATTCTTTCATTTCCCTGTAAGGAAGGGAGAGATTCTGCATTTTTTGCACACAGAGAAGGGAGGCTGTCACCCATGAGCTGGAAAAGCTGTTGGCAGTGGCAAAGCCAAGTGAAGGCTCCTTGTTACCAGCGGGAAAATTAAAGTGTTGACATTAGTTCTGTCATAAGGTATTAAACTAATTCCTCGTTTCAGACCACTGCTGTCCTGCTGAAAGGCCGAATCAGCTCAATTATTAGGCATGGGAAAACTCAGCACAGCACCGGAAGTGTTGCAGGGAAGAAAACCTCTGCCATACCTTGCTTCCCTCCTGCAACAAACTATTGACTTGTTGAGGGAAAAGGCAGATGTTGCTGCTGAGGAGATGACCCAAGTCTGGAGAGGCAACTGTATTCCCACCTTGGAGCCATGAAGTAAATTTCCTAAACCATGCCACCCCTCCTCTTTAGCAACAACTCTGAACTACACCCTACATTGTTACGCATTTCAGATCATCCCCACTGCAAGCTGCAGCACAAAAATCCAAGCGTTAAAGTCATATGGAATCAGTCCTTTCCTTGTCATCGTCATCACAGGTAGATGAGATGTTCCAAGACATCTTTCCTGTGGGTGTGAACTTTGTCTTGGGTAGGAGAGGACAGTGCTGGCCCTCACTTTGGCTAGCAGAAGACCAGGGACAACAGAGTACCAACCTGCCAAGACAAACCTCCTTTGGAAAAGGTCAGCTGGGCACTGCCTGCTCCTGCCAGAGCCTAAACAATCGCCTGAGAAGGCAAAGTCACGCTGGCAGGCGGTGGCTGCAAGGAAGTGTTGGTGACATTGCTCGATAGGCAAGACCCCAGCCTCGGCACGAGTGTCCCACCACTCTGGGGCTGCTCGACAGAACACTGAAGGCAAGGGGTGCTGCAGCTGCAAGATGAATGCAAACTGTTTTCTGATTTTCTAATCAAGATAGCTTAAAGTAATGAACAGTTTACTAAAATTCCTAGCACAACTTTCCCAATTAATTATTGATTATTGCACATAAAGTTTTATACAGTGATGCATGGTGGTCCCACAAAGCAATATTTATGTTTCAACACAGACTTAAACATTTTGGCTAGGAAAATTTTGTCTCATTCTGAGTCACATTTTGAAGACTTATACACCAGCTTTCTCCCTGGAAAAAAACACATACAGAAGTGGAGTCATTAGTTACATTCTTTGCAAGCGTATGATTTCCACTTCTCTCTACCTGCCGAGACAAGCACACGAGTTTTCACATTGCTGAACGAAACCACTTGACATAAGTCTTCCTGGCAAAACTCCATCCACATACAAATAAAAAGCTCAGTCTCATTATAAAGGAAAAAAATAACACTGATTTTTGAGCGATTAGTAGTACACACTCCATTAAAAAGCATGAGTTCAGATTATATTTGTGAGACACTGCATCTGCAGGGTAACAAGGGACACCAGACTGCAATTGCATTTTAAATCCTAACAGCACCTTTGAAAACTTTGAGGGCTCTTCTTGTCAATCTCTCTTCTGGGGCAGCATCAGAGGCCAACAGGGCTCTGACATTTCCACGTGTACTACCTCGAGGAAAACAACACTTCCAGTCTCGCCTATCTGTGACAGCTTATCCTCAGAAAGGGGCTGTTTAATCAGCATTTGTCAAGCCCTGACCTCCTGCAACAGGGGCCCACCAGCACAGGTACAATCAAAGTAATGCATTAGTACATCTAGACAAATGAGTTCCTCCTTTTCCTTCAGCGGTGTCATCTTGGCTCCTGCACTCCCTTCAGAGACGTTAACAACTGGCAGCTCTGCTCAGGGAGATCACTGATCTAATTTATTTCTCCTTCCCCCTCCAGGGAATGCTATCACAATGCTCTAAGATCATTGCCTTGTACATCTCACTCCCCTCCCCTGATGAAATGGCTCTGAAATGTCACCACCTGATCTGCGGGGGAAGCTGCACCCTCACAAGCCCTCCCATTAACTATTCCTGCTGACAGCTCGCTGTTTCTTCAGCGAGCTGTCTCTGCTTACCCAAGGGGGTGCTTCTACAGGACCTTCATCACTGGCTTTTAACAGCCTTGTAATCACAGCTCACAACATACTGGTTGACAAACCAGTTTTATCAATATTTTATCCTCAACATTAGCTTTTCCATGATGCTGCTCAGCCTTAACTCAGGGGCACTCTTTCCATGCGATGTCTCAATGGCTCTAGGGCTTAGCAGCGACAGAAGTGTTTGGGAACCCAAATAGCCCCACCTCTGAGGCCTCAGAGGATGCTATTTCTTCTTCTCATTTTTGAGGCATTTGAAACGGTTTCACAAGATGGAGAGAAACTTTACAGGTTTGTGCTTGTTCTCGGTGTGTGTTTGTTCAGCAACAGCTCCTTGTAAATGGCTGATTTGGGGCTGTATTTAAACTGGAAAACATCTCAGAACTGTTGGATGGAAAACAACTTACCAGCAAATGCAGTCACCCGGAGGAGTTGCTCTCTGGGGCCACCACACCAGCCTGTCCTACCAGGATAATGCCAATATTGTCTGGAAAGCCATAATACATAAGAAAATAAAAAGAAGCCCGTGTTTGATACTGTTGCTACAAAGTGTGGCAATTTTCTGTGGCATGCAATACTTTCCACCCTTGCATTCATCCATTCTTCCACACTGCCCCCTCTCTTTGGGATGACTTGTCCATTGCAGCTTGGAGAAGTAACATTTTAAAAACCTAAATATTACACATCTCTTCTTTCCCAGGAAGACAGTTGTGGTGCGACTTTCTGCCTTCAGACACACTGTGTGTATGGTGTCCCACAGCAGCACCTTTGCACCAGCCATTACCCCTCGGCAGAGCTGTTGGACATCACCTGCTTTGATGGAACCAAGGACTGGTGGCTTTACAACTCTCCTCCTGGCGAGGTACAGTTTTCTATTCCTCACACTAAGACTAGAAAACTGATAGCTTGTATGCCAGTGGGAAAAGTATCCCTTCCAAGATAACCTATTCTCCATCTTCACACAGACTATTCCCTTTAAAGATCAATTGACAAAATCAGATTTTCTTAGCCTATGAGATGTTCACCAGAGTTTACTCCTGCCCAGGCTTTATCATGCCTAATTTTGCATTTTCCCATCCTTTTCTCCAATTTTACCATGACAAATACACACTAGAATATTTACACGTTAAGATACTAGCCTTTTCTGTTCCAAGACAAAAATAACTCACTTATTCAGGAATATGCATTCATTTGCCTTTTTCCTTATCCCTATAAATATATAGTCAGATTCTGCATCACAGAAACAAAAGCTCTTGCACTTTAATTTAAAAAAAATTTAAATTCTTTACAATTATATCTAAATCCCCCATGACTGCACCTACACTACACAGTAATGTAGGCACTTTTTCATTAATCTCTTGTTGCTTGTTAAAATGCATCATGAGTTTCAAAAAACTAATCATTGAAAAAAATGAATTTATATAAATTCACAGTATGAAATGACTAAAAGTAGGGACACTGAAGGCATTCACTGTTATTTCACAATGTTATGTTTATTCACTGTTATTATTTCATGACAGCTGAGAGAATATCCCTATACAGAAATATCCATATGTGTATATATGCATGTACTTATGTATATATGCATGTATATATGTACAAAAGATAAGCACAATGCAATGAAGACTACATCTGAAAAAAACTTGGCAGCTGTAGAAGGCAGGTGTTTTCCATGGCTCTCTGTGAAAGAGCACACTGCCGTTAACGGTGCTGTGGAAGACTGCCTGTAGACCAGAAACATATGCATCAACAGAAGATTACAGCCATGACAGACCTACAGGTACAGGGGTAAAAACACCAGGCTAAACATCAGTGCTCTCGATACACTCAATCCTACATCTAAAAGCATCTTTGAACAAAGAAGTTGCTGTCTGGGATGATATACACACCGGCAACGTGGGAGCTGCAAACATTGCTACTTCCGCTCTGGAATAAAATCAAAGGCGAAGGGCCAGATTCCTAAAAGGCAACGTTCAGTCTCCCACTTTTCCTCTTAGGTTACATCCAAGAGAAAGTAAGGCACAGGATCACATTCTGGTCTTCCAGCCGTATGAAAGACTCCATTGAAATCAATGTGTAAAACTCAGCAGTTCCCTACCATGTAATTTTCTCCATAACATTTGTGCCATTTCCCACTGGAATTAACAGTAACCCTGAAAATCTCCTGAATCTGAGGCTTGCACTGCAGAGAGGATGCACAGCTGCAGAGGGAGCAGGGTGAGAGGGAAATCTTGTACCCAGTGCTCCCCTGGCACAGAGCCCTGCCTTATGCCCACTCAGTGGTGTTGGCTGCAGCACTTTCTGATCTGGGAGCAGGGTTTGCCACTTATAAATTCTTAGTAAAAATAAATAGATAGATTTAAAAAAGGGTGAACACATTCACCTTGGTTAAGCAGCCTGATTAACTGTGGTATTTGGCACACTTGGCCCACAGTGGAGAATCGGGCAGTAACCTTATCAGGGAAACACAATCCTGGAAAAGCAGTCCAGCCTCACATCCCAGGCTGCCCTGTCTCCCCAGGCTCAGCTCTGCCCTCCAAAGCCAGTTACTGCTGCCTAGGCTTAGCCCTGCCTTTTTATAGTCAAGGATAACATACTGCACATCAGAAATGATGTACAATATGCCTGGCTTTCCAAGTCTGTAAGCCAGCAACAGCATGTTTCTACCAGTAACTGTTGCTCTTTCTGAAAAATAATAATATTTTCTTTGAGCAATTTAAAAAAAATTAAAGAATCGGGCTCCTTCTACTGAAGTTAAAAGCACCTCCCTCAGGAAACTCTTCAAACCCAAGAAAACAGCAGATGCAAGATATTTGCAGGTGAGTGGGTTTTATTTAGGGTTCTAGCAATTTAACTAAAAACTAGAGACTGCAGCCATATCATAACCCTCATAGTTTCCTTCTGTTTACCTGCATAGGCTCTAATCACATATGCAGCATCTGTTGATACTCTGGCATGACTGGCAAGACACCAAAATAACCATGTTCTGCATAACAGTTGTGGTTTTCATCTCTCTCCTGGTCTCTCTGCTCCAGCATACAAAGCCACAGCAAACCCTTTCTGCCTGCCAGGGTGTGAGAGAGATCAGAAAACGTCCTTTTAAGGGTGTGATAGAAACCAGAATTGCATGATTATGGTGTGATTTCAAAAATATGTCTTTGGGCAATTTTCAGTTCCTGTACGAAAAGAGTAGGAGTAGACGATAAAAACTAAACCACAACCAGAGCAGCAGAGTCAAATACCAAGCCCTTTTGGGCACAAACTCAGAAGCACTCAGAGAGAACACTGGCTACTCCCTCCATATTTCTAAAATACATCTTTTGAAGCACTTCTTTAAGCACAGGTTTGTTTTCAGGTTTGGCAGGAACCAGAACCACCCTTGCAATATGTTCTAGGTGTGCTGGGAGTGGCTGCCTGGCTCCCGTGGGGTCTGCAACCAGAGCAGAAGCAGCAGAAAAGGACAGCAGTGGGAAGAAGCAGCCGAGACCTGGAGATAAAGTGACTTCCTTAAGACTGCACACCAGGCCAGAGCTCAAAGGAAATCACATCATCAGAGTGGAGTTTTTTACCTCTAGGTTTGCCAGAGTTCATGGCCAAAAGCAATGTCAGTGCTGCTCAGATTCTCAAGTCTCCTTTTTCTTTCATCCTTTCCACTCCCTTGCCTTCTCCCTGTTCTGTACAGCTGACATTTCACAGCAGGTGAAGGTTCACCTCACCCAGTGCAGGTCCCACCCCTCGGGGAGCAGCTGAGATCTCCACCACCCCATGTGGGCTTGGCCCCGTTGTCGAGCCCTGCTGCCTCTCTGCCTCCTCCCTGGAGGTGACGATCAAGGAGAGACCTCCCAAGGCTGGAACTCAAGCGTGAGACCTCGCTGCAGTGGCAGAGGTGCCTGCGTGCACAGCAAACCTGCAGGTGCCACCTCCACTGTCACCAACCATCTCACGGGTCCTGAGGAACAGGGAATGCAAAGCTGCCCGGTTACCCACACGCTGAGGGAATACAGGGATGCACAGCACAGCCATGCTTAGCGTGCTGATTCAGGTCAGTACAGTAAACTGAAGAGAAAAGCTGAAGGATGTTGTCATTGACATGTATTTTCAATTTATAACTCACTCCAGTTTTTTTTCCTTTTCAAACCTTCTAAGTTTCAAAAGGAATAAAAAAAAAGCAAAGCAGCTCCCTCAGGGGAGAAGAACAAAGTACAGGGTACATGACGAGGAAAATAATGTGCTTTCCTGTTGCTGAAAAATATCTTACACATTTGGATTACTTCAGTTTTTCCTCAAAATTAATGCAGATGCAGCTGACCATTTCCCTTTTATACTGATTAGCTTTTTCCAGGAAGCATTTTCTCCCCTCCAACACACTCCTTTCCTTCCTGAAGAAGCCTGGTTCATGCTAGAGGATGTTTCTGTCAGAGTGAAGTCATAGAGTTACTTTTAAGAGAGAAATCTTGTGTAGAAAGTGATTTTCTAAGAAAGTAGCTTGTGAAAAAACCCAAACCTATAAAAAAATCTTTTTCCTTATTATTTTTTTAATATGGGTTTTATTTCATGAAGGACAGGGCTTTTGAAAGCTTTAAATAAATGTAATTGCATGTGCTCATCCCACTTAGGAAATATTTCTACCAAGTATTGAAAAATACTTTGATAAGACAACAAGCAAGTAACTCCCATCAGTGTATGTTTGTCACATGCACTGGGTGTGTTGGTTCCTGCTTCGGACTGAGATTACTCACATTTGTGTTTGGTAGGTCTGGACTAGGACCACAAACCATCCTCTGCAGGCTTGACACAGCTTGCTGGCCCTGTTTCTGTCTGTCTTTCACAATGTCATTTCCAGAATGAACTCAGCCAAACTTGGTGCTGTGGGTAATATCAGCAATAGTGTTCAATAAAGAAAACAAAGCAAATAACCTGAATATTGAGATCTGTATAATGTATAATCATCATGATGATGTAAAATCAAAGATATCTTCTGGGATCACCCTGAACTTAAGCACAGGCACCTGCTTTACACAGATGGATTAAAAGGGTAACACAAATCCTAGGAACAATTTTTGTATCCTGAAATTACAATTAATAAAGGCACATTACATGTTAATTAAAGATACATAAATAGCTATTTATTACATGCAAATATTTGTAAGACCTACTGCTGTAAGACACAGGGTTTCTGGCTGCATGTCAGTGCTAAGCTTCCCTTGACTTTACCAGAGGAAGATCAGGTCCTAAGTTGAAATTAAAATTTAACTGGTGAAATTATCCTGGGGGAAAAGAGGCTCTTGGGGACAAGGGAGGGCCACTGAGAGAGCTGGGACAACTCTGTGAGTCCATTTCTAAATAAAAATTACTATTTTTCTAAAACCTGAAACACAGCTAAAAATTCAGCCCTGAAATTTAAGAAAATCACCCCTGTATCCATCAAATTGCTGAAAGGCTACAGCTCCCAGCCAAGGCTAGGGATCCTTCTTTTTCCCGTAATCAATGCATAGTCTTGTTCCCTCACTTCACTGTTAGGCTCAAAACAAGAAGCCCCACCCTTACCAAGGAACAGGATGGTCTGGAGAGTGAATCTCTTGCTTCCCAGTTAAAGTAACAAAATCTGATTTGCTTGTCCAGCTGTGACCAAAGTCTTTAACAAATTAGCAAACAGCCCCATGCAGCAGTGTTTTAGCATGATACTTACTCAATTCCTTGCTAATTATTTCCAGGCACTACAAAACCTACCTCTTAGAACATCTTTGCCAACAAACTCGCCACAAAAACACACCTGGTGTAGCTTGAAAAGGAAGAAGTCTGTCAGGCTCTCTTAAGTCCCAAAAGGAAGTTAAAACAAGCAGTGAGTCAGTGTGGGACAGCTCTGCTTTCTGGTCCTTATACTCTCTCTTTGCTGCACAGAAAATTTATAGCCTTCAGGTTCCTGAGCTAACACCTTCGCTGCTAATCGCATTCACCGGTGGTATGATATAGCTGTAAAAACAATGGCCAACTGACACTGGCTTGGTTTGGTATTTCTTATCCAAGTAAAGCATGCAATGCAAAAATCACATTTCTGTACATGCTGCAGAGGTCCATGAGCATCTGTGTGCACACACATCCACACGCACCACTGTGCATGGGAGCCATCTGTCACAATCAGTTTCTTAAACTTAAAAACATGATTAACTCGGAGACAGGAAGGAGCCTCGGGAGCAAGGGGAAAAAATTGCTAAGATAATTGTTTTACTCTAAATAACCTGACAATCTCTCCTTCTTTGGCATTTTTTAATAATTCAGAAATACAGAACATGACGAGGCAACTTGCATGACCAGTGTCACCGGTTTAGAGTTTCTCCAAGCAGCTGAATTTATAATGCTGTAGGGTAGAATAACTTTATTTTTTATGCTTAGCTTATAACTATGGAAAATCCTTTATAAGCATACTTCCTCCTAGCACACAGTATCTATCCAATCTATCCTGAAGCATGAACACTGACCCATATTCTTCCTTTCAAAAATGGCAACAGTCCAAAGAGTTTTCCACTCCTACAGTTTTGGGTTTTGGTTCAGTCTTGAGTTGAGGAGCTAATTTCTCCTAAAATTACAGCCAAATTATTACAGATTCTCAGAGACAAGATGCTTGTGAACAAGATTCACCGTCATGAACCATTTACTTGCCCGCTGAATTTGTTACAAGTGTGGGTGAGAAAAGGTTGTACCACCAGTACAAGACACAGCAACGTTACAATGCAGCACCAAGCTTTAGGACAGTATGTGTAGATCCATTACGTGGCTCCAGTCAAGTTAAAGGGACCGTTCAAACACAAGGAGAGTGAAGAAAGAAAATGAGAAAAAAAGTTTGTTTATCCAGCATGTGAGCAAGTCACAGCAGGACTGCACAAACACACCAGATGACACGGCCAGCAAGGAAGGAAATACCCAGAGTATAGTCCTTGGTGAGCCAAGATTATCCATTAATCTAAGACTGCGGAAAACAGAAAATATGACCACAACCCCTACTTGAAAGGAGGGGAAAAATCCTGAACTCCGGTGATTCCACCCTGTTCAGTGAAGTTTTATTTTTTCACTTAAATCATTGAAAGAAATAAGAAAGTTTGCTGCTGGTGTCTGCTTGACTGCCCTTAATCAAAGGCATTGAGTGGATTTCTTAATGGTGTTCCCCTAAACACTGCAGTGTAAACAACACTAAATTAGACCTCAAGCAGCAAGAAACTTGATTAGCAGATACAGATCTTTATGCACATATTTTACTTCCTTTCACTTAAAAACAAATCCCAATATTTTCTTCCACCATCCTGGAATTATCTTCATTTATTGTGCTAAAAGTAATATTAAAATTTATAAAATCCAAGGGGTCATATATGTATCTTCCTTTAAGTTTTACTAAGAGGTTAATAATTTTAATTTGTAGACATGCAAAGGAAATCTTAAAACATTATTAGGATTAAAGAATCTCTCAGTACAGTTTTTCCACAACAGGCTTTTGTTATTGAAATAGCCAGCTACTGCACAGTACCCAGTTCCTGAATCCAGACCGAGCTTGTGAGCAGCTGAGCCAGATTGGATTGGAGGTGCTTTGCACGATTCCAGCAAACACTTCACACTTTTTTGGGTTGGGCTTTTATATTTGAAACAATTTTTTAAAAATTGAAAGTTAGGGAAATAACATTCATACACAGAACTGAGCTGTGGGCTTCATCCCAGGATCTTGTTACAGGAATCCCTCTAGCTGTCTTTATAAATTTGAAGAAGCTTTCATTACAGGATGGTCCTATTTGATGGAAGACATTTATCTTACGATCAATGTGAAATTATGCTCAATGTTAAATAGCCATTTCTTCTCCAGAAACTCTGAAAGGTGACGTAGTGTATGAATGTTTCATAGAACATGCTTCCCTGAATTACACTGAAGAAAAAGATATATTTTTTTCAAGAAATGCATGTTGGATTTTATTCAGCTTTATATCGTAAAATTAAGAATATTTATTAATCTTAATATCAGAGCAAGCAAAGTTGTTTAAATATTTACCTTTCAAATATGTTAATGACTACATTATTAAAAATAACATTTTTTGTGGTTTAATGTTTCCAAGGTTAATGATTTTTAGTTGTCTCAAGTTCTCACAATGTTTAACCTCACAACATTGTGTCAGTTAAGACTTCTTTGGGATTGACATGAATTATGTGGATTTAGGATTAGACATCTAATAGGATTTTAAACAAAAAGGGGTTGTGGATCTTTCTAGGGGAAATAATAAAGAATAAAGAAATATAGATAGGGAGATTCACACATACATCAGTAAAAACATTCTGGAAAAAAAAAAAACTTACATAACAACACATTCCTATCCGTAGCCAGATATGTTTTGTGTTTTATATAATTTTGTAATTTTCACTCTCTCCTATAACCTCTTTGGAAGTTGTAACCACAGCAGCTAAAACAACTGAAGTTCAGTATGAGCTCCTCACTTCTGGCACTGGAGCCAAACTCCGGTCTCAGCGACATGGCTACATGGTTTGTGTAAGCCTATGGGAAAATGGTAAATTTTCTGGTCTTACAAGGCAAGCTGAGAACAGATTTTGACCCCACACAGGCTTGGTGTTTAACAGCTAGAGGCTACCCAAGTGCCTTGCTGCTACTGGTACCAACATCCAGCCTCCTCTCCCTGTATGTTTTTGATACTCTTCAGTGTCAGACCACGAGGCTCCCCCAGATCTCCCAGCGGCAGAAGACTTTTTCACTCAGGCTGATGGGGACAAACTCAGCCCCTTATCCTCAAAGGTGACAGAATAATGTCTTAATGCTGCAATTCCTCACCTTCAGGTCCCTCCATTATTTAATTTATTTTACTTATTTGTTCAGGCTGATTGACTCTCACCTTAAAGGTGTCCTGGGTTGAAGGCCCCATTTACTATGAGTCACTTTTTCAAAATTAGAGGAGTATCCTGGAACAGGCTCCTTATACCATTATTATTACAACAAATTCCAAAAACACAAAGTCCAGCAAGGAAAGAAAAGGGAAAAATGGGCAAACAAACAATTATTTGTTAAAACTAACTGCTTCTAAGAAGAGCATTTTTACAAGTAGTACAAAAAGCAATGAAAAGGTTCTCACCAGATTTAATGAAACATCTCTGGGGAAAATCCATTAGAAATACATTTGCAATCAGTTCAGTGTCAAATTTCTACTGTAAATATGGCAATTAAGAAGGTCAAGTTACCCGAGGTAGTGTAAGAGTGAAATGAGCAGTTAAAAAGGAATTTATGTTGCGGGTATTCTGTATAAAATTTACGTCTTTTTAAATGTCTCTGTTAAAAGACATCACACATTTTCTTATATGTTACAGGACATTATATTCACAGTAATGGGCTACTGAAATAATGACCCATCGCTGCTTTCCTTAGCTCCATGCAAACTCTTTGGAACTGTGCTTGAATCCGATGCACCGATTAGCTGGGAGCTGAACCCATGCCAATAAGGGAATGGCTGTAAATCGTTGGATGAGTGTAAATGACACCCACACCACTGGTGGAGCAGAGAAAAATAAGTAACTTGAGATTATGAAGTGTCCTGCTGTGACATAAATGGAGTGGAAAGGCACTTAGTCCAGAGAGGATCATAAATGGTTTAAAGCCAAAAAATGCCCAATAATGTGTATGGGTAGAAAGTGATTAAGGAGGTGACAAAAGTGAAGGTGGCTATCTAACCTCTAGTGCTCTGGGGTTCCATGACAAAGCTTCATCTGCCCAGCTGTGCTGAGATGTATTTGGGGAACTGCACAGTGAATGGCACCTATGAACTCTCCTCAATTTAAGCCTTCTCCCTGATACACCAGAAAGTTTTTCTGACCCAAGATCAAGTCATCATGGCACCATACTCTACCAGTGGAGAAGATGCTGCTAACACACGGTGTCTCTGGCACAGAAGGGCAATGTGTGCATCTCTTGGCTTGTGCACAGCTCTGGAAGCAGTCCCTGTCTGCACATACCTGAGTGAGGAGAGCCAGCAACTTGCAACAGAGACAGCTCTGCTGTGGTACAGCTCCAGCACTGCAGCAGAGCTGTTGCTCCAGGCAGCAAGCGGCAGCCAGTGCACGAACAGACAATGCTCTGTCCTCTTCAAAAGCAACACATGTGAGAGGATCAGCAGCTGAGTGAAAAAAGATAATGCCAGAGACATGAAAAACATAAAGAGCCTGAAAAGAGGTGGCATTAGGAAAACAGAAATGGAACACAAAACTGTACAGAGAGGGGAAAAGCAAACAGCTTGCAGCTATCATGAAGACGCCAGTCAGAAACTTTCAGGGAGCAAATGGTAACCAGCCTCAAAGGACAGCCTCCAAAGACAAGGTGCCTGCAGAGGCCACAGAATGAAGGAGACACTGAAACTCCCATCTATTGCCTTCCATGCACAGCCACCAGGGTCAAAGGACTTTTGATTTTGTGCACTGAGACCAACCCCTAATGTCACTAAGTCGGGACTGACGGGAAGCATTGAAGTGTCTCCTATAGATGCTTTTTTTACCTGTTCTCCACCATACTGTCTTCAAAGCATTTCATAGCTATTAAAAATTTATTCTCACAGTGCTCCTCTGGAGGCAACACAGCAGTATTATTGCCAGGCTGCAGGAAGGAAGGCAGAGAGGGTGAATGTTACTTTTGCATTTACATTACATCCCACACCTCATAGGATGCCTGACCCAAAGCGAGGAAATGAGCTCAGGTTTCCTATGCCTCCCCTTCATATCCTGCTTTGTCCTTTTCTACTTCTCTCTCATTCCTTGTGAATGGGCAATTTCTGTGCTCAGAAATACAACAATCATCAGGTTAAACAGAGAGCCCCAGAGAATCCAGTCTCAGTCCCATTTAAATCCATAAAAGGAGCTTGAGACCGCTTTAGCAGAGCTAAAGTCCTAAGAGCCATGATTCATTTTGGAGAGGGAAAAGCTTCAACCAAAAAGACCCCAAACCTTACCATCAAGTCAACAGTAAACCAGACGTAATTAATTAAAAATATATAGATAATAAATTATATTAAGGAGGAATAGCTAGTAATTGGTAATAATTTAAAGTTATGAAATGAAAAATTAGATAAATGGGACCTGTCTTGTAACCTCCTGTAGATCTAGCCTTATGTTCTTGAGGGGAAATACAATTTTTTGGCTGACTCCTCACATTCCTGTAAAGAATTCACTTTGAGTTGTCATACTCCTTTCCAGTCCCCTCTTCACTCACACAAATGCCCTTCTTCATAGAAAGATCATGTGCAGCTTCAGGAAAATCATGAAACTCGCGAAGTTAATGATTCTTGTAATCCTGTGATAAAAGTGTTTCCATTTCTAGTGTTTTAATTTTGCTGAGGCAAAGAAAAAAATCTCAACTGCCTTGCTCTCTCAGAAATTAATCCTGCTGACTACTAGCAAGTCTGTCATCCCCACTGGCTTTAAACATCATCCACATTGTTCTATACTAATACATATAACCTCTTTGCTTCCCAAACTTATGCCCATATGTTTAGACGCTAAATTTTCCCTCAAACTCATTATACAGGCAAACAGTGCAGGAGATGAAAGTAACATCTTAATTAGCAGTGTCACTGACACATTTCCTACTAGAAAATCTTCCACTGAACCAAAAATTTCCCATATGCTTCTTTATATTGATTTGCACCTGTTATCAGTTCTGTGCCAGCAGAAATACCTGAAAAGAGTATGAAGAAAAAAATGTAGGGTTTCCAGTGCTACCAGAACCTTCGACTGCAGGTCACAGTGACTACCAGCTGCCAGCCACCCAGGGACAGGTTTCAGCAACCTCTTGCAGGCCAAATTGATGAAGCCTGACCAACACAGCTCCAGTGTTTCTCTGGAGTAAGAAAATACTAGGTCAGACGTGTCTCCAGAGAGAGTAGGACTAGCTGGGCACTGCCATTAACCAGAGAATGCTGTAGTCAATTATTGAATCGACCTAAAACTCAGTGGCCTGAGGCTCAGCAGAACAGCAATAGCTAATGATCTGCCCTCTGTGGAAAGAGCTCTCAGAGAATGAGAAAACAGAACAAGCACCTGAAAGTCACAAGCTGCAAGAAGCAGTAGCAGGCTGCTCCAGGTAAGTGCAAGGTTTCAGTTTTCACTGCTTTCCCCAAAACATAACCACCGAGCTGTTCAGTAAACAGTGTGAGCCCAGGAGTCTGAGGAAGGTTTTTGCCACCCCGTGTTTGAATTCTTGTTGTTAGTCATGGGGCAAACACACAATGCACCCAAACACCATATACACCATCTTCCTTGTAAAATTGGTGTGCATCAGCTTCCCTGGGTCATCCTGCTCCACTTGTCCTTGCTTTCCTCCTTCTTGGTGCTAGGAAGAGTGTTTGCTTATTCCCTGCTGCTGAATGTGTCAGCTGAAAGCAACAGCACTGCCTACTGTCACTATGGTGAATATAGGGGGAATCTCCTTTCAAAAAGACATTCACGGGTCTTGAATCACACATTTTTGTTTTGTCACATTGACTCTCTATACACTCAGCAAATCTCTGGTGGCACCATCACTTGCTCCTGATGCTTAGTGTCAGCGAAGGCAACTGTCCTGTGTCAGTGAGGCAGTCCAAGCCTTCACTAGCACCTTCACTGGCCCTTCTGCTCTGCTAAAGACCTGCCAGGGTCTGAGCCTGGAATCCTTTTCAGTAGAAGCTTTATTGTGCTAGCACTTGCACCAGTCTGGAGACTGGGAATGATGTGGAGAGGTGGTTGCACTTCAGTGATGAAGAAGCTCAGTCAGTGTTATAGCCACTGTATCTAATGAAAATGCAGTCAGCGCACACAGCCTTCTGCTCAGGTACACCCAGTAGTAAAGCCATCACATCAAAAGCAGAGTTATATTCTACATATGTAGCTTCTCTTAGCCAAGGCAAACAAACCCACCTACTTTGCTTCAGGAGCCAGTTTTTCCTATATCATCAACACAGGCCACTTCACTTGGTTTGTGTTTCTGACAGCAGAGATAGGCCTGAGCAACCTCCTCAGAGTGACTGTTATTTGAGGCCAGTAAAATGCATTTTTGGTCTTTCTCTGAGGTTTTCCAATCCTTAAATTACCTTAATGTGTTTTTTCCTACATTTTCCTACACATTTTCCTCTAACACCTCAGGAATCACTATCTCGCTGCCTTTAAGCAAAATTCCTACATTCAGGCTCTAAGTCCCATCCTCTGCAGGTGCAGCATCAGTCCTTATTTAACTTGGAGTTGAACTAGAAGTGGCAGATATTCACATGTATACATGTGAATTGCTTAGTACAAGTCTTCTGTAACATGAAAGCTCTCCCTGATTTGTTATTCAGTGTGCAAATAACACCTGTGTGGCTGAAAAGAACCCCCACATCTCCATGAAGGAGAGGAGTGACAGAAATTTGTGTGTGTAAGCATCAGCTACATGAGCACTTTGACCATTGTTTTTTTTCAGTGGCTCATACACATCTAGTCTCCAATTTTATTGGAGAAAATTTTGTTCCCAACCACTGCACTGATGGCACTCTCTCCATGAAACAAAAGCCTAGACACACTTTCAGTAACTAGTGTTTCCCTGCCTCTCTTTCTATAAATTGCAGTTTTCCAAGCTGTTATTTACTACTAGTTTTCTTTTTCTGAAGACTGCCATGGGAGATTAGCTTTCCTCTAAACCAAAAGTTATGTTGCTTTTTTCTGGTATTACACAAGTGTGGTCTGACCTCACGCACCTGTATCCATCACAGAATTTTAAATGTTCATTTATTCTCAGATGAAAGTCCTTTCCTTGCTGCAACACTGCTCCTATGACAAACTCCTTTGAAATTGCAAGTATTTTGTCATCAGCCGCTTACCATGCTGTGCTTATTCTGATATCCATTGTTTTCTGTTGCCTTTGGAACTGGCTTTTAACCTCAGATATCCTTCATAATCCTGAATTTTTCTATTAGACCCTGAGTTATCTTGTGTCTTACCAAGAATACACACTACATCTATAGGAAGAAAACCAGGCATTACAGCTGGATGGACCCCTCACGTGAGAGCATCCATCATCAGATTAAATGTAGCCTCAGCTTCCCAAATGTAACTCTTAACCTTAGATCAGTTACACTGATTTTTCACTTTTGTTTTCATAATCTCCATTTGAAATGCATCATTCCCATTGTTGGGAGGAGGGGTGCTGTGGAATGCAGTACTTCCCAAATGTATGCTATACAGAGCAATATTTAGCCTTCCCTGCCCAAGCTGAATTAAACCCATGAAAAAGATGAGAAAGGATGTCAGCAATAAGGTTATCTTCTAATTGCCTTCCCTCACGAGGGCACCTGTTGCCTAAAGCTCCAGCAAAGTGCTGTTTAAGCTGCTTTCAGCTACCCTCTATATTTCTGGAGAGTTTCCATTTGTGATGGGTTTAAAGAGCTCCATGCTTTCACTCAGGTGGTTTGTTGGTTCGTTCTACACCTGGGGTCAGTGCAGGTAACCATGCCATGCCCTGCAGTGTGACTGAACCACTTGGCCTGGATGTGATGTCTGACAAGTCACCGGTCTGCAGCCTCTGCCCCTGCACTGAGCTCCAGGAGGCTCACAGCAGAAAGGGCAGAGTGCATCTTCATCACCAAAAGGGCTTCGGTCCAGCCTCCCCCAGCAACTTCCACGCCGATCAGATTCGCATTTCTTTGATTCCACGGTAATTGGAAGTTAAACTACATAAAGCCTCACATCTGGGTCAGCCAAGCTGAACACCAGGTCAGGAGAGTGTACTTTAAAAATGCCACCTGTAGAGGTGAGCAGTGTTCCCTCCCCACCCTGCCCCCGCCATACTGCCGTGCCAGCTCTGCTGAGCCAGGAGTCCTAGGGTTACTTTTGTGATCTGGGAGGCCAATGAGAAAGAGTTTTACATAAGACTTGACTTTGTTTTTTAAGGCTTATTTTTAATGCACCTTGTAAATGAATTCTAATTTGACCTCTAATTTGAACTAATGATCAGTACTAGTATTTACATGAACCAGATATGGGACAGTTCATAAATCTCGGGTCAATTTTTTTTTTAATTATTTGCTCACTGGGACATATGCATAAACCACAGAACACTGTAAACTATTAACTCACATCTTTTTCCCTTATGGTTCCAAAGCTAAACTGTTCCTCCCTCTCTGATTAATTTTTTTAATCTCCTCTGAATCCATTCAAACTTTATCCAATAAGTGTCAGTAAGTGATAGTCACATTGAATAAATGCAGAATTAGTAAACCCTCTAATTCCAAAGTGTTTAGCTTTGGAGCGCAAGAAGTTAAACACTCTCTTGCAACACATTGTAAACATGTCAATGTGTTTAACATCTTAAATGTGTTCTGTTCCCTTGCGCATGTGTTTAGAAAAGAAACAGGTTATGATATTTAACTAGTGAATGGATATATGTGCTCATTCCTACCAACACTTTTTAAACACTTGCGGACACTTAAAATTATGATGTGTTTAAGATTTGAACATGTATGCTTTTCTACACTCCTAATCCAATGTTTGATGCATTTATTTAGAATAGCAAGATTTTACCAGGCTAGCAAAGCATACCATTTGTAATTAGAAATGCTAGATTTTTCTTCTATTATTTCTTTAGTCTACTCAAAGCTAGAATATAATCAGGTGAGGTTTTAGCACAGTGTGAAGAGATTTTCCCCACCAGAACTGCGCTAAGTTGAAGCTGATCTTATTCGTGAGGTGCAGAAGTAGCTACAACATTTAAAATGTACTTCCTTTCTCAAAGAAAGGACTCAGAACTACATGGGAAACACAGGAAGTTTGCAAATGGAAATAAAAAAAGCCAGAGGAGAACATCTGCAAACATTTTTAAGGAGGGGTTTTTTTTATGTGCTCTATAGTTGGATAAAAGCATAAATTATCTGGAAATCATAGAATGGTTTGTGTTGGAAGGGATCTTAGAGATCATCTCATTCCAAACCCCCTGGCATGGGCAGGGTTGCTCAAGTAAACTGAGTACACCACTCACTCACACACATATAAGGCTGCTCAGAGAGAACATGGCACAGCCTCGTCCATCTTTGACTCCTGCTGTACCTGAACTCTGCTCACAGGTTAGCTCTGCTCAGGCTACTTCTAACCCTCCAAACCATGAAGCAGCTGCTAACAGCTGTCATCAAAAAAAAACCCAAACAAACCAAATGTCAGCAATAAAATTCTATCTATCTTTCCTCCAAATTAGCTTAACCTGAGGCCAAGCACAGGCAATGCTCAGTGCTTACACCCATGACATGCTATTTCAGGACTTGCGAATGCAAAAATGGGTTCTTTTTTAGTGTGATAATTCGAATTTCCCTGTAAAATCCAATTGCAGTGGTTGTCCACCATTTCCATACCATGATTCTGTTACAACAAAAGAACAACTTTATGTCCCCACTCTTGCCCACTGCCCCCATCTTCCACCCTTAAATCTGTCCACAGGAAAAAGAAGGCTACTGAAATATCTTTATAAGCCAGAAACACAGTATTTAAAGTCCTTCCAGGATTAGGAAGAGACACATAATATTCTATCAAATAGAGAGACAAAATTAACTAAGTTCTTGTCTGTCTTAATTCTTCCTCTTTCAAAAACCAATAAACGTGGATAATTCAGAAAGCTGGGGGGCTATTTTGAATTTTATTTGAGAGTCAGCCATACCAATTTCATTCATCCATCTTTGCATTCCAGTTGTGCCAGTAAGCTCAGAAACCCCTGCATCATTTTGCTGGAGGCTGTACAAGGCTCTGGGAAGAATTTGCATCCACCAAGGGGTCAAAACAGAGACAGAGCATAGCAGCTCTTCCAGTTCCCCCTGCAGGCCAAGGGAAGTGGAGCTCAGCTCCCTCCTGACTTTTTGTGCCAAGTGACCTCCACAGAGCCAGCCTGCAGAAAGGGAAAGGTCAGGCAATTAACAAATGGAAAAGAAAATAAAAGATGTGTAGATGTGGCACCTAGGAACACCATTTAGTTGTGGACTTAGCAGTGCTGGGTTAAGGGTTGGACTTTGTGGTCTTTGAGGTCTTTTCCAGCCTAAATGATTCTAAGGTTTTATGATTCCAAAATACTCACTTGTATCAGCCTGTTAAACACTTGACCCCACTTCCAAGACATCGGCAGGAATTTCACCCATCCCTTCCTGGGTGATTGCCCAGCCTTGGCACAAACAGACCTTCTGGAGCTCTTCATCTGGTGTCCTGTCCTGCAGAGAGGGAACCATGAACCACGGCAGGGTCTTGCCATGCTTGTCCCTGGGCAAGACAGCAGCACAGAGCTTCCCACAAACTGTTTTTATTGGCAAGAAAACTAGGGTGATGGGGTTTGGTCATACTGTAGGGTACACGGGCTTACTGTGGAGCAGTGTTCAAAGGCACTTTCTGAAAATATTCAGCCTTCACTGAAGTACCAGCGATGTAAAAGCTCAGTGCTGGAGTAGTTTAAGATTTGAATGCCAGCTGCATTTTTATTGGCAGTCTGTGACTTCAAAGGGCTTTTCCTCCACTAATGTCCAGACAGGTAGGCTGCCCTGAAATCTCTCTGCCATGTTGACTTACAGATTTTGAACTGATTTTATCTGCAGGCTTATGCCTGAAAATAAGCATTGAACATATTGGGGCAGAAATTAATTTCAGCATCTTGCAGTCCAGCTACAGTCCTGACACTTAATCAGGCAGGGGACAGTTCATCTGAAAACATGGAGCAAAGATTTTCTTTGTAGTCATACAAACCTTCATCGCTTATACTTTAATCCCCAGACTTTAGGACAAAAACTTCAGAAAAGCAGATACGCTGCTGCTGTGCCAAGTTTTTATTAGTAAGAATAAGGAACAATGAGGAAATTCAGTTGGATGCTTAATGTATTTTTCAGTTTCAACAACCAGGTCTTTACTACCCCATTTTATAAGAGTATCCAAAGCCCTCACCCCAGCTCAGGACCCCATCTGACTAGATGCTGCTTTGGTGTAAAAAGGGACAGGCCTTAGTACAGAGAGTTGCAGTCTGAGGGGCAGAATTAAGTCAGTGTAATGTTTTAGGTACCACCTGCCCATATGGGTACATCCACAGTACTGTAAAGAAAATGTTGGGGATAATAACATATGACATCAGTCATCTTTCTGTATGAAAGTGGATGGATTATTTAACTGAGACACATGGGGCAATTTTCCATCTGGTTCCTGAGTGTTGGTCCTTGGAACATCTCTGCATCCTGTTCCACTGTATGGTATGAAAGTGTTAGAAGGCTCCAAAACGCTGCAGATATACAGGCATGGCTGAATTTATAAAGCCTGATTGTGAGGTACTGCTGACTACAGGGAGATTCACCAAAATGTTTGTAGTGCAGGCAAAGATACTATAAAGATAAAAGACACATATTTCTAAATGAAAACTTAGAAATTCAAAGATGGTAATCAATATGGCTTACTTCACAAACAGTACCAGCAGAATATTAGATTTTGATCTTAACTAAAGTACTGAAATTCAGTGCAGTTGTCTGAAATAACTGAGTCATTCTATTGAGTATCTGACACCAAAACCAAGCAAGGGCAAATTTAGGCACTGTTGTGCTTCAATATCTTTGCTTTTGATAATCACAGAAAACTGCAGGTGAACTTTTCAGATTAATTTCAAGACATACCTGCTGTGCTTGACTTTCAGGAGAATTACAGATATTTCAGGGATTTCTTCTCAGCGTTCAGGATATTCAGCAGTTGTGTGTTCAAGATGACTGACAGACCTCATATATTCAACAATACTCCTAGACACTCGTATTTCTTCCTGACCACACAAAGAATCTTGCCAAAGAATGCCTGTTCAAAGAGAGGGAAGACCAGGATCCCCTTCACCTAGCCAGGGAGGGAATTTTTTTAAGCAGGGCACGTGCCAAAGTAATAACAATAAAGCTAATTTTCAAGTGGGAGAGGGAAGAGGAAAAGCGGGGCTCTAGCACAGTTGGGGCAAATCTCTTTTTACTGTCTGCTTGTCATCACATGAGTTTTATGCTGGAAACAGAAACAAACACCCTGTCAAAATACTTCAGGCATCTGTTACTTACACAGATCGCTCTGACAGGTGAAATAACAGAAGTCAAAGAAGGGGGAAAGCAGCAACTCATATTTATTAATGACATAAAATTTTAAAAAATCTTAAGCAGCTCAATAAGAATATATTTTCAAGATAATTTCACTCTGAAAACAAATAGCTTGACTTGTAGGTAAAGCCATGTTGAGAATCAATAAACCAGGAAAGGCAGGTTTGAGGGCAGCCCAGGGTACCTGCCCGGGCTTTGGAGCAGGAAAGCCTTTGAAGTTGCAGACGGCCAATAAAAATGCAGCTGGCATGCAAGGCTCACACATCTCCAGCACAGGTTTTATATCAGTAATGCTTAAGCTGCAGTTGACTAACCTGAGAATACTCAGTCAGTTCTTATACATCTACAACTAAACAGCCTGGCTGGAAGCCCCTCTGATGCCCCCAGTCGAGGCAGAAAGGTTCTTGTGCAACTGATGCTTTCAAGGTGAGTGCAATTGGCCATCCTTGCCATCTCCCTGCTTACCAGTGCTTTTCAAAGTGTCCAGTTTTGGTCCTGCTGTGTATATAGTTATGAGATAACTGTGATCTGCATTAAATTTGCGAAATATACTTTACAACTCTCTGATTAAAATAACATGGGAAATTTTCTCACTTCTCTTTTTTTCTGTCAAAACCACTTTTATATATGACACATTTGAAGTATATTGCTATTTTGTATCAGATTTTACCACATAATTATCAGATATACAGTCCTCTAAAGATGACTAACTGCAATCCCTATGCCTATTTTAATAAATTTCTGACGTTCTGAACGGAAAGA
This sequence comes from Dicrurus megarhynchus, assembly GCA_013399195.1. Taxonomy (NCBI): domain Eukaryota; kingdom Metazoa; phylum Chordata; class Aves; order Passeriformes; family Dicruridae; genus Dicrurus; species Dicrurus megarhynchus. The sequence goes on from VXAD01007399.1 coordinate 1,818,547, forward strand.
AATAGATACTTCTTCAGCATCCCAATGGTAGAGTGGACTTTCTAGGAAAACGGAACTGGACCAGTAAAATAACAGCATCTGCTATTTTGACTTTCATCTTAACATACAAGGATTTCAGGGTTTCCAGCTGATCTGACAAAACACTTCCTGCTCAGGAAATAAACGTGTCAAATGATTTCTTGATTTAAAGTGATGGATCACAGTAGCTCTCTGTACTGCAGGGGTGCTATTCTCACAAAACATATGCAACCTTTATTACTAAAATGAAGGGGAATTACTCCAATATCACTTAGGGCAATTTCCTCAGCAGTCACCACATATCTCCAGTGTCACAAATCCCAAAAGGAGTAGGAGGAGGGGTGGGAGCTGGAGGTAGCTTGAATCCTCTGCTTAGTCTGCTGTGGGGGAAAAGGGAAAACACTGTGACATGTTTGGAATTTGTAGTTTAATTTAAAAGAAGAAAGTGAAACCCTTTTTTTAAATAAAAGGAGCACATTTGAAGTTTAAGTTCTTTCATGAGCTACGGGACATTAATTTCTAGAACCACTGTGATGGTTAAAAAGTTCAACACAAAGTTTCTGTGATGGTAAATGAGGGTAGTGGTAGGTCTTTCACACAATGTGATCTGAATTGCCTAAAGAAAAGGGGGGAAAACGTGGCATTTTTAATAATATTCATCACAACTGTATAACTCAGGGTAAGGAACTAGATGCATTATATGTGATCAAGAAAAGGAAAATGGCGATTTGGAAAAGTTCTAAGCGGGGGACAAAGAGCACTGAGTAATGACATACATAGCTAAGCAAGGTATTAAGGCTTGGTCTAGTAAGCAGCATTCAGGAGGAATAGTAAGGGCTTCCTTCTACAGTTTATAGCAAAATCTGTACTGGGATATGCTTACTATTACGATGGCCTCGTTACTTGGCAACTGGAAAAAGATAGCAAAGACTAGGAAAAGATTATGAAAAAAGTTCCAAGAATGTTGCAATGCATAAAACTTTAAAAGAAGATGAGAAATATCTCAGAATTATTAAGAATGCCCCATGCACCCCAGAGCCAAAGCCTGATGGAGCTCCATTGAAAGTAGAGCACTATGTCATTTACCAGACATTGGCATAATAAGATTCCAGACTTGGTATGGGAGTTGAAGTCAAGTTGTATGATGACCTGTCTCTCACACATTGCTGGGGATCAGGAGATCACAGTGAAAACTCCTATTGACAGGAAGCAGCTGTTTGCAACCTCCTCCAAAAAGCAAGAGCAGCACTTCTACCAAGAGGAAACCAAAACAACTGAAGGGCCAGTTGTCTAAGTCCTCACTCACAGCTAAATAGCAGGGAGGTTCAGGAAGTGTTACAGCAGGGGCAAAAATGAATCACAGCCACAGGAAAACAAAGTCCTTCTCTTAAAAACTTGCTTTCCCCTAAGTAACTGAAGCCAATCCACAGCTTTAGCTGAAGAGGTCGAAGTACCCCTGACATATCTTCATCTGCAGTTTGCTATTTCTTTCATGCATCTTTCTTTCAACAGGACACATAGCAATGGAAAGGATCTCATTTTACCTTATTCCCTTGCATCAACACTAAATACTAAATGGAAGTGCTACCATCACTTCCCTCCAGGTTCTCCTCCAAACCAGAAGAACCAGGCTGTTTGTTCACACAAGACTGCCGAAGCCATCTGCTCCTAGCCTGATCGTACAGCTTACCTGTGTTTCTGAAGCAAACCTGAATTTAAAAGGTGAATCTTCCTGTTGAATGCCTGACATGAGCATGTACAAACTTACAGGAAGACAACCCAGGCCATGGTTCATCTTTATTTTCAATGTTTACCGAGATATCTTCACACAACCACAATAAATGTAAGTCATGTCTTTTCTAGTTTCTGTGCAGTGAGTACAGCTTGCAGCCTACTTGACAGTAACAGAAATCCTAAAATGACAGAGCCACTCAGTACCAGCTATACAGAAAGAGGGAAATATTTAAATTAAAAGGACATTCTTCCTTAAGTGAAAACTAGCAACTCCACTGGGAATTTGGTTTGGGACTTCTTCTGCTATAGTTGCATCTAAAATTGCAAGATGTTGAAAAGCTGAGCAAGCTACCAAAGGAAAAGTAGAGGTGACCCTTTCCTCTTGAAAGAGAAGGCACTAGAAAAAGAAACCTTACAGAAGGAAAGAATAAGTTTATTCTAAAGTGTCTCTAGTAGACTGGCTTTCAAAAGTATCAGTTACAACTAAGAAGTGGAGAGACTTTTTATTGCTGTTTTGGAAGAATATCAGCTTTGAAGAAATGGATGTGCATGAGGATATTGCTTTAACGCAGAAGGCAAATATAAATGACTATTCCAAAAATTATTGCATGGAAGTCTACCAGACTATTAAATCATCTATCATTTTATACCATTTAGACATGTATTTATTAGTAGACAAGACTAGACAAAGTAGACATCAAATTACTTCTCAAAGAGAAAACCCCAAGGAAAATATCATGTTCTAGAAGTCGGAGATGGAATGAATTGCATTTTAGATTCCTACTGATATTGTTTCAGTGCTTTGGCCCACTGAAATCAGAGGCTCTTGGGACTAGACACTGAACAATACCTCTGAGAAACTTTTAATTAAATGCAGAACACCAAAGGGATTTTCCCACAAGGCAGTGGCAAAACCAGGTGTAGAAGCCAGACCATGCTCCAGTTCTCTCTGCTTTGCAACCAGCCATGCTGTCAATATCAGTAGTAACTGGCTCCTTAAGAAGAATCAGATTTCATACCAGAGAGAAAGGATTGAGAAATGCTTTTCTTGAGAAAGGTATAGAAAAGGACCCAGTCTGCCAACAAATCTATTTTAGCAAGCAGACACTTTACCCTGTCGTGAGTAGGAAGGTAATGTACAAATGACAGGACACCTAAAAATGACAGCTCCTCTTCCTATGAAACATGAAACTTGGCTTAATTTCCTCTCTCATAATGAGCATTAAAGCCTTAAGCTTGCACTTGCACCTTAAGCAGAGTTGCACTTTTAATTTTAGCAAATCCAAATGTTCCCTCTCATTGATATGCCTGATGCCATAGGAGTATGAATTATTGATATCGCTTGACTTTAATATTTTATGCTGCTGTGGAAATGGATAGTGGAGCCAAATCACAGCCTACAACCAAATTATGAAGGTCATCTAAAAGAATGCCGAGCAACCAAAGTCTGCTTCCCCAGATCAAAAGAAGGTCTGCAAACTTTCTGTTGAGTTATTCTTTCCTCTATTATTTATTAGTCATACACAGCTGAGCAAGGTTTGAAATAAAATACTGGAATCTGAAATGCATTCCAGGAAAAAGGCCTGCTGTCATCAGCACATGCTATTGGCTACAGCATTTTGTAATGAACTGTAATTTTTAGTGACAAGCATTTACTTCTGTCACAGATTTCAAACCAGCTTCTCGCAAAATACACCAAAGCAACCTCCAAGCGGCACAGCTAATTTCAGGTTTACTAGATAAAAACACAAAGCATAGCTGAAGGTAATGACCAAGTGGCCATTTAGTAGCGAAATGACTGATTTCTCAGAGATCCTTACAATTAAGGATCATATTCAATAGCTTACAACACCATTTATGGTATCTGAGAAAAAATAGCATCTGTAGCACAGCTGGAGCAGCTGTGTTGGAAAATCAATCATTGCCTGGCAACTGAGCAACTGATTTTCCATCAATCAGTACACAAGGCATTCTGTTAGGTTTATAAAACACATAAATTTGTTGCAGTATCTGCAAATGCAATAAGTGGGTTAGAAATGTAAGAGCAATAGATAAAAGACAGGTTTAAAGCAGCTATCAGGCTTAATATGAAAAGACCTGTACTTATGCATGCTGTAAATACAATATTATGGTAATAAACAGATGAACAGCTCAGTGTGATCAGCTTTGACAACAGATAGAGCCAAGAGTAATCCAGAAAGAAGGACTTTTTCCACTGTAGCAAACATTTTGTGCTACATAACTCTAATTTTTCTTTTTGATAAAACGGCAATTCATGGAAACAGTTACTCTCAATTGTGCCAAGAACTCATAAATCCCTGCAAATTCCTACAGCTTAGGCCTTTTTTCTAGAATTTTATTGGCTTAGCTGAGCCCATCAGTAATACTGCAAATCTTATCATTCTGTTGAGATTACACCACTTCTATAAGAATGTCTCTAAGCTCGTTTTTAAGGGACAATAAAGATTGTAACCATTCTTCTAACTCCAACATAAAAGAAGAAGCGAGGGTGGGGGAGTTATACCAGAAATTGTACAAGTTAGTACTAAAGCTATGACATTTTAATACTCATAAAACATAAGCCCGTTGCCTGATGTCAAGCCTCAGCAAGGGACTGAGATGCATTTGTGTGTAAAGTGATAGCTATAGCTCGTCACGTTACTCAAGAGACCTGCAACAGTCACCAACCCAAGCTGGCAATGCCTGAGAAGTTGATATCCTCCCCCCTTTGAATGCTGCTGCCTCCATTTAGACATGGCCATCTGGAAGGCAAAAGTCTCTTCATACAGCATTCCCATACTGTGTTAGGAAACCCGATTTCTCCCAACTCTTGTTTTATCCTGCAGTATCTCTTATGACCCCAGTACCCCCAGCCTCTGTGCCCATCAAACATCCCCCAGTAGCACCGAGCTGGTCCTGAACTGTGGAATACAGCATGGGCTTGTACAAGAGGTGCTAACAGGAAGATCCACCCAACCCAACACACCTGAAGAACTGTGCATTTCCTTAAGTATGCCTGATCAAAGAAAAATTACAATGGTTTTAGATAACCGTAGGGAGGACAACCAACATTTCGCATTCACAAAGAACAAGGTAGTTGGTTATCCATGCAGTCAGGCAATTGTAGCCAAAATGACAAGGCAGGTGTGAGAAATACATCACAAAGTTACCACATGCCAATCTATGGGCAATCATTTTTATTAGCTTAGCTCTTAATCAGTTTAATTGATAAAGCCCTTCCCAAAGCAATTTTCCTCCATGTCTGGCAGATACACAAAGAATAGCACAGAGCTAGTTTCCTGTAAAAGTGAGTGATTTAGGCATTTTGATGCAGATCCTGGTAGATCTACTGGTCACCAAACCCTATAGCGGGTACTAAAACATTGCAGGGGCAAGAGACTACAACGAGATACAAAAAAAAAAAAAAATGTGAGGGGAAAAAAAAAAAAAAAAAAAAAAAAAAAAAAAAAAAAAAAAGAAAAAAAAAAAAAAAAAGTAAGGCTGGTAAAATGCAGCTTTTCCATTATATGATTCCCAGCTGTGAAATCCAACCCCATGGTGCCACCATATACAATCCTGTAAAAACACAAAGACTGAAAGTTTCTGATTTAGCCAGACTGATCCAGGTAGCATGTCAGCAGTAAAGAGAAGTGTCTCTCTCGCTTTTTTTTGACATTCACAGGTGCTGTCTTCTAAAACTTCTAAAAGTATATATATTGAAGAGACTGCAGAACTGAACGGTCCTTTGTGGAACAGTACCTAGAAAAATCTCAGACACTTGAAATAAAAACAATTTAATTTACAACTAAGAATTCAAAAAAATTCATAGCACTTTAACCCTCATGAGCACCTTCTCCCCACCACCAAATATTTTCAGGAATGTTAACAATCTTTCTTTTTCTTTTTCTCTAAATTTGTTCTGCTTCTAGTAGCTGTTTTTCTACACATTTGGCTTTGCCCACCATCTATTACTTTGAAAAATGTGCAAATGGGATTCAGGATCTTTGAAGCTGAGAGTAAATTTTTGTAGTAAAAAAGAAATGTTAGGCTTAGAATGCCAAACAGGATTCAAACTTTCCACTAACTAAACACTTCCAGTTAGCACCAGGTTTGCAGCCCAAAAGATAAAATTAAGTTGAAATATATTTGTGAATACTTGTAAACTCTAGAAATCTTTGATATTAGTTCCTACAGTAACAGACAAGAAAATGCAGAGGCACATTTTAATTACCTGTCAGGAACTAAATAAAAGATTTGTTTTATTGAATACTCCCTGTGTGTAATATAACTATGGAAACAAGTCTGAAATCCAATTGACTTTCTATTTACAGGCTCCTAAAGAGCTATTAAAACATAAAAGTGAACTACTTAAAACCTGTTTGAAGTTTTATTCTTCTTTAATGTATTTTTCACCTGTTTGATGATTGTTTATACTTTGTAGCATGATGAACTGTGACATTTTTTGCCATTTCATCATGTTGAAGATTTTGCTATATTTAAGTCAAAACATAGCAATGTTTGCCACAAAAAAAAACTGTTGTAAGAAATCTGACCATGGCAAAAATGTGTTTTAAGCCAACAGTGACAAAGCTCTTCACATTCATTTCCAAGCTCTCAGTTTGGCTCCATTTCAGATGCAGAGAACAGAATGCTCAGATGCTGCACTGAGGAGGTGATCATCTAAACAAAGTAGTCAGATTAAAAAAGTAGTAAGAAAGGCTTTACTGCTCTTACTACTAGTGCAGATATGGCAAATGGAAGCCTGGAAAGACATGTGACTTGCATGATAGTTCTTCAGGAAGCATAAGGCAAAGGCAGGAATGCAACTGTCTACTGACATCCTGGTAAGTAAACAATCAGCCAAAATTTATGTTTCTATTAGTGATGTGCACCACCTGATAATCTAAAAGCAATATTTTACCTGAATAAACATTTTGGAATGCCAGTTGTTATATCCAAAAATTTGAGTTGCATTTTTACAGAAGATCAGAGGTAAAATATTGTCTTCGTAGAGAAGGTATCTCAGGCCTCACCTTAAGCACACTTCTAAATTTAACCCCAGCACACTTCTGGTCAACTGAAATAGATGGACCTCTTGGCTCTCTAGAGGATCAGAATATAATTTTTTAATTGTAAATTGCCTCATTTATTCATTTTGACCAATTCTTCCTGTTCAAAATCAGCTGAACTCACAACACACATGACAGCAAGCGACCGTGCCTTGGTTATTATTCAAGAAGTATTACCATTCCCTTCTATTGACAATCCCAATACTTAGGATAAGCCACAGATATTCACCCTTGGGGGGCAGAGGAAGCTAGTTTAAAGTATTTGATTTTCATTAGTTCCATGTTTTAGAAATACTGTGGTATTTCACATGCTAGAGAAATGTGTTAACAAAGAAGTAGTGCTTCTATCATTACCCTGTCAGTTTATCCTAGCAGGTGACAAATGTCATTTAACTACACCACCCTTCCCTCGAGCATGGACTAGATACCTACACAGGGAGTACTTAGACAGTGGGAAACTCCAGCTGATGCACTAAAATACAGGGGCCTGAACATGTCACTTCTCTGAGCAGGAAGACTGGACTAGACATTCTCCAGTGGTTCCTTCCAACCTCAATGATGCTGTGACGACACCTCCTCACTAAGATGAGTTACCACAGGCATGTCACCCCTGTCCCAGCTTCCCACCCTGGCCTTCCACAGAACTTGAATTGTGTTTAGGATTTCCAGTATCTCCTCAAAGTGCTTCCTAAGAACCTCAGGTGTGTATCCCTTCTCTCATACAATGGAGGTCTCCATAAAGCAGAGTTTGCCTCCTCAGGAGACAGAAGTTTTCCTAGTGATGGGTTAAGCCCATGGAATGAACTCCCATGGGAAAGATAAACCTATTTCCTGAGGCTTAGTTCTACCATCTTCTGGCTCCAAGTGTAAGACATTTCTTCTGCCTTGTGTTCTCCAATAGAAATAAAAAGCAACATGTACACATGCAAAACCAAATCCAATCTGAGATATGAATGTACCAAAACATAATATCCTATCTACTTTTCATTCCTTCTTTTGGAAAGAGGATGAGTACAGACACATGATGGATTCCAACCATCAGACTGAACTATTGGTAAACACCCAAACCCAGACAGCTGGAGCACACCCTTCAGTGCATCAAGGAGTGCACTCTTAGGAATTATGTACACTAGAACTTGCAACCTGCCTAGCGCTTATGGAAAGCCATCAATAAATAACAACGATTGTTTGATCATGGTACAACCTCTTCTCTCTCCTAGCCTGAGGAGCTGGGAACAACAAAGTTGATTTTACACGGGGTGGTCCTGAAGTTTTCCTCTAATTATAGTAATGTGTATACAAAATAGAACAACATAAAACAGTCTGCTTGGAAAAAATTGTTTTATACACACTTATCTGCTTATATGGTTTGACTTCACTTCCAGTTCTTCAGTTTATTGCATAGAGAGGAGCAGGTGGGTCAAAGACATGTTTCTGATTGTGCAACCTCAGCATTAACACTACTAGCCCCAGGTCCTACAGGCTGGAGTGAGATATGCAGGGACACGTCTGTTAATTCTTCCTCTTTCAGTGGACCTTACTCAGGATGCCCCAAACCCCTGATAGCCACAAGTATTTGGAATATCCTTTTTTGTTACTGAAAACTACAGATATCTTAATACTGTAGTTCTAGAAGACCTTTGCCATTCGTGCTCTGTACTCAATTTGCCTTCTGAGCTTTGCCTTGGATGCTGAGAAAAATGGAGGCATTGGCAGTGGTAGTCACAAGACTTTGACAGTGGCATGTGTTGTCAGGAGCTCTTGATGCTTCAACTCATCCCTCCTTCTATGTGCCTAAATACAACATTATTCTGATGTAACCTGCCCATTTGTATCTACACCCAAAGGCCTGGACTGAACCCAGGCTGTCTTTTCCAGTAAGTAAAGGGAATTTCAATGTTTTCTAGGACGCTAACTCAATTTAATTGTGTTTCCAAAGAGTATTATGTGCATACAGACTGAGAGGGCCGGTCAGCTGGAAAACATCCACCACAGTTTTGGAAGCTCTACATCAGTTGGCCAGAACAATCCAGGGTTGTGTATCATATTAATCCCAAGGAAATTACCTTAAGTAATTATCTAATTAGGCAGAGTTTTCTCTCCCTTTTTCCCCTTCTATCCCATCTCTACCACCATCCTAGCTGTCATCTCATTTGTAACAATCACCCAAGAGGCACATACAATGAGAAGGTCTCTGGCCAAGTCTTCCACTGGTTATATACAAATGACAGATTTGAAACACATTACAAAATTCCTTCATTCCTACATTCCTAAGACAGTCCAAAATACTCAGCCCTATTATGTGAAATCCGCTTTCTGCTGTGAAGATGAGAAAGCCATTCAGCTCATGGAAACTGCTGAACAAATTGTTTGGAAATTTTACATGCATATGCTAATACACTCGCTCTGCTTAGGTGGAGGTGCTCCCTGTAGCATCGCTGATTATCGGATTATCTAGAAGACATTGCATTTTTAATTTAGCTCTGTTTTTTATAAGCTGTGCTAATAAAATCTGCACCCCACGGAAACCCCCTGCTCATTAGCTATTACCCACCCCCAGGCAGCACAAGTCTGTTTACATTACAAATAAAAGATAAAATATGCTCATTGCCAGCTTCCCCCTTCCCGAGGGACACTTGTCATGAATCTATCCTGCAAAACTATCTCTTCACTACTCTCCCCTGACTTCCCCTTGCCCCAGGACACTTTGCCTTCATTTATCTCTTTCGGACTTAACAAACCACTACAACTACCTTAGATCAATTTCTCAAATCACAGTTTAATTATTTAGAAGGAAGTGAGCTTTTGCTCTCCATTAAAACAACAATCCCTACCCCTAAGGAACAACATTAAATCATTGTTTAATCCTTATTACTGCCTTAGGCCTCCCTTGATACTGCAGTGTTGTTGAAACTTCATTTCAATATTTACCACTTAGATCACTTAAGGGCTGTCAGCTTTAATAAAATTTTATCAATTGGATACTTATATTATTCAGAGTTTCATAAAAATAACAAGACCTGCCTTGGTATTTCACTCATATATGGGCTAATTCCTTTGACTGCTAAGGGATTTCATTTTATTAGCATTTAAACATAATATGAGTGATTTTTTAAACTGATATATATTGCATGAAGTTAGTAAACTACACCATACCAAGTTACATTAATTTTAATATTTGTACCACTCAGTTTACAACTGCAATACACACAAATAAACCAACAAGACAGATTTCACTGTGCAGCCTCCTAAAAAGCCTGATCTTTAAAGAGATTTGTCTATCTCAAATTTTCTCTGCAGCGTATAGACTAGTGACAACTCTCTGTGGTAGGTACGCAATAAAGATATCCCACATTCTTGGTTTGCAGAGAATTTTGCTGTCAAAGAACATACTAAGACTTCCCATATTCAATAAAACAAAGCACATTTTGACAGGAAATATACCAGCTCAATCACTAGGCTAGTAATAATACAGTATTACCTCATATTCCCTCTCAAGCCAGAAGAGTGAACTATACCATATCTGAAAAAGGCATTTCCAGAGAGTTTTGCTATTCAGCTGTACTGATTTAAGTAGAAACAGAAAATTTCTACGTACTCCTCCAAATCACTGGTCAGGAGAGATTTCTGGAATCATCCAGCTACAACTGCAGCCCAAGCACTCCCGAAATTTCTCTGGTAAGTGCGGTTTGTTGCTGCATCACTAACAATACCATGACCTGCTTAAACCTAGCAGCTACAGTTACTGTGGTCTCAGGTCTGCAATAGGTTCTTCTGGCACCAAAAACCTAAAAGACAGATCCTGCTTTGGAGGGGCACTACTGGCAGATTAAGTGCTATGTTTTTGAGATGATCGACTTTGCAAAGACTCCTCAGACACAACTTCTTTATCATATGGTAGAACTGTATTCTTTCTGTTAGAAAAAGGGACAAAGTTTTCCCCAAGTGGATGTGAATTTTTACTTTAGAGTCAAGGATACTGCACCATACATTAAGAATGATTAATGCATTGTAAGTCTGAGAAATTTGTACAAAAGGGATAACAAATACGTCAAACATGTCAGTGAAAGGTACAAAAAACCTACATGCTTTTAAAAAAATTGCTTTTTTTCAAAATCAGGATTACAGACCAACTAACATTCATAGGAGTATTCATGTCTATCCATTCTGCCTTTGCCTGAAAACATCTCCCATTCCGCACTCCATGTTTCCTTTTAGACTTGTATCTCCTTACCACCATGACCATCACCCTCTTAGTCCTATTTTTAATAGGGTCTCTCTCTTCCAGCAGCAGATACTGTTTTTTCCTTTTGTTTGACCTTCATCAAATCTCTTCTGAAAATATCAAAGGACTAATTTTGGTTCTTCCATCAGTTTTAAACCTCTCTGACTACAGACCTTAAGTACTTACAGAATCTAGGTAAAACTGTGAAAACAAAAAGAAAAGGTAGAGGACTTAGAAGATCCTGGCTCGATTTAAATAATTAATCATACACTGGGGATGCTGAGTGTGAACACATCAATTATTTAGAGGTCTGGAGGGTGTTAAGTCACTTCTGGATATAGGATTCTCAACAGCTTTCCTGTACATAGTCAGAAATAATTATTCAGAAATTGCATGAAACAGGACCAGACTGAATAGGAAAAATGTCCTCCTCCTCTCAAATAACAAGAGGTATTGCATTTTAAATTGAGACTGGGTCACCCTGTTTTAACCTGTATCCACTTTGGAACATACACTAAGGTGCCAAAGTCAACTGACTGCTTGCAAATCCTCTAGCACTACCTAGCTCCTGTGAGTAAGGCCAGGTTTTCATTTTAAAAGTGATGAGAATAGTATATTAAAACAGAAAACAAGGAACTACTCAAATTACACTTCTTCAAATTCGCTATAATTTCCATAACAAACTTTGCCAATGATAAGTGATCAACACTGATACACTACGTACTCCCCACACTCAAGTCTGCAGACTTTCAGTATCTTGCCAAAAATGGTGATTTCAGTTTTTAAAATGATAAGGAAACAATGCTTGGAAAACTTCACTAGTTTAGCGTGGATGCTAGGGTGAGTTAGCACCCACGATCATTTACAAAAGGAGAGTCACAGCTGCACCATTCCTGTTGATGTTGGTGGAAATTCTGCCATCAGCTTCAGCTGGAGTCAGGTTGCATCTATAAATTGTTTGGATGTTTATTACCACTTATTTTAATGGCAGTAGTAGGAAAAGGCTTGAACTGTAGACCAGGACCCTCAACGTACTCAAACAAACTCAAGAAAAAGTCAAAGAGCTTCCAGTCTACAAATAAGCCATAACAAGGCAACTGAGAGCCACAACCAAGAACAGTGTAATGCGCAGTGGTCGTAGTAACCCGACTGCCTAGGGCTTGATTATAATTAAAAGACACCAAGAAAGGATTAATTTTAAGTGGGGCCTAATAATTAAAATTGAAGTTGAAAGAGTAGTAAAGCAGGGAGCATGACAATTAAACATGCCTGAGAATGTAAATATATGGATATGAAGTGCAGAGTGAATGCTGCCAATTTTCAAGTCAATTTTCCTAGTGAAAGCTCTAGTGGGGCAGACAAAAAACAGAGCTTATAAAAGAACCTGGTTGCAACCTTAGCCACAGAGTCTTGACCACAGCTCCATAATAAAATTACTAGTATATTAAGCATGTGAATGTGGGGTGATACAGAAAAGAAGATGGGGCCCCCATGGCTGGCTGGCAAGCCAACTGTGGTTTTAACTAAAAGCAGATGGTTTTCAAGAACGAATAGGTGCAACTTGCTCTTTTAGGCAAGTCACGCTCAATTCACAACCATTTTCTTAGATGTACACCTTCAGCACAGGAGTTCATGTGGCCTAAATTGAATGTAATAATCCAGATGGGAGTACAGCGATTCTGCATCCTTTCAACTGGAGGGTCATGTTACGCAGCTCTCCCGTTTAAAAGCATATAAAAACCCAGGCTATTCAGCATGCAGCTGAGAGTGCAAGGGCTTTAATCTTTACATTATCCATATGAATGCACTTTCTATTTTTGTTTATTGTGCCACACAAACCTAATTGCTGCTGCTTTAGAACCAGCAATCCCTAAAGCGCAACAAATAACCTCAGGCTTTGGTCACGTCAAGTTTCACTTTTTGGTCATCAGTTCTAACTTAACCCAGGTCAACCATAGCCAGAAGCCATCACCAGCTGGTGGTGTATGTAAAGCCCGTGGTCTGAATCCACCTGCACATATAAAATGACGACAAAGGAATGCCCACAAAGAAGAGCATGTTCAGTTGGCTGAACTGCAGCATATGCAGGGAAATTGAACTGTACCCGTGTCTAAGGAGGACCCCTCTAGGCAGATGTGGATTGAAGAGCTGCCCTCATACACTAAAATATTACTTAGTTGGGAAAGGATTTCAGAAACCTCCAAACTCAGCCCCTTACTGAAGGGCAAAGGTCCACCAATATCGGTGAGTAGTGACCTTAATTTATTAAGTTCTACTTTCTTGAGAAGATCTGTGAATTTTAAAGCACTTTTTAATCATTTCATGTGAAATCTACTTGATGAATTGACAGGTTTTAAGAGATGTCTTCAGAAAGATGGGTGGAAAGCTTTTCTGTTTGCTAGCCTCCCACTTTTCATTCTGCCTTCTTGAGCTAGATTGAAACATGCCAAATTGTGTGAGCTGTTGCCTTATGGAGCTTCTTACGTGCAGAATGCATCTTTTGTTACATATGGAGGTGTTAATCCCCAGGTAATCAAAAGCTGAATTAGTTCATAATGAAGGTGAAAGACTCCCTGGCTTATGTTGTTGCTGAGTCTTACAGGTTTTCTTGTTCTATTTTATTCAAAGAACTATGGGGTGTTAACAACTTCTGCAATAAATCAAATAAAAGTAATATAAAACAAGGCCTACCGGTAGCTCCATCTTGGGTTTTGCTTGCATGAGGAAAGGCAGCTTGGCATCATCACAGGCACATTGCTAAACACTGAAGTATAAAAGAAGCACAGAACTTTTACCCCCATGCCTCCTGAGCCTCGGCTTCTTGTCTAAATATATCCAACCACACAAGTGTGTTAATTTAGCTGTTTTCCATGACAAAAAGCTGCATAGCTCTGGAAAGAGAGTTCAAGAAATCACTCAGGTAATCCAAAAATAGTTTACCTGGGGTATGACTCTTGCCTCATATGTCCTCCATGTCTGTGAATCAATTCAAACTTGTGATTGATTACAACAGGCAAAAATGGATACGGTTCATTCAAATTTTTGTTCCAAGTAGATGATGATCTTATATTTGTAACTTTATGTTCATCAAGTCCACACACAATTACTAAAAAGATCAAAGTGCTGCTGTCCCTTACAGATTCATCATTTTTACTTGAAAATGATACCAATTCTATAATTTTAATAAAACTTGCACATCACTTCCCCCCCCCCACCCCAGCACTCATTCGAGTATGGAAATCTCGAAGCCATACAGATGGGAACTTGAGATACAGAGAAAGTGGCTGGACCCACCAAATTTACCCAGGAAGGGGTTTGAGCCTAAGCCTCCTTCAGGAGAATCTCTGCCTCACCACTTTCTCAACTTGGAAATACTTTCTACTCTTTTTACACTTAGCACTGCACCATCTACTCTCCAACCCACATGTTCACTGAGTTCACCCATTGACTTCCTAGTGGATTAGTTCCCTTTCTTTTTCATTCCTCTGTACTTGAAAGCAAACTGATTGTGAATAAACAAAATAATATCGTAAAATTTCTGCTGTATGTGGGAAGCAGCAGAAGTGCGCGGTGCTCTTACTGCTCAACCCAATAGTAATCAGCAATGCAAAGATGCAAAAGAATGCCTTTAAAGTGATGTTTCTCTTTGGCTGCCCATTTTTGATAATTAAAATAGCAAATTCTATATTCAGGTTCAGATCTGCAGAAACAATCCTTCAGTCATTGTAGGAATCAGATTTCCAAATTTTAAAAGAATGAGATACACAGTACGCAACTAAGGACTCTAGGCAGTGACTCACACTTAAACAGTCACACCATGAAGATGGTTCTATATTTCATTTCCATGAGAAAGAAATGTTCTGTTTGGATCAGTCTTCATTTAAAAGGCAGGTGACAATCAAATGCAATGAAATTTTGTATCATAAAGTGATCAAAATAAAACAAGGGAAAGATAAACCAAAATGCACAACCCAAAATCTGTTTATGTTATTTGGAGACACTGTGGATTTGCCAGTTACTGTAGAAGAATTTTATGAAGATATAATTAAACTCCAAAATCAAATAATTTTTTTCCCTCTCATTATATATAAGCTGCTTTATAACAAGGCATATTAGGAATACTTGCCTTACTTGTATGAGAAAAAAAAATCCTGTTTACTTTTATTATCAAGCATCATATTAAGAACCCCAGCCTGCAAGTGCCACGCCACTTTTTAAAGAAACTAATTGCAAGCCACTTTCAATATTTCTTCTGTTTTTAATTTAATACCCTCAGAGATACATAATTGGGCTGGAAGGGAGAGTATTCACTGAAGTCATGAATTTGCTGTATAAATACAAACAAGGAGGAAAGCTAATACAGTAAGGGACTGTGGGATTAATTTTGAAATTGTCTGATTAGTGGATTGCTGCCCATCAATAATTGCCTTAGATTTTCCCAAGGCCCTGTCTTTATTGGAGTCTGGCAAGTGCATCTGCCCACAGATTCCGTCAATCAGGCCTTGCAGCTGGGAGGGTCTTCAGAGAGAACACAATTGTAAGTCTGCTGGGGCAAGTTGTTAGACAAAGCAATATATACCAGGCATGATGAACAGCCAATCTCTTTTCCATTGATAACATTTTTACTGACCAAAATTTTCCTATTTCATTGCTCCTTCAAGAATTATTTTCATAAAGCACTGTTTGAATTAGCTTGAATGAAAAAATAACAAAGGTGTTTCTGCAGGATACAGCAAGAACATTGCACATACCTAAACTACACAGTAAACTTGAGCCTCTTGCCTTCCCCCTATCCCTTTTTAAAATTTTTGCTGCTGAGATGATCTTTGCTCCCTTAGGATGCTATTAAGAGAAGTATGGAAGTATGCAACATTGGCATTTTGCAAGTCCTAAAGCCACTGGGTGGAGAGAAGAAAAATTTAAAAAATCATCCAGGGAGTCTGAAATAGATGTTGATAAGGTGCACCTTCATTTAATTAATTCTTTAAATAAGTAATTTCCATGAATATTTCTAAGTAAAACAAAACCTAAAACTTTGTTTTCTGCACCAGTAGAAAACTAAAAAACTGTTACCCTCAACTAAATGAAACATGAAAAAGTATTATTTGGCATGTTGGTCTGCAGAGTGAAGTTCTTCTGACCAAAACCACCCTATTTCTAAGATGACAAAAGTATATGTTTTTAAAACTCTGTATAGCTTGTTTATTACATGCCCATTCCTAGACATATCTATCTCTTGCCAGCATTTAGCCAGAAATATACAAAATAGATTCATTGATGAATATAGTTAACAAAGAGAAATAAAACAATGAAACAAAGGTGCCACACATATTTATATTTTTGCTCTGCAATGAATATATTAGACGTTCATTTTCAGCTACAATTGTATGGTTTTTGTAGTCATCAAAATACAAAGGAGCTCCTGGAATGCTGTAATTGCTTGCATGTAAAACAAAGTTAACAAACTCTGCCTCCGTTTTATTATGACCAGCAAAGCTTCAGTTTGAAATGCAGACACACAACGCTAACGTTGTAATCAACACTAAATTTACATCCCACATCATCAGCTTCTCTGGATTTGACATGGGAGCTGATACTACTGAAACACAGCATCACCTGTACCAGGACTCACCACCTTTGTGTAATTCCACTTGAACAGTCACAGTCCCGTCTGGGTCCAACTGAAATCCCAGTTCACCGACAGTGGGCCTATGTTTGGTTGGGGGTTTCCCCCATTTCTTTCTTTTTTATATGCAGGATACTATCATTAGTTTCTGTTGGGTAACATTGCCAATTGGGTTTTAAAAAGAGACTCAATAATCTTACAGAAGGGATCCTGTGCTGAGATGCCTGTGATGGAATCAGCCCACTGGAACTGGACTCAGGACTGCTGTCCTACCTTCTGCTCTTACAGAGTTTTTAGTCTCTTGTTTACAGAACAATCCAGGAAAGGACAGATATTAGAAATCTCTGGAAAAAGACCTTCCTTCAGGCTGCAAGGGGGCTAGAGAAATTTATCTTTATCCTTGACTTCTTCTAGTTATGCTGGATAAGCACCAAGCCACTGCCTTGCCTCAGATGAGGTTGTCACGTAATACTTCTCCTGTGGAACCCATGCCTTGTTTCACGCAGAGGATGGGCACTCCAAAGGACATGCATAAACTCGTCCCAACTTTCAGGTGCCTGATTTGTCAGTTTAAGCCCTGATCCTTTACTAACTTTTTCCACATCTGAAAATCATACAACATCACAAAGTTCTCCTTGAATAGACAGTCTGTGGAGCACTATGCCTTCCCACATGATTGCAATACAACAGCCACTAAATCAATTAATACTGCTAATAACTGCCACCCCAATTATAAGGGAAGTGTTCTAGTATTCCTCACAACAAACCCAGATACAAGTTACACTTAAAGGACATAGAATATATGCTGAAATAATGAAATTGTACTTACATTTGAAAACAAAGCTCTGCAGCGCTCTAGTTTCCCTAGATGTGAGTAACTCACTGCAGATCAACATTAGGAAAAGAAAAAAGACAAGAAAAAAAATACCGGCATGGAGATATTTTGATAAACTAGTGATATTCTGGCTCAACAAAGACAAGAGGAAAGACTTGAGGAAGCCACTCCTCTCCCAACTGGAAAACTGTTTCAGAGGGTTTTAACCATTGGCAATCTCAGTTTTGGAGATGAGTTGAAGCTCCACTCCCACAGGTGGAAATTTTTTATTGTCATTTTAGTGGTCTCCAAAAAGTGCCAGATTGTCACACAAGTGACACAGGTTCCCACACTACTGCCACCTGATATAAGTGAGAAGCTTAATACTCTGAAATATGGGAAACAACTGTGCCAAAGACTGTCAAGGACTTTCTACTGCCAAGGCAGACATTTTCCTTTTCTGTCATTTTGAATGACACATAAATAATTTTATAAGCTTAATGAATGACACAACATTTGAAATTCTCTTTATAAACTTTGTCAACCCTCCTTCCTTTCCACGAAGAGTGGCCATGTATCATCAGACACAAAAAACTAAGACTCCATCAACAGCAAACATTGGACAATGTTTCTTTCAGCTCTTATATTATCACTCATTTTGTGTCCCAGAAAACACAAGGCCTCATAAAACATACTGAAGATTAACATGTCTGGGCTACTTTGGACCAATTCTAAACTAGACAGTCCCTAAGAGACAACACCTTGAGAACAGGCTCAAATTTAAAACTGAATAACTATCTCAGACATAGAGCACACCAAGAAAGATTCTATTTCAGGTAAGCAAAGAGGCTAACAAGCATGTGCTTACATAAAAAGTTAATCATCAGTGCAGATCTTAAATCATTGAGGCTATGTGCTCTTGGAAAAAAATTCTACCCAGTATACAAATAGCTGGATTTTCTACTATTTTCTGATATTTTTAATATGGCTCTGCATCTATCCCCTAAATTATCTATGCACTAAATATAGCCACACAGTAATTTCAAGGCATCAAAGAAAGCTATGACAAAGTTGTCTTTCAAGGACTCTTCCTGCTGGGTATAAATGAGTAAAAATTCTGTTGGTTCCCCCTGCCATATGTCGATGGACAACACATGGCACACATGACAGCTGCACTCTCTCAGCCAGAAGTGCTGATGAGCAGGGACTGATCTACTCCTAATAAACTAGCTAGGAACAGCAACACTGGCAAACGAGAAGCAAATCAATTAAGAGCACATATTTTGTGTTTCTCCCTCTTCAAGCCAATTAGTTCCATACTACTCTTTAGTTACAATACACACTGATATGAGCTATGCACTTTCCATCAGCTATAACAAATACTTACACTTATTTTTTATCTTCATGGGAGGTACAGGAAGCAAGAGACAACCAGGCTCAGATTCCATTACTACTACATTACCATTACATTACTACCATTTGCATTTCATCATTTTAACTTCATTCCCATAAGACCATTTACATCTTGCAGGATGTTCTTCCCCAAATCCCTCCATTTCCTTCCATTTCCTGCCCCTCCCTCTCCTCATCACACAAAAAAGCAGTCACGGTGCCAATATACGGCCTCTGGTATGTGGCAGTTCCCGCTCTCTGCCAGGCTATTCCACACATTTAATTCTGAGGTGAAAGTACTTTCCTAAGATTTCACTTCTATTCGGTCTTTGTAAATTACCCCCAAGCATAACAGTTCCTCTCATGACATTATTTCCACATGCCTCATTGTGAGTCTCATGCAAAAAAATTCTGCTTGACCACAAATAAAGGCAGTCTTTCCTAGAAATCTTACTGTCATTGAGATATGAGAATGCAAAACTCCACCTTAGCTGATTGCATACTGAAAACACTTCTCATTTAGCAACATACAAGTGTAGTAGGATAAATGGATCTGCAAGATAAGGAGAAAATAACACTCTGATTAACTTTTCTGAGGTAGTGGTCTCCTGATTACTCCTTAAAGACAACATCTCAACAATTAAAAGCCTGAACTAAACAGGTTTAATAAAGTTAAAGTAGTAACGGGGATCTTCAGTTTACTAAACATTACTTTTTTGTTTTTTCTTCTGGAGAACAAGAGAGGGAGACAAAACAAAAATTTCTAATAGTATCAATTGGACTGATGTGTTGAACATGCCTTAATGTTTTTCAGTTCTAGAAGTCAAATAAGGTAAAAGCTCCAACTAGTGAAACAAGGGACAAGGCAATCAATTTCAAATGTGTTAGCTCTTAGTCAGGGACAGAGAGCAGGTGAGATGAGATTTGAGTGCTTTACCCTGAACTTCTGGTTAGATTTAAAATTCTCAGTGGGATGACTCATCCTGCTCTGGACACAGCCACCAGTCCTCTCTCACTTTCAAAGCATGGAGAATCCCTCAGGATTCTTGATGCAGCTAGAACATGCTCACAGGAGACCTAACAGTTATAGAAACAGCATGAAACCCAACAGACTTAATTAAAAGCAGCAATCCCCATTGTGGAAGCTCACACAGAAGCAATACTCCAGCACTGGTCCCTCCCAGACTGAAGAATTTTGTTATTTCCAAGTTGCAGAATTTTGCTATTTTCAACTTGCAGAAGCTGTAGTGAAGTCTGTGGTACAATACATCTCATGATGTGCTGTTCAACAAATTATCATCAGTTGCTGTTATGAGTGACTTACATCCATCTGAAAAAACACCCAACCACAATTCTAATGTGGATTAGATGGTCAGCTCCTAGAAATACCTGTCAATAAGCAGTGATCTCCGACAGCCTCCCGGCAGGAGGTACCTGTAGCCAGCACAGAGTTACAACATCCACCAGAGGGACCATTTAGAGGCACAACTGGAAACAGGCAATTGAAGTTCTCTATAAACTAGTCACTGAGGTTTGCTGTGAGAAACACAGACAGATCATTTACTTGTGAAGCTTTATAGAGTATGGATTCACAAGGATTTCTCAAAATGAAACACTTCGAAACAGTTCCAGCTTCTACATGCCCGTGAGGAGAGTGAGGAAATGTTGGGACTGGTAAACAGAGGTGCTCTCAAACCTTTAGGTGGTCTCTAATGGGAAGGAGTGGAATTACTGACTTGCCTAACCTTTACATAGCCCTGGGGACATAAGAACTCCCTCACAGCTCTTTACAAAACCTTGAACAAAAGGGAGTGACATAGAGTAACATGGACTGGCATTACCAACTTGTTCCTTCCACTGTCTTACAGGATTGATAGTCTTGAAGCTGGATGTCCTTAAGCAGAGCTAAGTGGGTACATAAATTACCCTCAGCAAGTCTAGAAAGGCACGGTGCTGTTCAGGCTAAACCAAGAACTCACTCAGCACTCACTTCACAGTGGGTAAGGCTCCTTATAGAAAGCTCTGAAATTAGGCAAATATGATTCATGTTTGGTTTCTAGCTTCAAGGCATGGAGTTTCTAAGTGTATTTGTTGTTAAATAAATACAGACACCAAGTTCAAGACACACTACGACAAAGCTGTTAGATTATTTGTTCTCCTGAATTATGCATTACTTTCCCATGGTATGCAGTTTTTCTAACACAAGTACCCCACAAACCCAAATTCCAGCATGTCTATATGCCATATGGACCAGCTTCTCCAAATGTCTGCTCCTCATGGAAATTCTATTTGTTTTCCTATTGATTTTATTATGTTTAACAGCATACTAAATCATTCCTGAGGTTGACAAGTTTCTGGAAAATTGATATATGCTGTCTAAAACTGCCTGAGGCAGGAATAAAACCAAAACAAATGGCTTCTTTTAAACTCTTGTTTTGCATTACTACAGCCAGGCATACAAGTGCCATCTTGCTTAGTAGAAGAATTCTCCTCCTTTGTGTAATATTTGAAGCACAGGAAATCTTTAGAAGCTCTTCTTATGGGTCTGCATATCAGGGGAAGGTGATTGCAAAATACCAGACTATTTGAGTGAGGGTGGGACTAAACAGGCAGATTGTCATCCAAGATCAATGGGCTGGATTTTCTCTCTGGGGAGAGGTGGAACTGTGTGTAGATGCCTTGGAATCTACAGCTTAAGGCAAAAGTAGAATTTTTAATGAGCCTCAAAGACTTGTATTTAATTCTTCTGAGAAACTGTACTTTGAAGCAATTAACTAAGATCAGGAGGAAGCAGGGGTTTGTTTGTTTGTTTTAAATTTTGAAGGCATCACCATCAGCAATACTGAATTTGCTCCAAAGATTGGACTGCATTTCAAATGGGAAAAAGCATCCATCCAGAAAAAAAAATAATCATGTCTTGGTTCAGAAACTAAATGGGGAGATGAATTAGAGAAAACAGTTTTGATGCTTTGATGTCAGAAATCTGAACACCGCAAGAATTTAAGATGAAAACTGAGAGTTAGATTAAGAAGAAATAATTTTTAAATCTCCAAAGATCTGACAAAACCTGAGAAGTTCATATGCACACATATTGATTCATCCTTGTTAGACTCTCACAAGGCTGTTTTAACTGCTGTGTTCTGGCAAAGAAAAAAAGAAATTGCAATGGAAAAATATTTTTGTGGGAAGTAGTTAAGGCACTGCACTAGCTGACAAATAATGGGATTACATTTGCAGAGCTGCAGACATTTAGGACATATGACATGAAGTCATTTACTTCCCATTTTGGTGTGGTTAAAAAAATTCAAAGAGATAGACATGATATTCTCCTACAGTCCCTGTGATGACATAGACTAAGCTGCTGAGTTCCACTAAGGGGAAAGAAAACTACTTATGAATATGTACACTGAACTGTGGGTCAGTCCTGTGAGTAGGCAAAAATCCCCCTGTGAGCTAACAGTGAGAGAAACAGTCTCAACATGTTCTGCATTTAAAGAATTTTATGATAATCCAAGAGGCATATGCAAAAATGCAAAAGATGCTACAGTCCTCATAATAATAAGTATTAAAAAAAAGAATTTCAGTAACAAACAAAATAACACAAAAAGAGAAGACACTCTTTATATTATCCACTGAATTGAGCTCCAGGAAATCAAGTTTATCTCCTCCTTAGAGAAGGCCAAGAAAACCCAGTTCATTTGCTAAGTGCTTAGATACTGCAGAGATCATATAACAAGTACAACTTAAAAAATTCTACTGATGGACATACTGCTCTAAGTGAATATATCACCTGCAGAAGAAAAAAAATTTCAACTTCTTTGCTTTGCATCTCCATTTTCCAAGACAGTAACATGGTATTACAGTTTCTAATCTCATAACAACAAAATCTACTTTGCAGAAGTATTACAGGAAAATTTCAAAAGGCCTGCAAAACATGATTCCAAGCTGTGCTGACTTTAACGTAATAGAAAATGGATGTCTTTTCTTCAGTGGACAAATGCAGTGAAGCTAGTAAGATCTGCCTCCTTTTTTCCATCTGCTAAATGATTCTTTAATATCCAAAATACACCGTCTACAGCTGGCTCATAATTTTGAAAACTAAAGCACAGAGCTGAGAGATTAAACCGTGCCAACCTTTTCCTAACTCATGCATAGACCCCGTGCCAACAGCTACTTGGACATTTGTAGCTACAAACCTTGTCATTGAAGATGTTTGACACTTGCTATGGTATATTTGGGCTCATCTGTTGCAGACTAGAGCTTCTGCCAGCTTACAGACAAATTTTACTGCAAAGGAATAAATGTCCAACACACCAAAAACTCTCTGGAAAGACTACATATATGTATCTACTGTTGCTGGAAACTAACCTTCCATGATACCTGTCCTTTGCAAACTTGGCTCAAGTGGTAAACCCTTTGAAACACCACCTAAATACCACAAAAGCAAGAAGTCTCTAGTTAGAAGAAACAAATCTCCTGTGCTAGGCACTCCTAGCAGGAAACAGTGAGCATTCTTATTAAAACACAAGTCCTTAAGCTGAAGTGTTACCGATTAAGCATGTGTCAGAAAGAATGACAACTAGGACTGTTAAATCACTTGTAGAACCAGTACACTGAGAAAACATGGACAGAAATGTTTTTATTTTGCAGAAGTATAGAACAACATAAATGTCTTTTGACACCTTTGAGCGAAGTTCCTTAAACTGCAAGGTACATCCAACTGTGTTAATCCATGATAACTGAAGCAAAAATAATACAGGTAAACAGACCTCCTAATAATGTTGATCAAATAAATTAAATATAACTATTTCTGAACCATCAATATTTCTAACAGATGCTTTTTCCTCAGTCTACTTTTGAAGCAACGTCATAACCACTTAACTTAAAAAGATCACTTTTTTTCCTACAACTCTTTTAGACTGTCAGCCAGAAAACAGGCAAACTGAATGGCTGTTTTTCGGAAGGTGAGCTACAGATGTGTCTGCTTGTGCAGTACTAACTGAAGATTAAGACAGCAAATCTTGCACAGACAACAGATAAGAGATCTGTCTGACAGCCCACTGGAACTTCACTTGCTCTGCAGACAAAATAACAAGGTTGCTTGGAGGTAATCCAAAAAACTGTTCTAACAATTATTAACAGAAAGGATTCAAGAAATGTGGTAAAACTGTTAACCTAAAATAAAATAAAAAAAAAAAAGGCGCTGAAGGTTTCAAAATGTGTTCCTTTTCGACACTCATTAAATGCCTGAGTCTCCATAACCTTGCTGACATTACTTAACCTTTAAAGTCAAGGCTCAATTCTTGAAACCCCTCTCATAACACACGAATAAGATCCAAAGTTATCCTCAATCGAGGAATGTCAACATTAAGCACTTTAACTTCCACTCTTTCTCCAGGACCTAGGCCCAGGCTTCTTCTCTTCTTCACTTTAGACAGTTTTGCTTCTGTTATGTTTCGCACTGGAATCAAACCCGATTTTCCCACACCAATATCAACAAAAACTCCAAATGGCGTTGCATTTTCAACTTTTCCAGTCAAAACAGCACCAACACTTAAGTCTTCAAAGCAGACTATGCTTCTCTTGAAGTCAGGTTTATCAAAATCTGTTATAAGAAACAAGAAACACAAATAAGAGAGAAAAAGGTTTTCTAAGAGTTGTTTCCAGATGATTGTTTCTAATTAGTAAGTCATCCCAAGGTAGCTCTTAGGTCCCAAACACTGCTTTCTGTACATTTTTTAAATAAAGACCCATCTGTGATAAACAACTTGTTTCTTATATTTTGTGAATCACTTTAGACGACTTTGATTAGTGAAGTAATAAGTATAGTGAATTTTGTGTTTTGAAACTATCATGAGGGGATCAGAAGCGTGTTGTAGAGTAGCCAGTGAATGAAAGATTCTTTAAATTTTCTTGTGTCTAGGGAGAAAATACTTGAGGTGACTCTTGAGCTACATTAATTATAATGAAATTCTATTCCTATAGAAATTTCTACACAGGAAGGTGAATACACAGTTTCATCACATACTAAAAGAAAAGTCAGCAATGCACCATTCTTAGGTTTTCTGAAAGTTCATCTGCACCATGACATCACACAAGCTTCATCACAGTGCTGCTTTGCACTGACAACTTGAAAATCCCACAGGCACGATCATAAGCAGAGAATATACTGGGATATTAATGTTCACATTCTGCATTTAAGGGCACAGACAGATTTTTTTAAACTCTTACTTCTCTACCACTTCTTGCTTCTGCAGAAAACTCTTCTGAGTCATCTCAACAACTTCTCTTTCAATATTTTCCTACCATTTTTTGATCTTTCCAAGATATAATAAGGACTGAGATTTTCCACAGGGAACATCACCAAACCAGAATTGCCATCATTTTTCTCTGTTTGCTTTTAAGAAATAAAATTCAGCCTGAACAAGTTGATAGCTAAAATGCTCTGGAATTTAATCAGTCTGTGGATCTGTATTGGCTTTGCACGGCAATGCTTTGGCAGGTGTGTGTGTGGGCTATTGTGAATGGTGGCTTCTGTTAGAAGCTGCTAGCAACTTTGCCTATGTCCAATAGACCCTCTGCTGTCCAAGGCCGAGCCCACCAACAACGGTGGTAAGTGCCTCTGGGATAACATGCTTTAAAAAGAAAAAAAATCCCTGTGCAACAGCAACTTGAAGAGAGAACGGAAGAGCAATGGGAGAGAGAAGGGAGCACGTGTGAGAGAAACAGCTCTGCAGACACCAAGGAAAGGAGGAGGAGGAGCTCCAGGTGCCAGAGCTGAGATTCCCCTGCAGCCCATGGAGGGCCCTACACCAGAACAGGTGGATGCCAGAAAGCTGTGACCCTATGGGAAGCCCACGCTGGAGCAGGTTTTCCGGCAGGACTTGTGATCCCATTAGGGAACAATGAAAGTCTGTTTCTAAAGGACTTCACTCCAAGGAAGGAACCATGCTGGAGCAGTTCATGAAGAACTACAGCCCATGGGAAGGACTCATGATGGAGAAATTCATACTTCATAAGGCTACTAGGCTGCCTACTCCAGTCATGGTTTGTCTAAATATAATACTGAATGTCCTAGATCAACAGAATATGAATATTTCCACTGAAGATTCTCTCTTTTGCTTTTATGTCTTCCTATGTTAATAGTCTACTGTAATTTAGATGTGAGATCACCAGAACAAATTGAGACAACAAAAATACACATTTTCAAGATCACTAGTGGAAAATATTTAAAAAATATGCACAGAAACTATTAGTGAACCAAAAAACGGGGACAGTAATGTTGGTTTGGCTGTTTCTTAAGCATACGTTTATTATTTGTTATTACAAGCTGGCATCTTTGCTGTCAACCTTTACCTCCTGCTGTCGTAAGAGAATCCAGCTGTTTCATTACACAACAGCATCCCCAGATGTTTTACTTCATTACCTCATCTTTCTTTTCCTCTACCTCAAACTGTTCAGTACCACTGCAGGTTTTAACCAGGGTAGGTCATGAGCCATGTGCTTCAGTTACACTCAGCATTCCCCTCTGTGATGGAGGGCCAACAGAGATTCAATCAGTAGAGAGTAAACATACTGAAACTATTTCATTTGTTAACAGCCATACAACTCCCCTTCCTATGGCTGAAAAAGCCATGATTTCAGACAGGATTCACACTCCTTACCTACCAAACTGGAAAGAAACATCTGACTATGATATAGCCTTTACCTTGACTGAGAAAAGAAATAGAGTCCATGAAAATCTACTATTGATCTTAGAAGAAGAAAATGTGCTGGTTTAAAACTGATATGTAGAACAAGCAAACTGAGATTACATGCTTCCAAACTGAGGTTTACCTGTTCGGATGTCGTAGCCTTCAGGCTGAGTGAGACCATCAATGATCAGCTGCAGTGTGTGCACGGTGGTATTGAGCCTTTTGGCTGTACCTTCCAGTCCTTCCTTTTGAATTACTGCATTTACTTTTTGCTGCATATCTGATTTTCCTATGTCATTTGCATTTCCTCCAATGAGAGATAAAAACCTAGGAAGTTCAAACAAAGATAGAAAGATTTGTAACATCCTTTAGTGGGAACTAAACCTTTGCTCTATTACTTTTTCATTGATGCATGAACAAAACTCCTGATAAAAATAGGAACAGTTTCTCAAGTGCATATCCTCTCATCACTGATCTGACACATAAATGGAAACCTAGAGTCTATCTGTATACATGTATCTTCTGGAACAGATTGCAAAACTAGAAGCAAAATATTGAAATGCAATTAAAATCTCTTCTCTGACCAATTATTTAATCCCCCAATAAAACTGAATTTCCCTATTACTGAAAGATGTTTTTTACCATGAAAGTTCCCTAAAAATCAGTGAGTTCTATAATGCTGTTATGGTAATTGTCACTCTCATTCAAATTAAAATGAATGGCAATTAAGTAAAGCAACAATGAACATTCAAAACATTAAATTAATATGAAAAATCTTTAACCCAACTTAAGAAAAATTTACCATGATATACTTCTCTTGTCTGTGAACTTCATGATTAAGAACATTTAGTTTTTCAGACACTAGGTAATCATTAAGTCAAAGTATTCACACAACACAAACAGCCTCATCTTTCCTTATTGTCACATGCATACACACACTGCAGACTGAGACAAATTTGGACTGGCATCTAAAAAGCTGAAAAGAAATACTTCTAAATAATTATGTCCTGACATGTGATCTCTGCCCCGATGTGCATCTCACCATGAATAAGCCTCTTCTAACCTGCTTTATCATGCCCCATATTGTCGGTGGGAAGCACTTTTTTTTTTTTTGCATATTCTCCACGACAGCAGAAAGGTAGAATTATTGTCCCTGTGCTACACAGTCTGAGTAAACATTCCTTCCCAATCCTAAAAGAAATCCCTCTTTCCTCTCCTTATCCTGCTTCACAACAGGTGTAAACAACAAGTCTCAAAAGAAGAGCTGACCAGCAGGTTCGTGCCCTGAACTTGGTGGGAGACATTCCAGCTCTGTAAGAGAGCAAAAGCCCCAGATACTCAACCTTCTTTCCCCCACCAAAATACATGCTGTGCTTTTATCAAAACCTGAGGCTAGTGTTTCTTTTGTCAGGAGACCCAGAGGGGTTTTTTTGTTTTGTTGTTTCCTCTTTTTTAACCCAAGGAACCCAACTGAGATTTTTTCAGGTCGTGAGCAATAGAAATTTATATGGATTGAAATACAAAACTAAATTTATTTTTGACAAAATATAAATTGAAGAGACATAATTAAAGTAATATCTGACTTTCAGTAAATCACAAAATTCATCTTGCAGCATAAGGGCAAAGCTTCACTTAAAAATGTCCACTAATTTTGCTAAAGGAGGACATCTGTTATAACTGGCTGTCAGGACTTCCACTTCTTTACCGAATTCAAGTACAAGCATAGTGACTTAAGTGTACTGGTCAGACACAGAGATTTGCACTTAGTAGTGATAAATACAATTTTCACTAATTTTTCTAGTGCATATGCACCTTTCTTGTGGCAGTATACAACAAAGTTTACTAAGGACTCAGTGGATGGTGCTGCTCTCAGGATTTATTGAGCTTTGCTTTGACTGTATTTTGACTTTTGAAATCACATTTTAAAGTAGTTGAAGGTGGTTTGGAAGCAAAGTATATAACAAAATATGCAAAATGTTTTATAATATTAAGTGCAATTTCTTTTTCTGTAAGCTGACAAACCTCACCACTACGACCCAAATATTTTGTCTAATAATAGATATGAAAAATATCAGATGTTCTGTGAAATGAAACCACCTTTTTTTGGTCTTAAAGGAGCCCCAAAACTGGCTGCAGTGATCGTGCTGAAAATGAGCCCAGGCCCAGGTGAAGTGCTCCTCTCCAGACTGCTGGGGGCTGCTAAGGCTGGTGGGCGGACAATGCCCCAGCAGAGCACTAGTGACAGGCGGCAGCTGCCCCAGCTTTGACTGACGTGCCAGATGTAACATGACAAACCCGACCAGCCTCATGACTCAACCTTCTAAATAATGTATGCTTTACCACCCACCCCTATAAACAAGTTTGCTGACATTCACGTACTTGGCTTTATTTCACTTCAAATGGAAACTCGGCTTGAGTACATCCAAGTAACATTTTCTCACCATTAGAATTTCACAGAAGCGCATGGACTTCATAAATTGATCACAGGGTAGGCTTCACCACTAGTAAGTGCAACCAGACAAAACAGCCACCAATGTATATTAAAAAGCCCCTGTTACATACAAAGCTGTCAAACGTGTGGATAATGCAATCAGAATGAACGGTGCTACGTGCACACTGCTGGAAAGAAAACCAGCCTGAAACAGGACACAGCCCAAGTGCCTGAGCCTCCAAGCACAATTCATGAAAGGCATTTCACCCCCCACTCCTTCCCCTGCAACCGCCTCCCTCCGGACATCCCAAAGCATTTATCTGAAATTAAAAAGGATTCCTCATCTAGGCAAGGGTGATAGGTTTGGGTCCTATGTTATCAATTACAGTTGTGTAAGTAACTTATTAACGTGGTTACTGCTCAGAGTAAAATTTTGGCTCCACCTGAAGATGATGCTTAAACAAACGCCCAATTCTAAGTACATGAGAAGTCCCCACAACTTCTACAGAATTTTAATGTTCTAAAAATCAGGCATTCTGTTAAGAATATTTCAGAATTATGAGTTATACATCATGGGCAAAACAGAGCACGGTAACAAAGCCCAGCATGCACATACACAGAAAAGAAATACTCTTTATAAGTAATAGTATTATTTCTATTTTGGAAATTCTCACCTTTTTAGGATAGGTTTTGGTAAAACCTATGTATTAAAGTATTTCCAAATTAAAGTAACTTCTTAGTGATTGCAGATGCAGTCAGTTTTAGAAATACTGATGAATCTAATTATATATTTAAGGTATCATTTTTACTCAAATGAACATTGCCTGAGGGCACTTGGGCTAAAAAAAAAAAATCAATATAAAGCACAAATTTCTGACTGAACAGTGGTGCTTTATATTGATAATTTCTATTTTTAAATGTCATTGCTAAGAATTTTTTCCTTAAAAAAGCAATCCAACAACTTCCTTCAGGAGTTATTTCAAGGTCAGAAAAAAAAAAAGACATGGTTGGTAGTAACACTGGGATATGGCTATGGGGGAAAAAAGAGGTTTCCCTTAATTTAAATATTTTGATCTTCTTAATGTTAAACTATCTCACTACAATCCCTGAAATATCTCACTCGCACAATTTGTAAATGACAACCCCAGCTGCAGAACATAAGAACATGAATGATCTGTGCAAAAATGAAAGTCCTTAAAGTATTTTCCTGGCTACATATGTGAAATTAATAATATGTTGCAGTAGCTGAAGTGCTATGTTTATCTACTAGAAAGACAAAATCTAAAGAAAAGTTAACAGAAATGGGGAAGATGAGACTTTTTTTCTGAAGTTAGGTCATTCTTATAAGATATATTATCCTTGCTTCCTCAAATGTTGAGTATCCGAATGAATGGTGAACTTTCTGCTCAATGTACATCAACTCAGATAAAAGCTGCCAAAGTCTTAGGAAGAACAGGGTGAAATTTAAACAGTTTAGAACTTTGAGTTTTATGGTTTTGAGATTTAGAGAATACTCAGAAACCTTTGCAATCACCTTAGTTTTAAAAGCAATCTTTGCAGTCTTACAGGACCTGCAGAGAACGGTCATGGATAAATGACTGATGTTTTTATTTAATACATAATTTCATCCATCTTATCCAGATAAAGAAAGAAAAGTAGCACAAATGTAACAAATAAGCACATCATGTTCACTTAACATACACATCTGCACAAAATTATAGCACAGCCCTTGCAATGCTTAAAAGATAATGCAAATTTCACTGGAATGGAAAAAAACAGTCAGAAAAGAGTAAAAATTTTACCAAGGGAAACCTACAGTAAATTTTTAAGAAGCTACTCTAACCACCCCCCGAAAAGCTTCTTATAATGTGCAGGAGTTCTAAAGCTTTGCAAGGGCTTTAGTCACAGTCATTTCTGTTTTATGTAATCATTTCCAGCAACACGACTTAAGAGCTGGGAGTACTGGATTCATTACATTAAAGCAACATGATACGCCATTACATCTTGTCACAGCGCACACATGAATTAATGGTAAAGCAACGTAATCACTCCGAAAACAAAACAACTCTGCATTAGCATGCACTTTGTTAGGTAAAATGTACATTTATGACAGTAACAAACTTAAATTATGCAGACATTTATGTTTTAGTAATGTTTTGAAGTGCAAAAGCAGTATTTGTATAATGCAGATGTTGACTGCTCTTGTTCCCACCAGTGATACGGATCCTAAATTTTTGATTACCAATGAAGACTATGTATCAAACAATATTTGTGCATTACTCTCTGTAATTAATTGCTGGACACAGAAAGCTAAAGATTCAAATATATCTAAAACTACTTATGCGGTTTAGCCAGACAAAGTTATTTAACCAATATGTTTTTCTTCAAATGCATAAATTATTAATAATACAGATTATTGGACTGCATGCAGAAAGCACTCAGTTTATGACATTTTGAACATATAAATTCTGAGATACAATGAGTTTCCAAATGAGAAAAGAAATTCAGACACAGTTCCACGGCAGCATAGCCACTTTGCTCCCATACCATTAGGCACGCTGCTGTGGGCTGTTCTCATGACTGTTGATATATCACATAACTGGAGTGCAACCCGAGATACAAAATAGTGAAACATGATTAGTAATCCACAAAGAACTAGTATACTACACTTAAAGGAGATAATTCCATTAGAAAGGTCTTCTGGGGGGGCTTTGTCCCATATTTTTTTCTATATGCAACTAGTGGGAAGTTATGTAAATTCCAAAAATTTCAACAAATTTTAAAAATACCATTTGATTTATGGGTCTAGTATTTATAGTGTATACAGAGCATATTTCTCCATTATTTCCAAATTCTAATCACTCTTGTTAACTGTATTTTACAACACATTAAAATTTTAAAATGTCTTTATTGGATGGCAGTTGGCAGTGAAAGCTTTTTCTGCTCTTTTGTTTACTGACAAGATCACTTTCAAAAATATGGCTTCTAAAAATCCAGTTAAGTTAGTAGAAAACCTGTGAATGAACTGGCCTTCTAAAGTGATGAATATGAACTGTTATTTGTAATACTTAATAGCCACAATTCTGCAAGTGTTCTCCTTAATTAGGGCTGGACACTGGCTATTGGAAATAGTCATAAAAGTTCATTAATTGACTAAGTTTAATGTTTCTTTTAAAAAAACCCCAAAACGTAAGACTTTATTAAGTATTATTCTGTACAGTAAATAACTTGAATACCCACACATGTGTGTACATGCAAGTAGAGCCTCATTCAAGACAAAAGATATTTCTGGTGACTTGTAAGGAAAGGCCTCCTACCGCAGTAACAACTCCTATCCTCTAAAAATGTTCACATGTAGACTGCATTATTAAATAGAACAAAAACAATTAGTCTTTATTGCTCAAATACCATACTAAGTAATAATTCCCTCCCTGAGTTCTACTCCCCTTAAGCATTGCCTCAGTTGTTTGGTGACAACTAGGGGATCTGGATAGAGGCAAGCCAGCCTGCCAGAGAGCTGGAAATGCCATCAAAGGACAAGCTTCCCTTGAATAAAGGGCAGGAGAGGAGAATCTTTTTCTTTTGGTGGCCTCATCAACAGTTTTTCTTCTGCATTTTCTTATGTGGCAGTACTTGCCTTCAAAGCCAGAAAATGCAGCTTATCAGCACAGCAAATGAGATATCATGGATCAGCTGTTACATCCACCCATACAGAGTACAAGATACCAGGGATATTTGAAATATGATTGGCCTACAATGGCATATAAACTGTTATCAACACAAATCCCTTGCTGAAATGAGCTCCAAATCAAAGTGTTTAGCTTCAGTGAAGAAAAAGCACAGGAACGAGTGCTTGCTGAATTTTCTTGGGATTTTGAATTCCTTCTGAAGATACCAAGCAGCATTATACAGTAACTCTGCTCAGTATATCAAAAACTTCTCTTAAGGTATAACCAACCACAGTGAGCAGGACTGGCCTCCACCAGGCAAGGTCCTAAGCCTGGGTAATTAGCTAAGGAAGATCCTCACCTTTGTTATTCTAAATCACAGCTTTAGAACTTTTATACTGGCAAAATTTTGTATTTCTAAGTCAGGCTAAAATACAACCTGTCTGCCAGATGCTGCAATCTGTGAGCAGCAAATGCACATTCTGAGTGCCAACCTATCACAAAAAGCATTTTAATGAGATTTGAATAAAAAAATCAGCAAATGTTAAAATTCAGTCACATGAAACCAACTGCACCCAGCAGACCGACAGAACAAAGAAATAACTTAGCATTTTCTTTCCAACATTTTGGTTTATAAGCATAACCTGGTTGTAACTTTTGGGGACTTCCTAAATGTTTCCTTGGTTTTCCTACCAATTCTTCAACAATACATACCAAGAAATTGGATATGCTCTACATATTGTATTAATTGTACGCAGAAGATTCCGCCACTATAAACTGGTTTTTGCATATAGACTTTTCAGAAACTTAAAGCACAGTTCTGCTTTGCAGGAAAATAGGCTGTCTATAAAGTTTCGAGGTTTTTATTCAACTTTTTGGAAATTCCAATTCATAATATGTAGAGGTGTTCGTAAGCTTGATCGCTGCACATGACAAAGCCAAGCTCTGACAGTGTGGAAACCATGAACAAAAATGTTTTGGTCTTCTGCAGAGCATGTTAAATCACCAGTAGGATATTTTCCAATTATTTTACAGAAATTGTACAGATTTTAAGTTAAGATGCTTAAATGCCATAAATCAATCATACCAGCACCATTTGTGCCACTGTAGTAAAGATTACATCAGAGTTTCCATTACAAAAACCTTATTTTTCAGGGGTTTCTAAATCAGCCCTAAAAATTGGCTCCAGCCTGAAGTTTGGCAATCAAAGTCACCACTTGGGAGTAATTCTTTTAACCATATTTTTCTTTAATGGATTGGCTTTTCAAGCTACAAAATAGTCCTGAAAAAGAAAATTAGTGGTTTCAAATTTTGGTAAATTTCTATCCCTCAAAAACATTGTTTTAAAAACTGATAATTCTGCATGTCATAAATCTGCAATTTAGACTCCTGCCTTTGGGTAATTTGGCTATAAGCAGTGGATAAAAATCACCATCTTATTTCATTTAAAAATAAATGCAATTTTCCATGAAAACTTTTAATCCAATAAAACTTTCAGAAACTACTTTCTCATAGCAAGATGTGGTAGACGTTGCATGAGGAAGCCTTTATGATTCATTTATGCAGCAGCTATTCCATACATTTTAATTTTCGTGGTAAAAGGTATGGAATACTGTATTTTAGATCAAATCTGGTCATATTCAAGACAATTCTGCCCTTTGGCAGCACAGATCCACCTGTGAACTGGACACACTCCCTGACAAAGTTCAGTGTAAGCACAGAAAAAGAAGAAAGAAATACTTTGATAGCACTAAAGCCACAGAATTCATGAAGATGCATTTTTAAGAAAACTTTATTATTAAATACCAATTCTAACCTACATCTAACAGTTTCAATTTTTCTCATGCATTTTATTTTAAGTTGTAAGAACTATCAATTAGGTTTTAACCTAGTTTAATTCTAACATTCTAGAAAGACTTTCAGATATTGCCTAACTTCCATAAGGCACCTCCAACCAACCCCATGAACACAATTTGATCTTCAGGCTCTCAAAAGCTTTCTCATGAACACAGGCTCAGCAAAAGGAAATTACAAGCCCAGTACCATCCACTGCCTGTCAACAAAACTTGCCAACAGCCTCGATAAGCTTTGGACTGAATCCTCCAAGCAGTCTGAATTCCTAGTAAAACTTTCTCTTAATTCATATTTAGGCAGGAAAAAAAGGTTTGGAAAGCTGTTTTCATAAGTTCTGAGAAGCTTAGCAGGTCATATGCTTTTTTTGAAAAGTCATTTTAAATATATAATCATTGCTAAATTATAGCATTAGTTGCTTGAGGGAAGGATGTCTGGTTTATATTCAGCCCTTATGTCACCAGTGTCAATTTTTAATACTACACTTCTTGGCTTTTGTCAGTTTGCTGCACAGCAATATTTTCTTTTCTCAAAACAGCTATTTGCCATGAAAAAACATTAAACATATTTGCCCCCTTCCCCACACCATTTTGGGATATCAAGTTGCTGCATATTCATACAATCTATACCATAAATGTTGTCACCTTGATATTTAACAAGCTTTCGAGGAAATTATCTTTTGATTGCAAGAAAAAGAAAAATACAAACACTGTTGTGCATAAAGTACATTCACAGAAAGCACAGAAAGCACTTGGAGACTTTTTCCCCGCCCTCATACTATGTATAGAGGTACTATAAATGTAAGAAGTAAGACAACAGAGCAAGAGCCCAAAGGATGCAGAAAAGACTGATTCAGTTAGTTACAGAGAGAGATGCTATGCTTATTAGTTTTGGTGGTTTATTAGCAGATATTGTAATTGATGTATTTTTGCTTTGTAATCAGCTTACATTCTTTTGCATTTAAAAAAACCCCATAACAAAATCTTGTATGGTACACTATCTATGACATGCATTTGGACCTAAATACTACATCTGAAAATTCAGTCTAGGAAGGCAAAGTGTTTGGTGAGAAACAGAGAATAGAAAATGGCACTGCTGGAAATCTACTGTAAAATAATTGCATTATCCAAAGAGAGATGATGAGATAAATTAACACTGGTCTTCAGCCACGCAGCACTTCTGCATTGGCTTAGAAGCTCTCGAAATGTGAGTTTGAAGCTGAGACATTGTAAGACTCAGCGAGGTACCTTCTAAGCAGTGCTGGCTGAGCAATAAGTGCCAGCCCATTGCTGAAACATGCATAAGCCTGGGACTCAAACCACTGTCTTGGCTGAGACGCAAAAGTCATGCTCATTAAGTTTTTTTATTCTATTTATTTTTAAAATAGTGCTAGTGGTGGGTTCCCAGTCAAATTTCAAGTCACAATTATATGATCTGGGATACCTACTGAAATTGTAGAATTTCAGCTGTATGTGAATATCTGTTCTACCCTATGCAGTAATACTCCCACTCACCACTTCAGATATAGAAGTAACCTTTGCTGCTCTGGAAACAAAGTCACAATTCTTTATTTTCTGATCAACCTCTGTGAAAATATTGTGTGTAGGGAAATTACTGTAGTATCCCACCATTACCTGGATATACTTCTCCCTAAAGCAATCCTTCCACATCAGACTTTAAGCAAGGCTGGTAACATTGTGACCACTTTACTGATTATTTTATTAGTGTACCAGGGCTGGAAAGCTAAAAACTAAAACCCAAGTAGTTGAAATTTAAATTGAATGAAATTCAGTATTGAAAATCAAAATTATTTTTGAATAACCAATTTATTTTTGTTTTTCACATTGACTAACTTACACTGAATAATCTCCAGCTGAGGTGACCAAGTTGCACACCCTACAAACCACCTACCAAATGTAAGATCATTAAGATCAGGACCTTGACTGGTTGTTTCTTCCCACAGCTGCACAGGGCAGAGACTTTGTAACAAATGCTGATGTGTAAGAAAAAAAGGGAAATGGTCACGGGAAAGGAGAAACCAGTTATCTACACACTGCACAACTGCAATAGACTCTACCAGGAAATTGCACAGTGGGTCCTAAAATCAGGCACAAAGAAGAATGAACTGTGGCAGGGAGAGGATGGAACAAAAGTGCACTGCATGCCTAGCAGAAGGAAAGCATAGAGACCTATGGATAGGAAGAGAGAACACTGAAGGGAAGGTGTCCTAAATATGCAAGGTCCTGTATGACTTTTCCAGATAAGAAAGTCAAGTTTCATGAATTTAGAAATTCAGCATCTCTCTCTGAGATTTAAAGATGATTTTGTTTATAAAACAGGAAGCAAGAGTTTGTTTGTCCAGGTATAATATTTCCAGCAGAGATCATAAGAACCTTAAAGCAACTGGCTACTCGTGAAATTAGCTTCAGTACTTTTTAAGAAAAGAACCTGTTCAGCAAAAATCACTTGAAAAATAAATATGTACCCATTTATGGTAGGAGATAATGTTTTCTGAAGAGGAAAAGCAGAGTCCAATTTCAACCAGGGCTGATGATAGAAAAGATCACAGTTTATAGTAGTATTTCAGAGACACGCACGGATTCCCAGTTACTTTTTTCTCACACACACAAAACCCATTTTCTTTTAGCCACTTGGTAAAACAATCATAGTATTTGTGTGTTTGGGAACTTATATATACATCTTAATTAGATCTTGCAATGTCAAAATTCAATTTTAAAGGCCCACAGTAATGATACATGCTCACACATATCCAAAGCATGCCTTCTTCTTGAAGAAAGGAGTGAAAGCTTCAAATGATAAATATTCCTGTCTCAAAAGGCTGAGCAGACTGTTGTCAGAAAAATCAATACTTTCATTTTAAAAATTGATGGTGTCAATGGTTCAAAAGTTTTCCCATCACTTACCTCATTGCAATGTTGTAAGACTCTGGATGAATACAAGTTTGGTCCAAAGGATTGGGCTGTTGCGAGGCACATGGTGTTAGTTTACTCTTCTTTTTACCCAGCGCACCTGCTTTAGTCAAAAGTGCACGACTTCCAAGTTCATTTTTCTTATTACTGCCAGAAATCAAAAACAGACATATCATTCTCAACAAAGATGATCCTGGCCCAGTGTCCACATACAAAACCAACACACTTTTTCCCTGGAAGTTTCCCTCAAAGAAATTTCTCAGGATACATTAAATGCATCAAATGACTCCTACTGCAAATGATCCTTTCATGCCTCTTTGGTTTTGTCCTAAATCACAAAAGATTGGAGGACAAAACAGAACACATTGAAGGACCTGAAACTAGCACTGGCATTTTGGGCTCCACTCATCAACTGTTGGCAGAAATGCAGACATAACTTCCTCTTTCCATATCAATGTTTAAAATAACCACTATTAGTTAACTTTCAAGTAAAAAGCACAAAAATTATTTCATACAGCACTCTAAAGTCATCAACATGATTAGAAAGAATAAAAATGAAATCTCAAAGTTCATTTCAAAAGCCTCTGGTTATGTCACCTGGACCCACAAGAAGTGCTGTGGAGGCAGTGGTGTTAGAGCTTTACTTTGGCCTCAAGAGCCATTTCCCAGGTTATACAGTGCTCCCAGGTTTTATGGAATCTCATTAACATCAGAATCATGTTCCAGGAAGGTTAAAAAAACCCAAAACAATGTTCACATTTCACCGGTGAACATTTGGGGGGAAAAATAAAGCCATCAGCCTTTTTTTCGTTGGTTGTATTGCAGCATAAACTAGAGAAACTAGAACAGATCTGTACAAGGTAAGACCTATCAATCATAGAGAGCTTTGGAGGCAATTTCTTTGGTCTTCTGGTGCTTACAGCGAGCACCATTTGGCCTGCAGCCTATGCCTGCCTGCCAGATGGGCAACCAATCTGTATACCTTCCACCTGGGCAGAAAGCCAGTCCCTATGTGCCCACGTCCTTCCTGGAAGTTACGCGTGTGCTGTTCGGCCAGCAGCAACTGGGAATACAATATTGCTTCTGAGCACTGAGTTGGCTAAAAAATAGGAAAATATTTTTTTGAGAAGAGCCAGTGGTAAAAGTGTGGGGATGGTGCTACCACCATGCCCTTTCTTAGTTCTTTATTTTGGAAAGAGAAATGAGAGAAGACAGGAGAAGAGACATTGCGCTAGAAAGGGCATTTTCAGTTGTAGAAAGGTCAAGAGGAGCGCTATGAATGGTTGAAAGAGTAGAAGACTTGGTACAGAATCAGGGAATGAGATGACAGGGAAGAGGATGACGCACTGTTGACAAACTGGACTTGGGAAAAGGCCTCACATATTTCAGACAGAAGACAGTCACATCACACTTGCTAGGCACAGGAGTATAACAGAGACACAGTTCGATCTAGGCAGCTACTCAACTTCCTCTCTCCAGGTAATGAAATTGAAACTCCAAAAATGTGCACTAGTTTACTACCATTAAGTTCTGCAGAATAATCTTTACCACATTAAATTAATTCATTTACAGATCTCTAAATTATGCCTGAAACACAAGACTGAAGTTTTAATATCTCAGATCCCAACACTGCCACACGACAAATTTCTTATACCAATTCAGTGGCAAAATTTTTGATTAAACTTACATATTTATCAAAACCCTGACTTAGAGGACTAGGCTAACAAGTCATGACTACACAGAGGAAGAACTTGAACCATCAACTTCAACAAGTTAATTTGTTGTCTTTTAGAGCACAGTGGTCTAAGATTACTTGAGTCTCAAGCATGAATACAAAGCAGAAAAGGGGAAAGTCTTCTCATACTATTTCAGACAATTCAGTCAGAACAGTTAAAACCTCTGTTACCTGCAAAAAGTCTTTATATACTCTTGATTGAATCTGATGAAGCCAGCACATTGTTGGAAGGTTTTGGGACCCAAACCTTTAACTTCTTTGAGCTGTTCTCGGTTTATAAATGGTCCATTCTTCTCTCGCCATTCAACTATATTTTTAGCCCTGTTAGTATTCAGCCCTGCAATGTGTCTAAGAGAAAATTTACAAAATACTTTTATTACCATTGATCAGTCATCAATGCAAGTGCTACCCATTACAAGATATTACATTCCTATAGAAAATCAGCTTTACAAAACTTAAAAACTGCTAAGAAATTAGCAAATAGACTGCCAGACCAAAGACATCATCTGAAAAAGGATGCCTTCTCTTAGTTCTATGGAATGAATCCACTCAAGTCAACAAAACTTAGTACAGCAATATGGTTCTGTACATGCCTAACTAGTAAGCCAGGGACACGTAATTTATGATCTGTTGGCTATTTCTGTAATGCCAACTCAATTTGTCATGTCTTATGGCCTGCCCCCAGCTGCCCTCTTCAGGAAACAGCATGGGAGGAGGGCTCAGAACAGATAAATTGTTCCTGTAAAAACAGCCCCCTCTCAGCTCTTCCAACGGTAGGAAACACCTTGCCCCAACATGAAGGGCTCACGTTTGCTATCCAGGAGGAGAGTGGCTGGGAGCAGCTTGCCTTCCTCACACAATTTAACTGATCCACAAAGCTTGCTTCTTTTCTCTCAGCTGTTCCTGAAATAAAAAGCAGCAGGGAACAGGCTGCATGACTTGTTCTGAGGGTAGCTTGGGCCTGGCCAAGAACTTACCTGTGAAGTCCCACAGCAGTTAGCCAGGTTCCTTCAGGAAGCAGGCTTGCTGCACATTTTCGGTATGTACCTGTGAGTACAACTTTCTGTGTGTGGAGTATGTTAATCATAAAAAGAGAGACAAGAGCTGTTGTGGGGAGTTACTCCTGGCACTACAGAAGGAAATGTCACCCACTAGGATCTATGTATCAGACGCCATTGCTTTAAGTCAGCAGCAGCAGTGACCTGTTTGTGGAATGGCACAGACTGATTATAGAAAAACACCACCAGCAAACCCAGCAAGAGTCATAAAATCTCAGGGAAAAAAAGAAAAAAGTCTTTCCATTATTCTCAAGCTCAAGCAAAAGTTATAAAAATAGTCCGAAGTTGGTGAAAGCGCAGAATGAAATTAGAGGGACACACCTTTAACCACAAACAGAATATTAATCATTAGGAATGGAATTTTCTTCAAAAATTTCTTAGAAACATTGAGAAATCCATCTTATTTACACTGACAAAGGAACATTACACAGCTGACAGAATTTTCTGCTGGTGATCTCAAGTCTTTCAAGCACAATACTCAGCAGTAATGCAAATACTGTAGCACTGTCATCCCTTCCCTGTGTAGTATGTGTCAAGAAGTGTATTTGATGCATCAGAAACCACAAGCAGAAAGCTCTGCTCAGGCTGCAATCTAGCTAGGGTGACAATCTCATAAAGTGCATGTCTGAAGGAAACTTAAGACTGCATCTACACAGTCAGCTAGGGGCTGGATATGCAGAAAAAGAACATGAAAGAGAAAGTGGAAATCCAAAAAGAATAGAAAGAGAGCCTTTTCCAAAACATGGAAAGACGTTTTTAAGAATGACTCTAAGGGGCTAAAAAATCAAAATACAGAGCTAGCAAGAATGCAGTTTTCCTTTCACATCTAATATAGTTTTCATTACTGATTATAGACAATAACATTATGGAAGAACATGAACAGAAGATTATGGACATTCTTTTCCTTCCCCTCCTACTATGGAGGATGACAGCAACACTTTTGCTCTTCTGCAAGTCTGTCACCTAAACAACACTGAATTCTATACACTCAAGAGAGAATGAGCTTTTAGTTTCTAACCAAGAAAAATAAAATCCAGAACATTTTTCGAGTAAACATGGCATAACTACTTAACAAAAAACAAACAGTAAAAAGGGATAAATTTTTCAAGTTTCCCCTTAAATCTTTCCTTTTCTCCTTTCCTTGCCCAAGTTTTACAACCCATTCCACTTAGAAGTACCTATAAAAATACCTTCTAAGAAAAAAAGTACATTTGAAAATCCCTTCCTCAGTGTAAAAATACAAATTACTTATATCACATTTTTCTAAAATTGCGGTGTTGGCTCAAAATTTTTAAATATCTATTTTTCTCTGAAGAATAGTTTTACCCTGGAGAATCACAC
This sequence comes from Dicrurus megarhynchus, assembly GCA_013399195.1. NCBI lineage: Eukaryota > Metazoa > Chordata > Aves > Passeriformes > Dicruridae > Dicrurus > Dicrurus megarhynchus. The sequence goes on from VXAD01007399.1 coordinate 1,860,133, forward strand.
ATACCCTTAAAACCTGACTCTTAATGATTCAGTGAAATACTGTCTTACTGTGTCATTTTTATGTAATTGGAAGTTTAACACAAGAGCCATTTGCTCCAGCTGAGCTTGAGTCAGATGGCAGACTAAACAGAGACTCTGTGATCCAGAGCCATGTAATTACTGGAATAGGAAAATGTTTCACTCACCTTAATAGTATTTCTGAGCAGATGTTAATATCAACTCCTACAAAGCTGACACACTCTTCAACCACACTGTCCAGAGTTGCTTTGAGCAAAGTCTGTGATACATCATGCTGAGAAACAAAAATGGAGATATCTGGTTACTGAAGTATCGAAGTGTACATAAATAGCGACTGCATTTAGCACTAACATCAATGAAATAGTTGCTGGAACTTAACAATATGAGGGTACAAGTAAAAAACATGAATTGTAGAATATATTTTTTAAAATGTCCCCAATATCTCTTTGAAACACCTTTGTCATGATACAGATGTCTAGAATAAAGACACACTTCGTGTCCCTGTATTGTTTTTTAATAACTATTTCCCTGAATCTTGTACAAACAAAACTTTATTAAAAACATGATTACTCAAAAAGAGTAATGCTCCTGGTCATCCACCATGTCTTGTCTTTAATCTGACATGACCTGTAAAAATCAGTTTATTAAAAATAAAGTAGAGAAGAGATCACAAATGCTGTACTTTTGCACCTGTCCACACAGATATTTGTTAAATTGACCCGTTTATGAGCATCACACTACAGTGCAGTTATTATTTACTAAAAGAAAAAGCCAGGTACTGTAAGAAGGTGGGCAATACATAAGGTACTTATCAACCCCGTGGCAACAAAATGTTTCAAATTTTGAACAGATATTTCTGGGAAGATTGGCAGGTCCTTGACCAAAGCACCACTAATGGAAATGTTCACAGTGTTTCCCCCTTTTCCCCCTAAAAGAAAAATCAGTCACGCTTGTCAAAGTTAAAAGTTCTGAAGCTCTAAGATTTCTTTTCCTCCCAAATGTAGGCATACTTCAGTCTGTAACTGCGAGTTCCCCACACAAGCCCATCAGTGCTTAGAAGTCTGACCTGGAGGGAGAAGCCTCTCTAAATGCAAGAGCTAATTCAATCACTATGTTGGCTTAGCTTCAGGGCTCTTCTGCATCACTCATGTAAATCTGGGTTGATCTGTTGTGGTTTCATGATGCATTCATTTAGGACATCAAGCTGGATCCAAGCCAAGGCACTGAACACTTCATCCATTACTTTGTTTTACGTTCTAAGCCATTCAGATCTTTTAAAGATTTCACGGTTAAATTTAACATGCGAATAGCATCAACCCCAATCTACTAACACTGGTAGTTCATCAAGCAGTGGTTAACAACAGAGGCACTCGTAAAACTTCAGGCAATGCATTTCATTACTCCCTATTCCAGGTGATGGCAATGGGATGCATTTTCATGATGTGATACATAATAAAGTTACTTACAAACACAAAGCTCGTATTTCGCCAATATTACTCCTCCTATATAAATTTTGCATGCAAAACACCATGCACATGCATAAGTACTGGCATTTGCACAGTCTTGGTCTCATAACCACAAAGCTTGCTTGTACACTTGGCAGATCAAACATCAGTTTCTACTTACTAATGTGTTGCTACTGCAACGTAATAGCTTATTTTTTGAATAAAGAGACAAAAAAACATACCCTTAAAAGAAGTCTTACGTTTCTTTTTTCTGCCTTGAAAGATGGCTTATTGAAGATGTAGCTTCTCTTAATGAGGAATATATTCCCTCCTCCTCCTGGCATCAGTCAGATAATACACTAGAGCTAGAGGCTTCCAGATCATACGCACACTCATGTAAGGAAGCATTTATATAACGCAGCACAAGAACCAGAATAAAATGTTCAGAAACAACACCCACATCTTCTCTTTTTTGCCAAGTACAGTTGCCAAATACCAAGCTAGGTTTTTCACTAAATGTTGAATTTGAGGTTCATTGGAAGATAAAGATTCTAATTTAATTTTTTTTTTCATTGTGATGAAGGAAGGCAAAAGCAGAAAATAATGCAGACAACAATTTCCTTCAGCTTTTAGGGAAGGCTACTGATTCCAAAGTACTTGCAAGTTGATTATGATACAGTTTCACAAGTTACATTAACAAGTTCTATTAACTGTAGCAGTTCTTGGTCACCAAAAAAAAAAAAAAATCTTGTTCTAAAACATAGAGTCTGTGGCAAAGATAAGTGCAGACTGCTGCTTCCCCAAGTTTCAGACTCATTCCTTAAGATGATGATGATGATTCTTCAGTAGGAACAACATGCAGCCACATGATTCAAAACAGTCATTGCCTCCACAATGCCTTATAGCATAGGTGCAGCAAAGAAGGAAATCCATTGATCTGGCCTAACCTTTCTAAGGAGTTCTTTGGAAGAGACTTGATTCAGCACAAGCTTTATTTCCAGCCTGCACAAAGTGAACCTAGATAGTAATTCAGCCAACTATACTCCCCATAAATCAAAGAAAGGATATGTCACAATCAAAAGCTAAGCATCCTAAAATATCTCTGCTAGTGGAAGAAACACCAGCACTCACAGACCCTCAGTTTCAAATGCACCATTGGCATTTATCTAAAGACCTGAGCTTGTGACTCCAATAGTTTGTGTAAAATTCATGAGATACAACACACACATCTTGAAAAAAACTATAATACTTAATTGTCTCTTTCTCTTGCCAGGAAGACAAAAATTCTCAGGTCCCTCAAAGATGATTTGCATCTTAACTTTATTTCTGTTTGACAGTCATCATTTAAAAGAACAAAACAAGACGTGCACAAGTTGTTCTTTATTGCTCCGACACGTAAGAGTCATGTGACTTGGAATGGACATCACAGCACGTATGTGAAGGCATAGATGAAGTGAACAGGCAGATGAGATAGAACAGGGTAAGCATAAAACAATCCCTAAGCTACCAGCACCTCACAGAAGTAAGATACATTTAGTGAGTGCACGATGTTACGTTGTAAAAGCTAGGAAAACCTTCCAGATGGCAAACCTATCTCCCAAGATGCAGCTACTGACCATCAAAGCTTCCTTCAGCTATAATGAAGAAATTTGTACACCCCTCTTTACACTGAAACAAGGCACAGAGGAATGTTACACATTTAGTTTCTAAAAGTAGTTAAAAACATTATTAACTCAATACCATTGCCAAGACTTCCTACTGCTAAGAGGTTAAGCTTCAGAAAGGTTAAAAGTACAGTGCATTTTCCACTCTCCCAACAGTTTCACTCATCTTCTCAAATATCAGAGGTTAGATGATGCTATATACTTCTGTGTGCTATTTATATGCACTGGGGTGGTATCAGATGAGTCGGACACTACTAGGAGCATACACACACCCTGCTCCTCACTCCCTACAACAGGTTTGTAAGCACAGGAATGCTGAACTGTTGCATTAAGCGCATCAGAGTAAAACCTGCACAAGTAAAGCCCAAGTCCAAAATGCCAGGCTGCTTTCAAAGTGAGGTTATGCAGAACTTGATGTTGCACAGCCTCTCACAACCCCTCCACACACTACTGATTGTTGCATCAGCTGATCCCCTGCAAACCCTTCTAAATAGAACACTTTCACATTAGCACTGACTCTGAATACGCCCCAATGAGTGAGAGTGTCCCTGCTAAAACTGTTCAGAATAGCCTTTAAGCTCAGAGCCAAGCACGCAAGGTGCTATCACAGCTATGTCTAACGAGTAGGAGTGCATCCTTTGGTGTGACTTTCAAACATCACCTTGAATTTACCACCCAAATACATCACTAAGGTTTTACTAAAAGGATACTCAGAAATGGCTGCCATTAAAATATTCACTGCAATGGTAGAGCTGAAGCAGAAGACTTAATTTTACATGACGATCTCCGAAAGGATCAATACTGCCAATTTATGGAAACTAAGGCCAGCAGAAATAAAGGACTTGCCACAAACTGCACAATGTCCAGTGCAAATCTACAAACTTTTGCTTATCACCACTTTCCAGAAAACAAAGCCACCTTGCTTCACAGATCGCATTAGCACAAACTTAAACATTTGTTTGATTTGAGCTTTTTGTGGGGAGGACTACAGAAATTAATCTGTCCTTAGAAGTATTAGGAACTGTAATCATATTTTAGTATTTGTTTTCTAAGGAGTTATCAAGTGAGCCAGGGAACAAGAGACAGAAAATTAATTGATTAATTGAAACCTCTACAGTAAAGAATTGTCAATCAGTAAATGAAATTCAAACATTACATTTCTCTAATATTTTTATAAAGAGTATCCCAAATATAACTTACATTCATGAACACGGAAGAAAATCAAAGGCTGCTATTTAGATCTCTGGTTGCGATTACTGCTCAGATTAGACCATGGTAAACTTGTTAAAATTACCAGAAAAAAATATCATATCACATATTTCAAAACAACCATTCTGCAAACCCATACTAAAAAAACCTAAAAATCAATATAACTTCATTTCATATAACTTGGCACAATTTCATATAATCATGGCACAAAATGTTTACCACTAAAGAATAGTGTTTAAGAATACCTGTCTATCTACATGATAGTTCTGCTCTATCATTATTTCCCAATACTTCAGCTATCTTTTCTTGCCATATGGTATGTGGCAGAGAACCAGGATTGTTGTTTCACTGAGTTTCAAGAGCTACAAACACCCACTGGAAAAAATTAACATTACTAAAAATCTATCTGTAAAATTAACATTACTAAAAACCTTCAACTGTAACTGAAATCACTTCTGCAGTTTCAAAAACCTGTTGATGTACACAAAAGGAAGGCAGTATTTTAAATAGCCTCTCAGCTCAGTTATTTCTAGCAGTACACCAGTACAGACACTGTAAAAATACATTTGTCATCAGCATGGCAAATTTATCAAGTCAAAGAGCCAGTGCTCACACGAAGCCTGGAGGCTGTACTTAGCCAGTGTGCGTGAGCATAGATGGTGGATCAGCACACTAACTGTGCCTGAACACTCGATTTCCAGGGCTAGACTAGAACGGGCAGCTTTCACATGCAACTGAATTACAACTCCAAGCTCATTACCTTTGGCAACTCAAAAAAACCCCCACAATAATAAACCTCCACAGAACACACACACACACACAAATTTACACGTAATTATAATGCATTTGGTAACCTTTTCCTGGTTCCCTATAAAATCATAATTTCACAAAGTATGGTATGATTACATATGTATCTGAAAGACAAATTCAAACAGCTTAAAATTCTACTGCATCACACAGCAATTCTTAAATAATTATTTTACATTTACAAACATTAGTAGACATCGACACAATCAGCCTGTGCATCATTATTACTTTAAAATGCCCAAGAGCCAAGCAAGGCACCTTCCAACACAGTGAAGCAGGAATTATTTGTACCCCGCAGAGCCTACAAATGTAGTGCAGACATGACCTAATGATGCAGGTTAGAAAGCAGTGGGGAGGGGATGAGTTCTCAAGTCTGGGCAGCAACCTGCAGGTTCTCGACCCAGGCTCGGCATTACAGTACTATAACAAGATCAACATTCATTCTAAATAAGACTGAGCTGTGTGCCAGACAATCTATTTTGGGTTTTGATCAAGTTATACCTCACTTGTTTTTTGATTCCAAAAGTCAGCCTTCAATGAAGTAAATGCAATTTAACTTTTTTTCTGTCCAAGTGAGTCCTGAAAGACTTCTAACACTTCATAAAACATTATTTTGTTGGTACCTACTATTAACTTCTGTATCCATGAATTTTAATATTGACATGTGTGACCAGACAACATGCCTCTTGAAAAATAATATTTTTTTCTTTAAAAAGTGGTATAACTGTGCAAACTGAATTACATTTACTGAAAGAGAAATGAGGTGGGACAACACATCCTAAGCAAAGTTCAAAAATATATTATTTTACAGAGATTCAATCTATGGCAATGTGTTTCAAAATTTAAAAAATGGAAAAACATTACTAGTGCTGTAACCTATATACAATCAGCTTCATTTCAAATGCTTGTGAAACCACAAAAGCAAAATGCATTCATAAAAAACCCTTAAGTACAGAAGGACTAAAGTAACAGAAATAGTCTAAGGAGAAGCACCTTTTCATGTCCAGAATTAGAAAAAAAATTAAAATATACCTTACATGTCAGGTGGAAAAATGGGAAAGTTCAGGATTGGGGTTTTAATCTCTAACATCCTCTGGAAAATCCCTTCCAGTTAGGCTCTAAGAAAACAAGCTTATCCCTCTGATGTTTGATAAAAGGATCTAACTTCTTTTGAATTTCTTTTGAAGATTGTTTGTGGTTTTTCCAAATGTTATATTATTATAGGATATATTGTTATCCTATATACTTAACTCTGATTCATTTATTGTTTTAAAAATCCAAATTTTGTTTATTTTAACACCATATTACTATTACTGAAATATCCCAGGAGAAAGAAATGGATTTAGATTTTCAAAGAAAATTATAAAACAAAACCAAAGTCTGTCAGCTCTAACATTTAAAAAAAGTAAGAAAACAAAAATGCACCAGTTTATAATGTAAATGCTTTGAGTTACTTGCAAATTGCTGGAATTCATCTGATATTTACTTGTGCCTGGGTCCTAACAGAAGCAGTAATACTGCCAAGCTTGTTACACAAATTCAGACCCATCACTGACACGTCTGATTTCTAAAGTTAGCTTCTGCGACATGAGCATGTTAGCAGCAAATGATGTATACCCAAAAACATCTTCCTCTTTCCAGAGCAAATACAAGTTTTCTTCAATGCATGTTGTTATGTGACTAAGGAGCAGCAATACAAATTTCAGTTACAAGCAAGTACATCATTCCTGGAGATTTCAGAGGGACATTTTCACCAATAAATAGCAAAGGCAATAATCCAAAATACTATAGGCGGAAAGCCTCGCATTTCATTTTCACTCAAACATGTATTTTGGGGGTCTTAAAGCTCTACAAATATAGGAGATATCCTGCAACACTACAGAAAGATAGAGCAAGGTCCATCAAGAGTGGAGTTTAACAGATGCCATGGCTGAAAGGCAACACAGTTGAAGGTTTTCCTGAAGATTGCTGAAGGATGAGACAAGGAAAAAAAGAAAGAGAATGCACTAATAGAGGGAGAAGATAGAAGTCATGAAGCCCAGGTAGTGTGGTCATCTGTGGGAGTTTTGTTTAGTCTGAAGTCAGTGACCATCCATCGCCCTGCAGCAGACGGGTGAGGAACAGCTCCTGGGTATAGCTCCCACCGGCCTTACTCAGAGCAAAGGGAGTCCCCAGAGGATGTGAGAAGCTTGGCAGGAGGCTACATAAATACACATGCTTCTTCCAGCTCTACTGAAGACACATTGGGGTTCCTCTCATTCATCTCTAATGAGGAACGTGGTACTTGAAATATTATTAAAAACTGTAACAAAAACCACAAAATCAATTAATGGTATTTTCTATAAAAGAGAGATTAGCAAAGTTGATGCATATTTTATTGTATCCTAGATGTCTGATACAAGAAACTTCTTGTTCTCACTGGCTTTCTCAAATTTAGTATACACACTTAGCAACTGCTACGTCAGGCTACTCATATCAGCAATGCACTGAGAATATATTTAATACAATAACATATGCCTCATTAGGAAAAAATGTAGATGCCAGACAATGACATTCAGCAGTTTTTTAATCCTACACCCCACAGAATTAGTGATTATATAGAATTAGTCATGATACAATTAAGAAGAAAAAAAACCTTTTTATTTAAGGTGACACCACCTCCTGAAAATGCTTGCTGAAAAAAGCTTTAAGGTAATTCAACTTTCCTCAACTCCCCCTCACCCAGTCCCCACCCTTTTTTTAAGCAGATCAGCTCAAATTATATATGCTTAAAGAACACTTGCAAATCATGCTGCTATCTCCCTCTCTTCTATTTGTCTCCTCCTTTACTTTGATCAGACACTCCTTCCCCTTTGATCCCCAACCTCTTCCATACCCCAGCCAAAAGCAAAAATGAGCTAGGAATGAAACAGAATGCAAGACACTGTCCTGCAGAAGACAGCCAAATCCAAATAAAGCAAGCTTATTTTCTCTGCTTACAAAAAAGCAGAGAAAATAAGTGTGATTGACATATGGCAACTCAAAAAAGTCACTCAGAGTAGTGTTTAATGAACGACCCGTGGAAGACTGAAAGCTGACAGAAAACCAGGAAACGTGGAAAAACAGAAGTTAGCTAAGTTAGCAGCATTTATGGATTTGACAGGCAGAGTACAGAAGCATCCATTGTGTCATTCACATTTTTGATAAATGAAACCAATTTCAGCACCATTTGTTACATATAACAGCAAGGTGTATTTAAAGCAAAAGAATAAGTAAGCCATTGCAAAAAAAAAATCACCATGATATAGTAAGCTTATGACTTTTCAGAAATGTGCTCTGCACTAAGCTTAGCAAAATTTGCATTAAGGCATGTATTTAGCACTTTTCTTATTACATATATGGCACTAAGAAAGTGTTTGCACATAGGAGGTTGAAAAGTTGACAGGTCTCAATAATAAATTAGCTGCGCTAACGTGTCAGCACTAAAATGTTCTCAATGACAATTTTTACAAGAGAACAAGAACACAAACATTTCTGTCATTCTCAAAACCATGCAACATTTCAGAACCATCATCATCACTGACAGTATATGATTGTTACTGCTAATGTAATTACCATAATATAAAAACTGAGAAATCAAAATGAACCAGTAGAATGGTATAAACAAGAACAACGCATGTACTACCCCATACATGAAAACACCAATTGAATACTCTTGCAATAGACACATTTTTACTTAAACAAGTAAAACCTCAGCAGGTAGAAGGGAAAAAGCACAAATCAAAGAACACTTATTTTACCAGCATCCCTGACAGAAACTGTGATTTGTGCCCTTATAACATAGTCCTTACTTATATTCAAGATCTGGAAATTCCTTCAGACAGCTTCTTTAAAACATTTAAAAATACAGTATTTGCAAATGTGTAAAATAATATATAATTTTGTATTCCAGCAAATTTAGAAGAAATGTTTGGAACAAATTTTTCTTAGGAATCCTCTAATGTAAAATATGTAAATAATAATGGCATTACTATCATAGACTTATAAAGTTTATAAGACACGAAGTTAGAGCTTTTAGCTATGGCATATATGAATATATTCATTGCAAATCTGTAATCTGATCACAGATCACAGCATCCTTCATTTAAAAAACTGACCTCTATTTCCCTTGAAAAATCTTTTATTTTATAATTGATCTAAATAAAGTTTCAGGCAAGCTTGGGGAAGCATCTAAATAAAATTAGAAATAAAGTATTTGAAAAATTGAGACCTAATACTTTAGAAACTCCTAAAAACATAATTTTAAAATCAGGTATCATTATGAATTCTAACTATAAAAACATTTTGTCCAAAAAGCAACTACTGGCTCAGTTTTAATAATGTTTGTAAGTAGGGGGAATAGAGTTCTCTATTTGTACAAACATTTACAACTCCAAGCTGGTATACCACTGAGCAAGAAGGGAACTAAAACCACCTCTGATTTTGCAGCACTTATGTCTGCCTCTCACCACCTGCAGATGACTTACGACTTCCAGAATCAAGGCTCCATTGAAATCACTGGCTGATGTCCCTTTACATTAATTAAGGACAGAGGTTAAGTAGCAGTTTTATCTGTGCTTTGCAGGACTGGGAGTTAAGAGATGAGGTAGCAGATGGATCAAACAAATATTAGGATTGTTCAATGTGTGTGAGCTTTAGCAAATTATTAGTTACACTAAAATAATCCAGGATTTTTAAATATCAAAAAATAAATTATTGTTGGGTGTTCTTTTCTGTAGAGAATTCATATTTTAAGAATACTGAAAGACAGTGGTTCTAAATAACCTAGATTAGGGCGTCAAGCTTTCGATGAATCCTCACACAAGTTAGCAGTTGCTCTGATAGGAAATTAGACAACTGAGGCACCTTTGATCAGCTATGGCCAATCTTCCTCTTCTGGAACACACAAAGATTGGCAAAGAAGCTCAAGTGCAAGTCTCCTAGTGAGGTCTTAAGCACATGGCTGGCTAAGCTGGTGCAAAGAGTGGAGCTAATCCAAATAATGTTGTGATGGGGTAGGCAGCTCTGCCTGGAGAGTCGTCATCACCAACTCTGGCCCAAGCAACTTCACCCCTCCCCTGCAAAAGGAGGATACATGGACAGCTAATGCCATTCCCAAACTGCAAATTTATCTCAGACTGAGATATAACAGAGGATGCAAGTCTCGGCCACACAAAGATTTGGTGTGTACCACCCGAGGTTCAAAGGCAGTTCCTGCATCCAAAGGCAATCCCACAAATACACACTTCTATGGTAGATAGACCAGCAGACTTAGAATAATAATTAACTTTTCATACAACTGCAAAAACAAGGGAAAGTTCAAGGAAGGCAAAAATGTGAAGCTGCATTAGAGGAAAAGTTTAAGAAAACCACTCTATTTTTTACTCTTTAAAAACACAGGCTGTCAAGAATGTGAAGAGGAAAATGTAGCTCCTAAGAGTCTAGAAAATCTACATGTTAGAGTAATGCCTTCTCAAAAACTCTGAAGTCACTTCATAAAACATGAGAAGTACTCAACTTCTTCCAAACTTTCAGTGGCAGAAAATGCATAGCTGGTACTGCAAGATACAAAGTGGTGACTTTTGGTTTTGGTGTACTTTACTCAGACTACTTTGACCTGTAGGTGACAGAACTTCTGGGACATATTTGCTTACAGAAACAGTTCTGGTTTTGCTAGGCTATTCTAAAATTAGAATAGTAATAACCTCCCCAGCCTCAGTCACATACATATTGCAGAACCTTTAAACTTCACACTACTTTGATATGGGTACCTGAAAACAGTCCCAGTCTCACAGATGACAAATCAAATCCACAAGAAGTTAGTGATTTCTCTTAAACTAAAAAAGAAGTAAATGAACCAGAAAGGATCAAAATTCTTCATTTCCTGACTACAACCCAAGCATCATTACCTAGAAATGAACAGTACACATTTAGCTTCTCCAATATTTTACGATGTTCATGCATTGATAGCCATGTTTGCTGATTGTTTGGCCCAGGGACAGCTTATAAATGTTTTTATATATTTGCTTTCAGCTGTCCATGTATCAATACAAAACAATTAAAATTTAGAGCTAATAACCACTTATCATTAAACCACTGTCTTATTTATTACAGCAGGAATAGAAAAAGTGCTGTAACTGAACCCATTATATCCTCTTCTAGAAGAAGTGCTGACATCAATTCACTGATAAAAATTAGGCTGCCCTCTTTGATAAGTTATTTTCAAGTAGGAATCAAGATTTGGATGCAACTAGACTGTCCCCTCAGACTAGCAGATTTAAGGTCTGGACAAGAAGTTGGAAAGTGAAACTACTTAATACTCAGTCAAATCCTAGCAGTGGGAAAGGTGTCCTCAAAAACTGATTCCCAAGTTCTCCTCTTGCTCTTAACTGCTAGCAACATCAACCAGACCACTTCACATCTACAACCAAATAGGACAAATGCGTCCAACACTGTTTCATTCAAGTATATTCCTAAAATACTGTCTTTGTAAAACAAGGTACGTGCTTGTACTTTGATCTGGGGGTTCATGGGTTTGTTTGTTTGTTGCTGCTGTTTTGTTTTGGTTTTTTCCTCTCCTTTTAAGTTAGGTAGGATTTATGAGGAACACATTTTTATTATTTCATGTATACATCTAAAAGAGAACTGGAAACAAACATCCAAGTGGTTCAAGTTATTTGTGTAGCAAAGACCTCTAGGTATGAGGTACGGAAACCTGGTCCAAAGTACACTGAAAAACGGATAAGTTAGGAAAATGAAAGAGAGCATTGCACATAGATTCACATAGATGATGTCACATCATATGAGAGAAATAATTACTTCCTCTTGAAAATGTTTCTCAACAGAAGCCAAAACGCTTCTAGCCACAGCAGCCATTTTGAAATTTATACTTGGAACAAACAAGAAGCTACAACTGATGTTCTTTATAATGGCTTATGCACAGATACGCTCTTTAAGTACTCTCTGTCTTCTCCATCATTCAACTGTGCAAAAATACACATTGCTTCCATCTGAAATTCTGTCTTTAAGACATAGTCAGTGAAAGAGGTCTCTTGGAGAGCTGCAGCTTTAAACACTTTCAATAGCTACTAACATAAAACAAGCACAAATTCATCAGAAAGTCTGCTATGCAAAACTTATTACACAGCAGCCTGAAATTTCAGCAATGAAATTCCTTTGTCACATACAAGAGTGCTGCAATACAGCCCAGTTCCAGCCTACTGTCTCTTCAGATACCAGACATCTAAATCCACGCTGCCATTTTCAGATGACTATTGCATTTGCCTAGAATTTACTCTTATTTTCAACTGGTTCAAAGGTTTCATAAAGCATTCATATCTTTAAGGAGTTTATATATTAATCTACTTTCTATTTGTCCTAGTTATGGGACATTTTACGACTGCAAGAAAAACAGGCAAAAAAACCACTAATGGAAAAAAACACATTCTGAAAGGTATCTCAAACTCAGGATGCAGACACTCCAAGAGATAGAAGCCTTAGCAACCTTCTTCCCAAAGCCCTGAAAAACTACACATTAAGGTATGCCATTTACATGGGACACTAGCTTTTCAGAAAAGATTGTGGAAGAAGCATAATGCCTTCCTAAATAGAGCTGGGAAATTACAGGGTACCTAATAATAGCAATGTTGGATCAGATCTCAGGATGTGATAAAAGAGAAAGACAGTCTAATGACATGCACACAGAGGGAAGGAATGCTATGAAAATAAAGAGCATGGACATACTGTTTTGCACGCAGTTCAAGCCAATAGCTATACCATTACCCTTCTTATCAACACTTACAAGATCTTTCAGCAAAATGCCTGGGTTCCGTAACAGCACTACTCAGAACAAAGTACTTCTAACAGTGGCGCTCGGGTAAGTAAGGAAAAGCTATGGCAGGACCAGATTTACCTGAGGTATCCCTCACATATTCATTCACTGTAACATGTATACATAACATCCATCAACATAGCTTTACTACAGCACCGTAGAGACAAGCAGTTGTAGAGGCAGAAGTTCCTGCCAACTTACACTTTCTAAGAAGACAAGACTGAGAGCATGATCAGGAGCACTGCTTTAGAACAGCCTTAATTAAGGTTAAAAGTAGCCTTTATCTATAATTCAGGAATAAATGGATTTGTCACTGACCTCTTTCACCGAAGAGAAAGAAATTTTGGAGGACGTAACAAAAATAGCATTTCCTTAACTTCTCCCCTCCAGTTCATTACCTCCATCAGACAAATTAAAATAAAATGAAGGACAACTATACAGCAGGAATAAAGACTGGAGAAAAAATACTCAAACAGATGGGGAGGGGTTTAATATTTAAAAAGTTTGTCCAGATTATCAACCCACCTGCTCTGAGGTTTTGTGATGTCTAAATTTATGCTAATCTTAAGGGAGTAAACAGGTATGAGAATTTTCATTCACAGCATGCTTCTATACAAGTTGAGGAAGTAAAATTGAAATAAAGTAATAAAGCATCATCACTTAAAACAATCAATTAGCAAAAAAAAAAAAAAGAAAAAAGAAAAAAAAAAGTGTTACAGGGTTACTTAATTCCTCTGCCCAAATAAATGTGTCAACCCTGGAAAAAGTCTAGGTTCACCAAAGAATTTTTATTTTGCTCTTTAATAATAACATACAGTACTTAAACTACTACAAATAAGAACAACACTTGTTCTTGTAAAACAAGTGAGTTTTAAGACCCTAAATGTATGCTTACCTGGTTGAAACTAATGTTTTTCATTAAAATTTTGACTTGCAAGCCAAGATTTCTGTGATTGCAAATCACTAGTGTTTCAGTCCTTAATTTGATAGCCATACTGTCTTAACATACCCTTCTTTAAAAATAAAGATGTCACACGAAATGACCATACACATTACTGAAAATTTACCATAGATTGCTAAAGAAGGAATATCAGAAGAAGTTACCATTGAATATGTAATTTAAAAAAAAAAATCAATTTTAAATGTTAAGTCCTATTGCCGAGGAGCTATAAGAAAAATCCAACCTGTGTTACTATGCATGGGAATAGTGGGAAGCAGCTGCACGTTGGTTAGTCTCACCTGTTCTCTTTATTCTCCTAATTATTTTTACATGAAAAACGTTTATTTGCAATCAGTAATGCATGAAAAGAATGTATTCCTATAGCAAATGACATGGCAGACAGCATTTCAAAAGGGTAATCACGTTCCACTGCAACCAATGGGACAGTAGCCATTTACCTGTAGCCCCTGTACTTCCAAGAGCAGTTCAAGGTCCCAGTACTTCCCTCTGCATTTTGCACCGTTTGGGTCCAACTTCACAACAGCTCAACTTTCCTTTGAAGCACTGCCACGTTGGGGCTGTTTAAGAATGAAATCTGCTTGCCCTTAGGGCTTGATAGTTAAAGGGCAAAATCCTGGCTCCATTTGAAGTCAGTGGGCAGTTTGCCATTTAATTCAATTGGTCTACTATTTCACAGTGACCTTAAGGGTATACCAAAAAGCTTATACCCATGTATCCTGCCTTTGCTTGCAGGAATAGTGGTGGCATGTATTAGTTCTTAACAGTAATGTCTGGGTGGCAACCAGAATGCTTTTACTTTGAAAGTTCACATGAAGCTCGCAAGCATTCATCCAAACTTATAGAACAGAACTGTAGACATTGGTTCATCAACAAAGTTTATCTTCTGCTTGGGGCTCAAAAATTCATTTTAAAATTTAGAAACTACAGAACAGGCACCTAAGAAAACACTCACTTTCACTTAGTCATTTTAGATAATTTTAAAGAAAAGGATGAAGCAAATAATATTTTATTTCACCGCAAGAAGTCCCATGGTTTTCAATATTAACCGAAATGTGGCTGTACCAGTGAGAGGTCACAAACGTCCCCGGAGAGATAAGCAGGACATATTTCACATTACCACCTCAGCATCCTAAACAAACTGCACTGGAATAGGGTTGGATGAGTATATCAATTTGTGTATCACCACGAGCAGGTGCAAATCTATAGGGAAGCAATTAAGCAGTTAAGAGAACAGTTGATCATAAATTTTAACTACGGTATATAGAAAATAATATCTTTTTTATCTATCAGCAGCTCAACAATTTATGGCTACTTGTAATCAATTGCACTATTACTCATGTCTTCAGAAAACAAGATTTAAATGCTCCCAAATACAAACCACACAAATTTACTCTTACAGGACTGTACAGATAACCTGTGGAAAACTGCAAATATTTTCCCATGTTTTACTTCTCACACTCGAGTAAAACCATCCATCCAGTGACAGATGCCGGGATGCTTGGATCTCTACTTTCTTCAATTCCCTCACATAAATAGTAATCTCTTTCAAAGTTAAAAATACTCCTCTTCCTTCTCAGCTAATGTATATGGGTACTTTATATCCTTATTTAGAAGCTTGGCAAGAAACACACAAGGAAACTGATTTTGCATAATGTCTCTCTCTTTCCCACTTTCAACATTCTGGCACAAAATTAAAGACCAACTCAGTAAAGTCGACAGCCGAATATTTATGCTATGCACTGTTTTCTCAGTTTTTGACTATAAATTACATCAGTAATCAATGCTCAGAAAAATTGTTAATACCATAAGCTTTCCCTCATACCCCAAATTTCAAAAATAAATAATAATAAAAAAGGCTGCAGTTAGCAATTTTTATCTTAAGACAGACACTGTTCTATTTGTACAGTCATTAAAAAACATTTTCCACTTATTTTCATAATGTAAAATGAAAATATATTCCATCACTGAAATTATAACACAACCTAGCTTCTCCTAGCTAGCCCAGGAGAGGGAGAAAGGCGAATGCCAATTAACCCAATTACTGACAGAGAAGCTATCAGGATGAGTACTTTCGGGTCAGGTTCAAAAACACATCAGAAGCAACAGTGTTAAAAAAACAGCAAAGAAAAATGAAAAAAGAAAAAAGCTCGCACTCCCTGTGCTGAGTAGCACTATTAAATTCAGATGCAGGGTTGTGTTTAGGTTGGACAGGCCCCAACAGTAGAACAAAGTCAGTCTGTCTTAGTACCATAACCAAATTCTACAAGTTAACAGCTTTTCATGAAAAGCTGCCATTTCAAAATGTCAATCAAACCTGAATATAAGTGGGAACTCCTGCAGAAATAACCAGCTGCAGGTTTGAAAAACATTTTTCACTGAAAGTGGAAACACAAAAGATGTTTGAATGAGATCTCTTTTCATTCCTGTAACAGTAGACGGTCATTTTCACAACATCAAGGACAAAAACACAAGACAAAATTGCAAATAATGTCTTGAAAGAACCATTTGCAGGAGTGATGAATGATTCAAGTTACAAATGACAGAATTATTGGCAAATGGAAACTCATTAATATGAAAAAGCTTCTCTTATGAGACTGCAGTTTGTCTCCACTTTTTCTCATTGTATCTGAATGATTAGGTTTTATTTTAATATTGGCTTTCTCACCTTGAGGAAGTAGCTTGCACTAAGATCATCTGATTTGCAATGTAAGTCTTTTGGGGGGTTTAGGTGTTTAGTAAACAATTGTAATAGTTTCAGTTAATAAAAACGCAGATTCTAACAGAGCAAAGTTAAAACTTAAGATCTACCCACAGAGAGAACACAAGTTTTCCAATTCAGTTCTGGACATCCAAACATAAATAAGTCACATTTATTCAATAAACCAAGGGAAAAATATTATTTACACAAGTGTATATTATAATAGAAAAGCAGCTTACCAACATCACTTTGGCCACATTCTCCTTCCTAAAGAACATGGCAAGAACAAAGCCATTTTCTCTACCATCTGAAAGATGCATACCATATCTAAAAATGAATTTGCTGTCCAAATACAGGCTTCATCAATTTCTTATTTAACAACTGGACCGATATAGTAGTGATTTGTTTCACAAATCTCCACATTCAATGCCATGAAACAAATTTAGTCAACAGGGAGGCTTAAGGAAAAGTTAAACCAGTATATAAGATTTCCCTCTCCAAAAGGTAACACCTGCACTGTATCATTGCCCATTTTTCTTACTATGAACAAATAATAAAAGAATAAATTGCACAGTAGATGAACACCTCAGTATGTCTCAGAGTTTAGAGTATAATCATAGACATAGTGACTGACACATATTTACCTCCCAGCATGACTACCAGTATGACCATCACACAAATGAGAAAACATTAACTCTTTCGAGTGACAACACCTTTACCTTAAGTTACACTTTTCACCAAACTGAAAACACATTTACAAGTTACATAAAAATTGCAAATGAGGATGTGACGGAACAGCATAGTTACATTAAATATTAATTGAGCATACTTAAGAGTTTGAAGAGGTGGAAATAACATATAATTCTTCAGCAGCATTCACTGAAAAGTAAGATGCTACACAAGCTAAACTGAAACAACTTACCACTATAACCTCACTGGACTGAGATATCAGTTACATCATCCAATTTCACACTACAGCACTGTTTTCTATTGAATACATTACCTTCTGATATCCCAAATCTTAATCTTCATATTACATCAAGAAGCATTTCTCTAGCTGCAGGCTGCAGCACACTACCACAGTTACCTTAGAATTTTTCCTCACACTCAAAGTTCACTTCAGTAGAATCACAACAGAAATTTATCAATACTACTCCCAACAAGAAGACAAAAATACAGTGAGATTTTTCATCATTAAGTCTTGTTCTTATCACTTTGTGTCACCAGCATTTGTTTTTAATTAGGCTGGAGCATATACGCTCTACTCTGAGGTTTTGGGGTGAATAATCAGCTATATGAAGAAAGAGTTGAAACAAGATTAACTTGACCATAACATGCTGTTACCAAGCCATTTAAAAACTGAGACAGAAAAAATAAAAGACGGAAAGAAACAAACTGTGCCAAACCTAGTGCCTTAGCAAGCAGAGTGTTTTTGAACATTCTCAAAAGCATTTACTATTTACTTCAGGAAACAGCTTACATGTCAAAACACGCTGGAGATTTTTTCGTTTTGCTTTGAGCTGCCAATTGTTCGTCAAGATTACTATTCATTTTACAGGAGTGTTAAGAATGCAAATGGTTAACAGTAGTATAAACTATATACTTGGTTTAAGTTTGAATGTCTAAAACTATTACACACTGCATTCATCTGCATTCCCTGTTTATGGGAATGAAATATGTAGTCATTTGAAGTCCACAATATGTATACTGTGTTTGTAATAACTGCAGATTTTACAAGCACATTATTCTTTCCATTAGGATTAAAACCTCACCGAATAGCAATTTGTGAAAGAATTCTAGCAGGGCCCTGAGCCCAGAACTCTGACCTCTGATGAGATGCTTGGCAGCAACAAACTCTAGGTCTAAGCAAAACATCTGGTTTGAGTTAGACTTCCTGAAAAAATAGCCCCTGTACTGGGGAAACTGGTATTCACTCAGCTTTGTCTATACACTTTGACTGACTGCAACACTGTTGCGGGGGGGGGTGTGAGGAAGAGAAAAAAAAAATGCTTTGCCAGAATGCATGTCAATCACTGTAGGCTTCTTGGTGGCCTCCGAAGAGCCAGGCACTTACACTAGGAGTTTGTTCAAGCTCCTTAGGATTTTTGCTATTGTACTTCACAGCTCAATGGCTTTTTTCAGAATTAGTGCCAACTCTGAATTATCTAATCCAAAACTACAGTCGAGCTCAAAATATAAATTTTGCCTGAAGAAATAGTTTCTGCAGATTCTTTTTAAACAATAATTGCTTTATCATCATTTCTCTTACAAATTTAGACAATCACTGTCATCATAAAATGAATGAGGATATTCCCAACAAAAACATAAACTCTCACTGCCAAGAAATTTTTAAGAATAGCTACAGCTTTTGGTTGGCTCCCAAGATTTTTCATAGGCAACACATTGTTACATGCAGTACAGAGAGATAAGAGTAGGACAGAAGGGTAACTAAAGAGAATGCTGATATGGTGGGGCGGGTGTCCTGAGCCTCCTGCTCGTACCTGTAATCAGCAAAAGCTCCAGCAAGAAGGATAAGAAGAAAAGGATAGAGCTGGTTCTTGCTTCTCATTTTCCTGAGATGGGAAGTACACCATACGGCAGGGTAGGTGAAAATGAAGAAATGCACAACAATTGCGGGCTTGGCAAGAGTTGCACTTTGTTCAAGCTGGCAGCCCCGGTAAGGAGCACATGAACAGCTTGGTGCGGTGGGTAGGACACAACTTATGGACATGATTGTCAAGATGTATGTGGCCAAATTCAATTCACCAGATGTTTCTTTGCAGGACACTTTGCATTTTTAAGTATCACAGTTAAGTCTTTTTAAAGTAGTTTAGCCATAATAATGAAACAGATAGCAGTAGCTATTGAGACCTGCTACATTAAGAGATACACAAAGCAGCACTAAATGTCTTATATAGGCTAGGAAAGCTCAAGATAATTGAATACAAAAGCAACAGATAAAGAATTTAATGGAGATTTCTGCCAACACTTTCATCAATGCAGCATATAAACACATGTATGTATAAAAGATGCGTGATAAAATTTATCTATACACAACTTTGCTATGTACAGATAAATTTACCTTTGCTGGCACTATTAGTAGGACCTATTTCTATTAGTTAAATACTTTTTCTGTACACTCTACTTAATAAAATGTATTGTGGTGAAAAAAGCATCTGAAAAATTATTTTTGTCTATCTACTGTTCTATTTTATATAAGTCTGTCATACAACTGTATATTGTTAATGTGCTCATAGTTTATTTTCTTCCTGTGATTGCTAATGCAATAATATTTTTATGCCTGTTCTAGCAGTAACTTTACACTGGAATTAAATGTCAATTTCTACTTTCCACCTCCAAAATTCTAAATTAAATGCCACTGATACCGACCCCCTGCATTCAGGCAAAATGCAGCCACCAACTCACAAAGGGACATTTATAAAATAAGCCTTGCTTGTTTGAACTGCAACACTGCCTTCACTGGAGTTTCAGCTGGGAGACTTAAATAAATAAAAATAAACCAAAGTAATAAACACCATGTTTTACGAAGCTGCACAGAACAAAAAAAAAAAAAAAAAGGAAAAAAGAAAAGAAAAGAAAAAGAAAAAGTCCTCCTGGCAAACTTGAAAGATTAGACTTAAAAGCTGCTTCTCATTCTGGAAGACTTCTGGCCCACGCCACTCAATGCCATTTCTGAAGGACAGTCAGCTGTGGGCCCCAGGGCCACCCACACAAGTGCCTGTGATGCCCTTTGGCGCTACAATGAGATGCTCTTCTGTACATGACTATAGAGAAAACAAAACAACATCCCAAAGAAAGGCAACTTAGGAAATTTCTAACTGCAGCGGGAGTAATGAATCTTACAAATATGCCACGTTGAAAACCAGAGCTTCTTAGCCCAAGGCTTTCTAATATATAGTTATGTTCACCAAGGAGCTAAATTTTTCTACTACTGATGGTGTTCCAGTGGCCCTGTTATCCAAATGTATGATATGAAACACTTTTTTTGCTTTTGAAGAAATAAAACACATATGTCCATAGACTTTAATTTTCTGGAAGACTGAATATAATTTTAGAATCATCATCATCAGCTGGTTGACAGCAATAAAGACAACATTCACTTTAAATAACCCTGAATTATATACAGTTGAGTAAATTTGAATTTATTTTGCTTTAAGGTCTTCCAAAGTTGAAGCCAACATGCTGAACAAAAATATTAAACTATCTATAACCCTGTGTCAACATATGATGCTACTGGGAATGGTAAGTGAATTAATTTTCCAAGGAAAATTAATTACTTATGACTTACAGTTGTAAAAGCAAACAACGTAACTCTGGATTAGGGCACATTTAATTTCTGTTTGGAGTAGCGATTAAATTAATTTCATATAATTCATGGTATGTAATGGAAAGCAGAACAAAGATGAAATCTTAGACAATGACTGACACAGAAAAAAGTGTATATTTATGTTCCTGATACAAAAATAAAGGTCACAGATATTAATCACTGTCTAGTGAAACATGATTTTAGTTTCTAAAATGATTTTTTCAAAACTGTTTGTTAGGATAAGTGTTATTAGCAAGATAAAAATCTAAAAAGCAACAAATTACAAAACATCAGAGAAATCTTGCATGCTACATTGTCTCAGTGAAAAAAGACTACAATTTTCAGTGCTGTCCATTGAAAGACATAACTGTCCCAAAATTATTGTGAGGAACAGCAACACTAACTTGAGTTTCTCCTACACTAATTTAAGTTCATCTTACTTAAAGAGAGAGAAGAAAAATTTGATCAACAGTTCCAATATTAAAACAAATATGTAATTAACATATTGTATGAATTCTATCAGTTACTTACATGTTATAGTAAACAGTTAATGAGGAAAATAAATTCATAGTATAAATAAAAATATGAAAGAATTCCTGCAGCATTCCATAATTTGATATTTGTTCAAACTATGTAAAAATAATTATTTTATGTATTTCATTGCAAAACATCAAGTTCTTACTTTACTAAATGCCAGCCAATAAAACTGGCCATTTATGGGTTTAAAATATCATAAGAATTTTAATTGCCACTTCTGGTCTCCTACTGAATGAAAGCACAAATTTATTACTGATTTCAGATTTTTGGATATCAAATCAACAGCTGCTGTGCTACGAACTCACATGGAATCACTCAAAAGTATGGTAGTATTTTTCCTTATGAGTCAAATGAATATACTGTTAATTCATGAAACCAAAACAACAGATGCAACAGATGACCATTGCACAGCAAGCAGTGACTATGGAATTCCACCAACAAATAATATTTACATTTGCGGTGTTTAAACTGGCCCCCCACATACATTCAAAGCAAGTGATTCACATCCCTACTGCCACTTTTACCTGACTTTAGACACTAAAGAGATGTTTTTATTACGGTAATAGTTTGAACAATTTTATCATTATAATATTTACATTAAAATCTGACTAGAATTCATAATACAGCATCTTAGAAATTAACTTACTCCACATAAAAGATGACTGAGCCTGAAACACAAATTCACAAACACAAATAGCTCATAATGGGTACAGGTAATGCCATAAGTAATCTGCAGCTCTCTGGCTGTTTTTTACTGTAATATTTTTAAGACTGTCTCAAAAATGCAAAGAACTTTAGTTATGAAAATTTAACTGAAGCCTAGATGAAAGGAGCTGAACAATTTTTCAGTGCTAAACTTGTGTACTGTCACTTAAGGTTATTAAACACTTGAAATGTAAACAGGAAACCCAACAGCATCTCACACATTTCGGAAGCTGTTCAATCAAAGTACTTTTACAAAGACAGACTTTATCATTCTCGTTTCTGCTTCAGCTTTTAGTCAACCAAGTGTTTCCAATGCAATGCACAGAGAAGCCATATCAAGCCTATTTGCAGGATCCCAGCCTCACAACTCCCATTTTGCTCCTCTTGCCACTTGGCTCCCCCATCAGAACAGTCTTTCAAAAAGTTTAATCTGCCTGGATGGATCTTCACTCAGGTTGCCTGCCTATGTTTGAATTAGCTCTGCCCAAGTACATTTACAAAACTGAAAAAAAAAAAAAAAAATCAAACTGAAATATTAAACAGGCTTGCAGACAGGGTACCCTAAATCTGGACAATCCTGCTCATGACTTTCTATCTGCTGCTTTTATGATGGTCTGGAAGTAAACAACCTTTACACCTATTTTTCATGAACAATAACACATCACTTTAACGCAATTACAGCACGAATCACAAGTCTGTTCTCGTATGGTGACAAAAAACTTCCTAACAAACTTCTGCCAAGAGAACTGGTAATTAAGCAATCAGAAACAAACTGACAGGAAGGGCAAATCTGTCCAGCAGCTGTTTCCTATCAACACACTTAGATCATCCCACCTCAGTACACCAACACTTCTGGGGCTTCCCTACTTTTCCTACAACCTCAGCAGCTCTGTAAAAGCCCCCATATGCAGGTACAAACTCTCTAACAATAAATAGCAGCAGTGCAAGAGGGGGATTATTAGCAGTAATGTCTAAAATTTACCTGCAGTTCAAGTTGCTTATAAAGGCACATCTGTGACAAGTTTTCAAATGCTGTCTACAGTGCATTTTTGGTGACAGCAGCGAAAAGAGATGCAGTCCACGGGCAGCTTCATGAGTGACATGTGCAGATGGGGTGATACCGCTGTGCTCTTGCACTCTTTGTAAATACACATGCACACATTTTCCTTCATTTCCTTAAAGGGGCAGCATCTCACCTCACTGAGCTGGCATGTTTTCCTGGAGATGCCAGTAAATACATACAGTGTACTAGCTAAAATAACTAATAACACTACAGTTATTTCTTTCTATATCCCTTTGTTTTGTTGCAAATGGCTGTAACAGACTAGCAAAAGTTTATTGTGCTTTGCTGGCAGAACATTTCATTTCTCTTTGCCAGCCAGAGAATAGGTAGATGCAACCAGAGAGACTGCCAAGTTACAGGATACGTAAACCACTCCTGGCAGTCAGCAGAACTGCTGCTGAAGATTAAATTACACAAACTTGCTAGAGGTGTAACTTACTTGGAAAGCATTCTTAAGTTTTGTGCACCTACTTCAGTGGGGTGGGGAAGCATCCAAAACATTATGGGGTTATTACCTCTCCCTAGAAAAGCTGTCTGCAAAGATTTTGCTCCCATTGGATGTCAGATGGCTTGGTTCACAGGGCTTTACTTTACAAAACAAAAAGCACATAATTTACCCTAAAAATTATGTTGGGCAAAAAGCACATATGATTTTTGCTTGCTTTCCTCACAGAGCTAATATTTCACCACTACTACAGGACAATTAAGGATTCCATAACTTGCTCAGTGCTGAAAATCCTGTATTAAGCACAAACATATTCACCAGTCTACATACCCATTTAAGTAAATAAATAAATACACCTTTTTCCTTACCGACAAGATACTGGGTTTTTGGACTGCTCTTAATATTTTATACATACAGCCACCACAGCCTCTCCCTCAAAAAGTTTTTGTAAACCTTAAAATCTTGAGTACTTCTCTCCCTTTTCCACAACTTTCAAGGTAAGCAATCCCTCACAGTATGCAGCAAAAACATTCAGCGACAATAATCTCTTTGCAGAAGACTACAGGTTCACAGGAGAGGTTTAAGTTTCCTTTATTGAGGAGCAGAGCTAAGAGCACAGTGAAATACTATCCTGCATGTCCCTGTCTTTAAAGTCCCAGTGAGTTTATTCAGAGATGAGAGTCAATACAGAAGCAGCCCAGAATTTGTCCGGTTACTTTTTTTTTTTTTTTTTTTCAATATTCTGAACATTTCCTTTACCCTATTNATAATGGCAACATATCCTTTAGCCTATTTTTGAAATGTATAGAAGTATAGCCAGTTTCTTTCATTTCAGTCAAATTCCAGCTCATCAGCATATCTCTTTATTAAGTTTTTCAACTTAAGGTATATCCATAATCAACCAGCTGCCATAGAGTGCCAAAAAGGAGTGATTTACATTTATTAGTAAGTTGTTTGATTACTGCAAGAGACACAGAACTGAGTATTGGTATTGTCACCCTTAGACTTTGCTTTGTTTAAGCAAAGGTTCTTTGTAGGTAACCACTTCAATTTAAGTACAGAAAACCATAAACAAGCTCATGAAATTCCAATTTTATCCAAGGAGGTTCAGTTCTTTGCTGAATTGTGCTTGTATATTCAGTGTAGTAACACTGAAGTAATGCTGAAACCTTTTGTAGACAGGCTGTTCAACTCAATGTTGAAACCTGCAACCTACAATTCTGACCAGCAAACAACATTCCTGCTGAGCTGTGTTTCCACAGGAGCCATGTAAATCACACAAAACAAAGTACTGCTCACCTAATAAGACATCCCATTTTCTTAATCAAAAAAAATATAAGTTGTGAACCCACACAAACTTGTTTTAATAAGCTTAATGCAGCAAGCTCAAGTTTAAGGCTGTTTTGACAAACTCACCTCAGAGATTTAAAAAAAGACACTCTTGCACATCATGTCATCATACTCTCACATCATGCATGAGTGATTCTTCTATGCTATCCAAGTAACACACCTAACTACTCAAATACCCTATGGGTCAATAAAAAAAGGAAAAAAAGAAAGAAGTGAAATAAACTACTTAAATATTCAGTGAAAAACGCACTCTTGTGACTGAAAAAACAGTCAGCTCCAGTACTTTCCTCCACACTATTAAATAAAAGCATACTACGAGAAGAAGATACAACCAAAAGCAGATACCAAGAAGGATACAAAGTCTCATATATTTTATCACTAAAAACTGTGTATCTATTCTAAGGAAAAAAGAAGACAAAGGTTTTCTTAAACCAAACACTGATTCTTTGTGCTGGTCAATGTTTAGATTCTGACAATTCATTTGCATTCACTAACTACTTCACAGCTTTCTTTTTGTCAGAAGCTTACTGCTTAAACACAAATTTTCAACTTTCCATTACTAGAGAAACAATACAACATTTGCTTTACCCAAAGGAAGCTACTGAGTTTTGTTTGCTGGGGTTTTGTAAGAAAAGGCTAACAAATACCTGCAGTGCAAGGGATGAGCCAGGTTCTGTTGCAGTAAAGACAATAGAAATAATGCAGAGACTTGTTCAGCCCACAGCTGAATCAGGCTGACCCAACTATACCCGGTCTTACTCTTACATTTAGAGATATCCCTGAGGTTTCCCCCTTTGATCCCTGTATTTCTAAAATGCTGCTATAGTTCAGCTCTCAGATATCTCCATTGCATTAAATACACAGTCAGATTGTCTCAGGTAAACAATATGCATGATGGGTGTAACGAAATTTTAAGTAGTACTGCTGTCAAAAGTGAGGTTAACACCACACCTTCCTAATAGCCCTTTCTAATAGCCCTCCTGTTGCAGAGGGACCAGCTGGACTCAGCAGTGATGATGACATCCACGGACATCTTTTGAGGGGGGGAAGATGACTGAAGAATGCAACAAACTAGAAGGGCTGCATGCAATTTCAGCCACATGCAGGAGAGGCCAGTAACATCCCTCCACCACTGTCTATCAGTTGCCCCTCACTGGCACTCAGACAGGAAGAAAGGACCCAGGCAAGGCTGGCCTGCGACAGCAGACAGCCTTCTACACAGCCTTCTAGGAGAAAGAAAAAAGCTCTTTCCTTTCCAACTGAGATACAACCTCCAGTGAGACGTCTCACTATTAACTAGCTGGATGAGGATTTTAAGGGGTTTATATCTGCAATGCCACAATTAAGACAAGTGGTCCAATTAAGGAGAAAGTGTATCTGATTAGAAGCAGTCTCTAAAGTTGCACTGTCATTTACCAAAAGATACCTTTCTTCTTTGGGGGAAAAACTCAAGACTAAAAGGAATATCAAATTGCAACTGAAACAATAAAACGTCCTGCAGGTAATAATCAAATGCAAAACCAATGCACTCCAATAATTAGAGGACCATGGGAAGGAAAATGGACAAGAGGGACAAAAAACACATTTCCAGATTCAGTTATTATCAGACATCCTGGTTAGGCTTTATGAAACTCTCCTTTGATCATGACCTTCCAGCATTATATAGAAAACAAACAAAGAATTAGTTCAATATTTTTTTTTCTTGAAGGATTGCTACTTAAGACTATTGTTTACAGATTTTATTTATTTGACACAAAATGTTCCAGATACATCTGTAATCAAGTATTCTCCCACTTCAGAGGTTATAGAACTACATATATTATTTCTTACATCCTTTTAGGATGCTAATTTTCCAAACATGTTCAACAGTGAAGATGTTACCACAGTCAAAAATAGATTATGAACAGATTTTTGGACTCCCAGTATTATAAAGACCAAATAGGATGTTGCTTTTTCAAGATCAGACATGGTGCACATTTTTTAATATTACACAGAATTTGTCAAAAATTCTAATCCTACAGCACAGATCACATATATTGTTCTTAGGTTACAGATGAGTTTGAGCTTCATCTTTTTCTCTGGAGGTTACTTTTTTTTTATTATCCAGGGATTCTGTACATCAAATGAACATCAAAAGACCAACCAAACTTAACATAGCCCTTTAGCCCTATTTCTCATTTCTCTGCCTTGCAACACAGATTCAGTTTTTGACTTTTTAAAAGTGTATTAATTTTATTTCCCTCTTTACTATGATGAACTGATGGAGAGAAAGTTTATGCTAGTGCTGCTTCACTCGCCTCTGAAAAGCAGGGGTTTTATTTGATAGTAAGGATTTTTTTGTATTCTTATTCATTTTCTTTGCTCTGAAATTCAATTCCCTAACCACAATCGTTGTGAAGCAGCTTTGTTCTCAGCTCCTATCTATGTCTTCCAAGATCATTACAACTGCAATGGTAATTCATCGCCAAAATTCAGTGTACAGCATAATAAAGTCTTGAGCCACTAACTACTTCTCCCTGGATAGATATTTAGCTTTGAATCAGCATGAGGAGGTGACAAGGCAAATACATTCTGTATCAGGCAGAATCTGGGCATCATCTTCATGTTCAACTACAGAAGAAATCATAGTAATATGGCCTGAAGGTGATAAATTAATTTTGGCTAGGTTCCTGTCTGGGAGGAAAGAACAATTTTCCTAATGAGATAAAGATGAAGGAAGACAAGGACCTTTAGGCAACTGGAATTTAGTCTGAGAGAAGCCCTAATAAATCAGGTTGTGCTTCTCTTTGTTTAAGGAAATACCTGTTAGAGATCTGGGGCCTGTTTATTTTTCTCTGACAAACCAGATTTTCTTGGCGGTGCACAAACTCAGAATCATAAATTGAAATGAGAATCAAAGCAGGTGACCAAGTTCAAGTTTCAATTTTTTTTTCATCTGAAGCAAGTAAACAAATCCCAGCTGATGGGACTCAATTTACACAGATCTCCTGCTACTTGGAAACTTGCAATTCCATATCCAAAGTATCTGCACCCAGATGAGCAGATCTGCTTTGAAAACTTGCATTAGAAAAACTAGAGAACACCAATATTCTCACAAATATGCACATGAAGTACCAAGAGACCAGATGGGAGGGATCCAAAATCCCACGGAAGTAGCAACTAGAGAAGATGCAGCCCCATCACTCAGTTCTCTTCGTGTGGCACACACTGTACAGACTTTGAGCAAGCTCATATTGTGAGCAGCAGATTTAGCACACGACCACTTCACTTTCCTGTGGCACTGCTATCAGTGCTGAGAGCAGCAGAGCAGGTCCTGCCCAAGTGGGTCCTGTACCACAGTTGCATTACAAAAGCTACAGACTTCATCAGGCAGATTCTGCTTCACCAGTCTCTCACTTCAACCTCTGAGAAAAGACAGAAATTGTCTCTGACCCTGCCTTTCAAGTAGAGTCATTTGGGACCTCTGGCTGTGCTAACCTGACAGAGGCCGTGTCCCAAGCCAGGCAGGCTGCTGTGAAGGCAGCAGCCCCAGCTCCACTCCCCCACAAGCTGTGTGTTGCTGCCCCTCTCTTAT
This sequence comes from Dicrurus megarhynchus, assembly GCA_013399195.1. Classification (NCBI taxonomy): domain Eukaryota; kingdom Metazoa; phylum Chordata; class Aves; order Passeriformes; family Dicruridae; genus Dicrurus; species Dicrurus megarhynchus. The sequence continues at coordinate 1,888,785 of VXAD01007399.1, forward strand.
GCCAACCCAGAACATCACGCAGCCCTTACCAACACCGCAAAAAGACTGGGGCACTTGGGTAGGAGTAACAGAAAAGGCAGCACCATCCCTTCAGCGAGTTCACACGTTGATCAACACACAGTGAGTGTGCAACCATCCCTCGAGAAACCACCATGTTGCTTGTGCTATACAGCTTCCATGGTCATGGGCAGCAGCACAGTCTCAGCCTGCCTCTGCCTAATTGCTGACAGACTAATCACTATCCCTCTTTCAGGACAAGAATGCCAAAACCTGGATTTGTCAGGTTCTTAAATATCAATTTCAGGGTGTTTAGGAAAGGAAAGGTCATATTTAAATGCTAGGTTTAGAGTTACAATAGGCTAAGAAAGCAACCACCTCTGTGAAAAGCCTGCTGTATTTCTGATCTAGACTGTGCACTGCATATTTCACCACAGAAGTTAATAAAAAGCTACAGCCAGCAATTACATTATAAATTAAAATGTAATAAAACCTTTCAAGTTGCCTTGGATATTATAAAATCCTGTACTTGAAATACTCTTCATCTGAGGGATTATATCAACCATTACTCTGGGACTCCCTGTGCAACACAACAGCTTTTTCCAGGCCTGTCCTCTGAAACACCACCAAGTGTCTCTCTAAAGGAAGACAAAATAGAAAAGCTTAATTCTTCTTCTCTTCCCATTCCCTTCCTGTGCCACCAGAGAGCTGTCATGCCCAAAGGGCAGCAGACCTTCTGACTTTGTTTTCAAGAGTGCAAACTTGGTTTCAGTAATGTCACATAAAGATCGAGTACTCGAGAAACGTATCTTTGAACAAATACGCTGTAGCTTCTGTGGTGATTCTTAAGAATTCCAACAGGACGTGTATCTACCTCAGAGATTTATTAAAACCATGACAAGACTTAAGAATGCATATAGCTGGGAATGAACAATATTTCAGGTCTACCTCTATCCTAGGCTTCTAGGAATTATTTCTCTGAAATTTTTCATATAACCAGTTTGGACAACAACAACACAGTTGGGTATTTACTCACAACACACCTGTAGTGGGATCAAGAAGCTTCTCTGGAAAGGCCAGGAACATGGTACTTACCTTGCTTTCAATCACTGAAAAGTAAATGACACCAGCTTCAGTCTCTGAGACTGCAGTGAGCTGCTGCAATATTGTTCACTGCAATACTCATCTCATAGTAAAATGCTCCCAAAACCATATGATCACCACCAATTCCACGTCTTTTTGCTTTAGATGAATGCTGGTACAATGTCCACATGGGCCACAGGAGATGGTGTGCATTTAAATCAATAGCTTCTAGACACAGCAATGCAAGCCTCTAGCACTTAAGAAATCACAGTATACTGCAAATAGTAAAATATTCCATCCTGGAATAGATTTTTTAAAACATTGTTTAAAAAAAAAAAAATCAACCAACTTCTCTAAATGATGACATAGCATTACAAGGTTCTTTTTTTTTTTAACTACTTCTTTCCTTAAAGTAAGGATTAACAAAAATCTGTATAATTTCCATTATTTTTGTTTCAACATATCACTGCTACTGTTATAAATAAAAGCCCTGGGTCCCCATAAGTAAGAAAACCAGCTATACTTCACACTGAAGCTCTTCTTTTTGCCAGATGACCACGCCCATATTTATAGCTGCCACCATTAAAGCACTTTTTTTTACTGAAATCGGGATACATATGTTAAAAAAATCTACAGTCTGTCAGCCCTTCAATATAATTTCCCTCAAAAATTATGGTATAATTCATACTAAAGGATTATTTAAGTTAGGTTTACCAATAAGTTTGCAGTTAGCAAGCAACATTAGTAAGTTTTACTGTCCGTGGCAATACAAGTAGGACTTACAAAAGCAGTTCTGAATTCTACCTTAACCAACTAAAATGTTGACCTCAGTTCTGTACAAACAAAACATAATATACATTTCTTGGAAGTTTTTCGTAACACCTTTTCTTTGTCACGCCACCTTTAGCAGTGGCAGCAAGGGATTCTAGGCTGCTAATTGCATTCTACCCCACTAACATGAGCTTAACTGAAAGAACAGATCCAGACAGTTCTGTTCTTTCTGTTCTGAATTCTGCTGCCACAGTCTTTCAAATTCACTCACATTCTATAGTTTCAAAAATACAGAGAAAAGAACATGCCATATTTTCTGGATCGTTTTTTTTTTTTTTTGCTTCTTTATTTGGTGGGACTTAAGCACATGCATAAATGCTTTCCTGAATCGATGCCAATATGCTATAAAATGACAATAACTTATGCACCACTTCTTAACATAATGCTCTTTGTAAAGAAACTTGGGAAGTAAAAGTTACTTCTCAGAAATAACCTACAAAAATGTATAAAAATCACAATTGTCAAACATTTTCCAATTCAGCTTTAGTAAAAGAAAAACTTCAAAACAAACCCTTTTATTACAAACTTCTAAGAAGGAATGTGCCTAATAGTTCAAATTAATGGCTTCTAAATGGAGGATCAATATCTCATTGTATTTTACACAAAGAGCTAAACCCCCATTGCTGTAACAATACAGAAAAAGAGAAAGCTTTACAGATCGGGTTACCTGTCTGATTTGATGTATTTAATAGACTATACATCTGGCTACAGCCATTTCAGAGTCTCAATCACAATCATTAAAAGTAGAGATTAAAAAAAAGGCAGTTTATGACTTTTAAGTATTTACTACCATTCCATCAACTCTGAAAATGTCTTTTAAAGGAGACATAACTAGTTGACAATTATAAAGCAGCATTTTGGTGTTGCTCTGTATCATGACAGATTACTTAGATTAAATGATACGTATTATCTTACCTGATACATTCCAACTCCTATGTGTTTGGGCTCAATTTTCACTAGCTCAGCTAATGGGTCTTGGACACGTCTAGCTATGGAAACTGAAAAACAGAATTAGAAAACAGCTATCACTTTTATCTGAAAAACCTGAATCATGTAATTGCTTTTGCTAAGGTGTTTTGGGTTTTTTTACATCTACGCACTTAATTTTTTTTAACCGGGAAATAATCAATAATATAGCAGAATCCCTTTTCATTGTTAGACATCACATGTACATCAATCAAACTTTTTATTTGAATAACTCCTGCAAAGACTTAAGAGCATTTCAAACTGTAATCATGATGTTTAAAAAGTTTTTCTGAGCCACAAAGTTAATAAATAAAACTGTGTACACTATATTTTCCCCTTGTATCCATACTAAACGCATATGTAACATTTAACATTCACCTCTGTAAGAACCTTTAACCTGAAATCACAGATATGTAGAAACAAATAAATATTTTACAAAATAACAGAGTATCTGTTCACAGACTTATTTATCTAATACAATATTCCCTAAGGTATGTATCAGATACTTACTTATTTATCTAATTCAACCATAAAACTCAGTGTTCACTTTGAAAATGATTCTTGGACTTTACTAATCTAAGCTGCATACCAAAACACATCAATTTGCAATCTCTCACCCTTGTAACTACATTTAGAAACCAAAAGCAATTTCCAACACTTCTGATGCCATTAAGAGCATACAAGAAGAACCTTTGGTATTCTATATCCAAATGTTGAATCAAGACTGCATTTTTGAAGGCTGTATTTATTGATAAATCATTTGCTTGCCAAAATCTCAGAAGAAAAAGCATATTTCCAAATGCCAATTCACAAACTTGGTCTGATTCTGCAGATATTGGGTGGTATTCAGTACTTGCAACTGTGTTCTCTCCCACATATATGAAACTAGAAGAGTTCTATCTGCCAATATTACATTGATAAACTTTTTTTTTCTCCTGAGTTAAGGCAAAACAGGTTAGCTGGTTTAGCAGCTCATAGAACATTCATTCTACATAGCAAAATAAACACGGATGAGGAACAAAAGTGTCTAGACTTATTCCAAAAATCTTTCCAAATAAGGACCAAAAATCTTAAAAAAAAGCAAACAAACAAATAACACTCTAAACCCGAAGAATCCCACAAAAAACAAAATCCAAGAGAAAAAAACAACCAAGCAAAAACATCCCAACTCAATAAAAGTTAAAAACAAACCAAACAAACCCCCCCCAAAAAATAAAGGAAAAAACAAACATAACGATGCCAGACCTTGTTGCCACGGCTGGTTTTTTGTACCACATGCACTTGTGCAAAAATAAGAGAAGAGGGACCAAAGAGAGCTGTGGGTCTTTAATAGCTATGTCCAGAATCAACCCCACAGGGCACTAGTAATTTCAAGAGTGTTTTACATTTTTAAGCAAATCAGGAGGGGATTAGAGGAAGAACAGACAGGAGTCAGGAGTAAATATATATATATATGCACGGTGGTTTGGTCAACAACACACACAATGTTTAAACAGGAATACTGGAAGTATCTCCAGTGTTCATCAGCTGATTTCACACATACACACACGTGTACGAAAACATGAACATGGTTCTAATTCCCATATTTAAAAAATAATCTATAAGCCCCTTTACCGGATCACAGAAGTAATGTATTAATTCACATTAGTGTGTAGGTTGGACACACCTCTGGAGAACACAGGCTGCCTTGTCTAACACCCCTGCTGAAAGAGGGGTGTTACAGCAGGTTGCCCCAGATCATGTCCAGCTGGGTGGAGACTTCACAACCTGTCTGGTCAATCCATTCCAGTGCTGGGCCACCCTGACAGTAGGTAAATATTTTCTTGTGTCCAGATTGAATTTGCTGTGGTCCTATCTGGGCCCATTGCCTCTTGTCCTAACAGTGGGAACTACTGAGAAGAGTCTGCTGCTCTCTTCTTCATTCCCTCCCATCAGGTACTTACACCCCTCTGTAAGATCACCTTGAGTCTCCTCCAAGCTGAACATTTCCAGTTTTCTTGCTTTATCCTTGTATGAAAGGTGCCCTGGTCCTTAATCATCCTTGCAGCCTAATTTAAACAGCAACCATCACTACTGCAGGGTGTTAAAGGCTTCACAGCATTTCAGAAAAGGACTTGACTAAACATTTGTACTTGAAGCCAAAACAGTAGCCAGAGATATGCAGGCTCCTCAAACCACAACTGCAAAGATTATCAATTAAATGCTGCACTAGAGACTTCACTTCTAAAGATTTGCACTGCTAAATGCACAGTTAACGTGAAGTTCACTGCTCGGTCAGGCAAGACTTTTCATATCCTTTAATATCCATTTTAACATGCTGACAAAGGCAGTTTGCTAGCTAGGCTCAGAAAGCCCTGTGCTGGTGACATCTGATATGCCAGCTTCTCTGATAGAGAAGTTCTGAATTCAAAGACAATCACGTATGCCTTCTTGTCAAAAAAAAAAAACCACAAAAGGTTAATCAGTGTAAGTACACCAGTTATCACTTACATGAGTATAGCTCACTGCAGAAATGCTTTCCTATAACAATAATTCATATTAATTACTTTGAAATACTAGCCACCCACTGCCTAACAAACAAAAGTGAAACAAAACACCAATGAAAGAAGTATTGATCCAAACCAAGAAACACTTACAATGATGTATTTCTTCTGAATGCACTGATGCCTATGCATAGAGACTACATTTGTCCTTCAGCAGATCTCCTTAAAACTCATTTTCTTTAATACGTATACAGTGTTTTAGAGAATTTTCTTTTAGTTCTACCTAATAGCAAAACACATTTCAAAAGTTTTAGTTTAGATAAGCTGAGAGCAACTACCTCGTACTGTCCACATCTCCTTTCATTATGTCTTTTAAAAACAGACAACTACAAGGATAGGTTGATACAGGAATTTTCCGAGCATAACCTTCCCTTGGGAACCTTCAATTAAAAAGTAAAATTTAGACTCTCTTTGTCATATTAGCTTGGTTGACAATGCCGTCATATCCCTAGGAGGCTTCCAGTGGAGGCGTAGGACCTGATCCAGCAAAGCACTTCAGCACAGATGCATGTCGGAATTCCCACCGGAACTAGCAAAACTATTCACACGCATAAAGTTACACAGACATTTAAGTGCTTTCCTGGATGAGGCCTAATAGTTACAATATCGAAGCAGGAAGATCAGCTAACAGCCAGTTACAGATTAAGGGATGCAGCTCCTACAGTCAAGAGCAGCAGGATAGCTGACCTGCCTAATTCCCACTAAAGCCGCAATTTCACTCCAGAACTTTTCCAATTAATAAATAAAAGAGAACACAGTAGGAAAAATGCAAGAGTTGTCCACATTCTCGCTAGGCAGAAATTCAGTCAAGATTAGCATCTACTGCCTCTTGTGCAGGCAAACCCATTTATTTTTTGCTGGAGTAGTCGCACACTGCAATAGATGGATCTTTTTGGGGGGCAAAGAGGCTCCACCCCGGCCATTTGATCCAAGTGGCTGGACTCTCACAATACAAGCAGAGTATTACTGAAATCATGAGGGCTCTGCAGAAGTGCAAGGTCTACTACCATGGAGCAGAGACAGGAAAACCTGATGGTCTGGCATTTTCTTCTTAAAAATTAAACCAAGACTATAAAATTTGTTTTTCATTTTCAACTATTTTACACTGGGTACATTTCAGAAATTATGCATTTTTTGAAGACTAATAATGAAACAGGTAATGCATTCTTACTTTTGTAGATATTGAGGTATTCATTTTTGCCCAAGCAAAAACAGAATAAACTATATTATGGCATGAAGGGCAAAAACAGAAAATCAGATTTCTCAAAAGTTATCAGCATGGCCAAACACGTAAAGTTTGAGAGATGCCTTTACTAAAATATGACAGTCTAAGTAAAATATGAAAAAAAACCCTAATCAATATTAAACAGGGTATTAAGATCAGGATGGCATGACCCTCTATTAGAAAATCACTACAAGACTTGCACACCCAATAAATGCAAAGCTTGGAGTTGTGAATTAAGATGAAAATATTATTGCTACACTTGGAAAGGCAGTAACATATTGTGCTGCCTTTCAATAAATTTATGTAAAATTTTAACACTTGGAGGGACAGAATGGTCTAGATGGTCCTCTGACCATTAGATGTACTTCACATCCAAGTGCAATGAGAAATAAAGAAGATTACAGCAAGCATATTTACTGTAATCTTGTCTTGTCTTTAGATAGGACACATTCTGCCGTTTCATTAAAAAAGCAGTTTAACTGCTTGGTAGTCTCAATTCACTCCATACTTTGGTTATTTGACAAGACAAACCCAGCAGACAGTGAAGTATGTTTGTGTGTGAGCGACAAAGATGCCAGTGCGGTGGGCAAAAAGCCTCCATAAGAGTTGCTTGCACAACTCATGCCAATCTCTGTGTCTGATCTTCATAGAAAGTAAGGAATTACATTAAAATGTTTTGTTTCCTAATGGCTAATACGCAGATATGCCCTCATGAACTTGCAAACACACCTAATTATGTGGCTACTCCTGTCTTAAAGATCAAATCACTAATTTCAAATGGAGAAATTTAAAATTTAGACTATTTTCTTCAAATATACATCACATAATGTCATTTCTCTAGTACTTTCTACAGCAAGCTGTAGTATTTTTCACACAGATCGAAAAGGAGAGTTTTCACTCAGGAATACTGATAATAGTTTTCAGGCTAAATTTTTTCAGACTAAAGATGGAAAAAACTTTCCACACTCAACAGTGAAGGGCCAAAACAACACTGCAGCCTTACTATTTCTCTACATGGTATCTATACAAGGGCCATGTCAGCTCAGCTGCCAGCCCTAAAAAAAACAGAATTAGTGCTAACTTCTTTGGCTACCTGCCTCACTTCAGTAATGGAACAGGTCTAAAGCAATCACTGAGACCCAAATCAAACATGCACACTATTTAGGGTGCAAGGGCAGCTGGAAATCTTGTCAACTAGATGAAACTTATTATGATTTCAAGTATTGTGCCCACTTTGGGGGCAGGCTGCCAACTTCTGTGTACAGATGATTGCATATTGAAATGTTCTCCTTTTGCATTGCTTTATGTAAGAGCCACACCACAAAGCAAGAGCTTAATGGCTTAGCTAAGGAAAGAGTGAAAATGAGGAATGCTTATGAGCAGAAGAACAAACAAATTTCTATTTATTTCAGACAGTGTCATTCAAATGTCGCTTACCATTGTAAGCAGAAAAACATTTTTGGCCAAAAGTCCAGAATAATGGCATTCCTCCTTTTAAAAACATCTTCACATATGGATCAAAATGTGTCCCAGTCAATAAATGTAACAGCTTAGCTACCCCACTTGAGTGGCAGCATTTGTTTTGTGCTTTGAAAAAATGTCAAGCTTCCAGATGTGAAGGCAGTAGGTAATTTTACAAATGCTTTACAGATAAATATATGGCACCCACAAGCTATTAAGCTATGATTAGTTCAACTTCAATTTTATCATAAATGAGAACATTCTGTATCTTTGTTATAAAACCTCAGTATTTCGTTCTTGCTGAGACGTGCTACTATAACATCCAAGTAACTCATCCAACCTCATATTTTAAATTAACCTTCACACCTTAAAAGCCTGGGTTGAAACTACAATATCAATGAAATAAAAAAATAATATATTAAGGTAATCAGGGACTAAGTCACAAATGCATATGTAATTTCTGTCAATACATCATACCAGAGTAGATATGGAAACATTACAACTTTTTAAATCCTTTTATAAAGCCTATTATTGTGTTCAAGATCAATTACTCTCCATAAGTATCTGCAATAATGTTTACTCAGTGATCGATTGTTCAGGTTTCCTGAGTCCTGGAAGCTTTCTATCCTGTTGACCTGAATTTCACCCTCCTTGCAAAGGATACAGTGAAACGTACAGTAGTCTTTTCATTAAGCATTCTTTCTCAGTAGGTCAGGATTTGTGACACAGTTTTGAATCCTCATATATCTTCTTGGTGGGTTTAAAGTATGCAATTTATTTTAAGCAACTGTTCAACAGCTGCATTTCATCCAAAGCTCTTCTGTAGCAAGTGAGCAGGTTTTTGTTTTAAAAAGGTTACATTTTAGTTTACTTTTAACTCCATAAAACTGATAATCTGTTATTTGCCTAAGATTAATGAAATAATGAATGACAATATTCCACTTATTTATTACCAAAAAAAAATCTTTAAAAGAGATGGGTTGAATACAACAAGAAAGTTAGAAATACATTTAAAGAGAAAACCTCGACAAGTGAATATTACAATTCAGCTTTTTAAAGTCAATATTTTTTCTTAGAAACACTCTCAAAAACACTTTTCTCAAGCATTACTAATTTCTGTACCACAGAATAGTATCAATTTCTATCCAAGATGAGATGGGGGACGTATAATCATTTAACGGAAGCCTGATGTGATTTTTCTGTCACAGGAATGAGTTAGTCTCACAAGTTTGGTATAAACTCAGAAAAAACCTTCCCCCATCTGTTCAGCTTAAAAGGTAGATATCATCAATATCCTTTTCCCATTCACACTGCTGATACTAAATGCATCACTATGCCATTGATTACTGTTACTACCTAAAGTAAAAAATTACTCCAAGTTCTAATCTTACAAGAGCTACTCATCTGTATCTTAGAAGAGTAAGTCATTTGTGTCAACAACAAATATTAACCTTTTGTAAGTGACCAGAATGTTCTTTTCTATGCCTGTAGTAAGAAAAGCAGCTCTGGCAAATAACATTTCAAATCCCAGTACTAAGAGGAAAACGAAACTCCTTGAATTGAAGAGCATCCTGGTACTGGTCATTCCTCTAGCTCCACGCTTCAAGGAAGCAACAAAGCCTTCAAAAGGAAATACACAGACACAACACATGCACAGAGTTACACCAGAAGGGGGGAAGTGCATGGCTCTCACAGCTCTTTTATGCTAAGGGGAAGCAGCTTGACCAGAGCACGTAAAGCTTGCAGGTAGTAGATGATCAAACTCCTCTACTCCCACCCACTCCTGAGCTCTACAGCTTCAGAGGAAATACAGCACCAGTAGGCAGGATGTTAATGATTACACAGATTAGAAAACATTAGATTCTTGTCTAGAACAACAAGAAAACTACAAGAAGACTACAAACATCTCTACCATCTTTGTAACAACCCATTCAGGATTGTGATAGTGGTTTGGGGCAATTCAAGCCCATTTTTCTATTTCTCAATATCCTGGTGCAGGCACATGTTCTCCAACTGGGAGAGGCTCAGTCATTCACAAACTATCTGCAGTTAGGGACTGCTTTTTGGTTTCCTACAGAACCCACAGATTCCCTATAATTTCTGTTTAAACTGTAGAGCCTAGCCCACATCTTGAGATGAGCTTCTGCTCACTAGTAGGAACTGGGTCCTATGGGGAGACAGGTAACAAGACTCTCTTGCTCCTTTTACTAATTATTTATATTACTATTATTAATTAAGAATTAATTATTGCCATTACTATTATTTTAGTTTATTAATATTACTATCATTAACATTTTCTATCTTTAACATCTTACTGCTGTTCACCACCCTTTTTGCTTCTAACCACTGAATGTTCATCATCACAGTGTGGTTCTCTGTTCTCCATACTTCGAAAAGTATAATTAAACTCATTTTTAAATGCTACAGAATACAACAGATGGAAGATGAAATATTATTTCATTTTGTACTGCTCTAATTGCACACAACTAAACGTTGTTGACAAAATGTTTTAATGCATAAGAATTCAGTGCTTACTTTCTCTTCTGAAAGGTTGTGGAACTTTCACCAATTCTCTCCAACTAGCTGTAGAAGAAAGCTTCCACTTAGACAGCAGTGTGAATGGTTTAACCATAGGACTAAATAAAACAATAAAGTTTTTGAAAAATGACCTTCTCTCCTGAGTAGCCAAAGGGGAGAAGTGCTCTTTTAAGATGAAGAAATTAGCTCAAGTAGACATCCAGGCACTATGTCCCACACATCTAATCATCAAATTGTTTTACTTTCCTTAAGATAAAGTCAAAAGAAATTACATTTTTTTCCAATCTCTACCTTCTACTTGCTGGCCAGTATGACAGCTCTGAACTCTATGTCTCTAACAGGACCCCAGGGAATGAAACCCTGTAGCACAACAGTCTGAAAGTCCTAACAAGCCCTCAAAGCCTACAAGGCTTTCTTTTGCAAGGAAAAGTGCAAGTGGTGCGCTGAACTTTGAGCGTGCAATAATGCAATGTGTTCTGCCCTGTGGAGAGGAGACAAGCAGATGGGATTTGACAATGCTAAGGCAAGCTGTGCTGTGTGACCTTTGGCTCTCTCTGGTTCTTCTTTATCCTCATAAAACATCCCTTAGAAACAACACAGTTTCCTTACTGGATCATACCTGTGCATGCAGCATGACACATGCTTGCCCTGTTAGTTTTCCAAATCTTAAAACAGAGTCGCTCTAGGGAATATTTTCTCTACCTTTGTTTCTTTCCCAACTGGGTGACACAACTATGTAGCCTTGACAGAGCCCTAGTCCTTCATGTCCAAGAGGAAAATGAGCATTTCTTGGAGCTGTTGCATTAGACAAGCCCAGCTATGTTGCTCTTCTTTCAGCATCTGAACACAGAATTGCAAATTAAAAACCAAGTGTGTATGATTGCATAAGGTATGAAAATAAAACAGAGAGGCTTAGCATGAAATCTCTTCTAAGAAGTGGTTACACAAACACGGTGTCTGAAAAAACAGCCCCTTTCTTCCCCCTTTTATTTTGCTTTTTAAGTAGCAAAAGAAAGAAAAAATAGCTTATTTGTTAAAGCAGTCATCTCAAAAGGAAAGGTAATTCATCAACTTAATGAAATTAAGACATTTCTCATTTATATAACTGAGTGTATATTGAAACCAGAGTAAAATCTCAGCATGACTACTGCCTCATAGCAATTCCCTTCCATCAGGCCACTGTTTCACTAGAATGCATCAGTTTCCTCTGATTCTTAGTTATTAAGCAACATTCATTTCATTATGGTATCCAAGAGGTGGAGAGACAGCAGAAGAAAAAAATTCTACTGTGAGCACAAGCCAAACAATTGGTACATCCTTTACCTTCCTTATACTAAGGACAACAAAACCTCCACTAGCTGACCATACCTTAAGAAGTTTCCAGGCACCCAGAAAGTACATAAATTCCTCGTTTCTGTGTGACAATCCTTCAACACAAGTTATACGTGCTTACGCTTTCTATATACTTCACCTGTTCCTCCACAGTCTTCCCACTTAGTCTAGCCAAACTTGCTCAAGCCAACAAGCATTTGCAACAAGGAGGTGTAGAAGCACTGAGAAAAGAAAAGAAAGCCTGGAAGTGTGTACATATTGACACCCGCACTGACATCCTCCATTTCTTATCCCATAAAGCTTATTTTTATTAGGAATACAGGCTCTGCACAACAAAATAAAACCTCAGGCAAAACTATACAGGACAGGATGGAAGTAAAGCAAAGAAGATCTCAACCTTTGGAAAATCACTGAATTCCAGGGTTCAGAGGCCCAGTGACAGCAACCAAACCCAGGCTGGCACTGATTGTCACAGAGCTCATCTGACTGAGGGAGGAATGCCTGTCACCACTGAGTTTAAGTTTTTTTCTTCTACAAAGAATACCACACCAAGACAGTCATCTCATGTGCTCTAGCAATGAAAGGTAACTAATGGCAAGTGAATTACTGCTAAACTTGCAAGGCAAAGTACCATGCCCAGTAAACTGCTGATTACAACTGCTGCTAAGGGAAACTTGCATCCAGGCTTTGCATTGAAAAAAGGCACAGGTAAATCTCGATCACAGAGACCCAGAGCAACCCAGGAGATTTCACAGGCAAGTTCAAGTGCATAACTCTTACTGGAAGCCGTCATGAATAAAAACTAACCAAAGGTTAAACATGAAGTGGTGTAGTGATGCTAGGTCAGAAAATAAATAAAATTTAAAAAAAAGAAAAGAAAAGAAAAAAAAAAGAAAAAAAAGAAAAAAAGGAAAACCCCCCCAACAAATGAATGGAACAACCAAAAAAAAAAAAGAATTTGACAGCTTTATGAAAACTCCACCAAATGAAATATTTAACTACTTCTTCAAGAGGGTGGCCAGAGGACACATGCCAGGGCAGAAATAGAACTGCAGTCATCCACCCAACCTAACAGCTCCCTCATTACCAATACCTCATTACAACCTCAGAGCTGGCAGTCACAGAGCCTTGGTAGAGCACATATTAATAAACTTCACAAAGGTGATCAACATTTCCAGTTTGCAAAGTACTCTTTTCATGGTGTCCATTCTTCCCTACAAAACCTCCCACCCCAAATCTTAAGTGTGACCTTAGGCACAGCTTTTGAGAAGGAGAATTCAAGGAAGCCTTGCACTCCATTCTCTGTCAGACTGCAATCCTATCGCAGGTTCATCCAAAACCCCCCATTACTGAACTCCAGTGGCTTGCTCTCTAGGCAGAACCCTCCTAATCTGCTGCAGCTGAACTTCCTCAGCCTATCAAGTAGGAAATCCTTTTATTGCTCTGGCCTATAAGCTTCTTATCTCCTAATTCTGCGAGGCTGAGAAATAGCTGTTCTGCTCATTAATCCTACAATGACTGTCAGAAGGGGATATATACCTTCTCACTCTACTCAAACACAAGTGACTAGGTTTCATCAAGTTCTTTACTATCTACTTAGCTGAGTCCCAGTCCACAAGATTTTCTAGGAATTGGAGTAGCAAAACAGCAGCCCCTGCACTTTCATAAAATAGTCAGGACAATTCTAAAGTTGGTGAGACCCTATTTCCTTCTCTGTACTGTAGATAACAGCAAATTCTTTAAGAAAAGATTGTTTGGGTTTTTTTTTCTTCCAAGCAAGTGCAATTTTGGCTAAAAGTGCTGTATGGATGACTATAAAGACTTTCCTCTATAGTTTGTATATACACCACTGGTTTAAAAAGAGATCTTTCTCAATCATTTATTATAAAATCATGTCATCCATGACCTTCAAAGACAGCTCAAAGAGAAAAAAAAAACCCAGTTGAGTCCTTGGGTTAACTAATACCTTTTAATTAGCACCCCCAAGAAATGCTGAAGGTTGCTGGTTTTCCCCTTATACAGAACACTCAGCCAAGGAGAAATTATTAAGCTAATTTTTCCATCAGGATTGATATCTTCTATTTCGCTGTATAGAGCGAAAACTGACTACAAACAGTCGCTAAACACCACTGCAAATATTACAGAGATCATATCACAAGATGAGAAAGTATTCTCACATGTATTATTTAATATTTTATATTTAGGTACCCAATGGACAAACATAGGCCTATCTGTGTAATTCAAAAAGCCTTCTATAAAGTTTTGTTGAGAAAAATGTTAAAGTGGCAAATAGTGTTAAGATCACAGATATCTCATGTCAGTTGTACCTTTTATTTTAACTATAAATGTCACACTTCATCATGCAGCTGTCAGCTTCCTTTAATGTACTAAATGCTATCATGTAGGCACAGAATCTGACATGATGTAACACAACAATTAAAATAAAAAGCAAGTCAGCTTTGACACAATGTCACTTTTCTGTTTGCTGCAAATTAAAGGAAAATTGAAACTACACAAGTAAGCTAGTCAAGAAAAAAGTCTGCAAAAACCTCAAACATCAGTTAATGTTTCCCTCTAATGTTATGTCCCATTTTTACATTCAACTTTACGAAAACATCCATAGCTTTAGCACAGCTAATTACAAATTGACACCAAAAGATGTCATGAAGAAAGCCTAAAACTTCTAGAATACCCTGATTGTAACATAGTTCTAGCTGTCAGTTTCGTAATAGCCAGCATGCATGAAACTAGGCAATTATTTTTCAATTTCTATCCTACTCTTTTTCAATTTCTATCCATTCTGTGGTACTGCTGTGGCATGTTAAAACTGCTGATGCTTTTAAAACCAGATGTAACAGCACTTAAATTAAGCCTGAAGAAAATCCTAGTAATAATGGAGCAATTATGAACTCCAGGTAATTAATACCGAAATTGATCATGTACTACAAATTGGATTTTAATTTACTGTATTTGATGCACAACACTAAATAAAAGTGTCTGAAAAGTTGAAAAATTAATTTTGGAGAAAATGAAGAACATGTACATCTGGAAAGGCATAATGTTAATAAATAGATTTCCTCCTTTTCAGTGTTTTTTGTTCATTTACATCAACTTTAAACCTACATTTAATACATCAGCACCACAAAAACTTTGGCCCAAGGGAAAGCTAGTGCTATCTGTCACAAATACAGAAATGTCACATGCCTAATATTTGCTGTGGCCATACCATGACACATTTAAAACCTTTGAGGCCCAGGGAAGAAATAATCACCACGGAGTCTGTTCGCGGGCAGGGAAAAGAGTTTCAAGCAAAAAGAAGCTGAAAACCTCTCCTGCAAATGGAGGAGCTGATATAGACATTCCAAGAATATTCCTGTAAAAACATTCACTTGAAACATCGAGTTAACACTTTCCCCTTTGTGGAAATAAGAGGAAAGGGAAACATGGGGAATTCTATAAAGTTTTACCCCTGAATACCATGTAAGAATTCTTTTCTGCTGATCTATACCCTCCAAAGGATTTCCAGGCCAGTAACCTGCTAGAAAAACATTAAATTTAAGAACATTATAATTTTGACTGGAAAAGTTTTATATACGAGTGCTGCTGCATTTTCCAATATGCTATATTTGATTGAGTATGACAGCAAACTGCAGAAAAAATAAGAACAAAAAAAACCCTGAGGTAGATAAAAACAAATACAGTAAGACACACAATTAAAAATACATAAGTGAAGTAATACAAAAATAACCTCAAACCTCCCTTACAGCTCTCCGAATAAAACAAATCCATGAGTAGAATTTGAACACAGACAGAGCTGCTAGGAATTTGATCTTTAAAGACTACTCTGAAAATTGTCAGACCAAATACTGAAAATTATAATAGTGGCAACACTTGCACATTTCTAATTGCTGTGTTATACCTCAGTGACATTTATGCTGAAGTAGTTAACTTTCTAAAAACAAAACCTAAACGATATTTCTTGAAAACTGTATTCAGCTACGTGAAGACCCCAGTGATCACAACGAATGCACACCTTTAAATTATCTGTTCTAGTTTTACACTGTTTTTCTAGCCCTTGAATGGTTTAATTATTGCTAGAGATATTTATGTACACAGAGAGGAGAAGAGGGAAGGTCAAGTCCCTGTGGGCACAGACATGTGCAACTGTGAAAGTTTATGCAATTCATTGGTTATATTCATCGCCATAAATTCTCCTGTACTAGCCTGTTGAAGGGATACATCCACAGGGATCTTTACATTACAGCAGTTAGTTGAAGATGATCTCATTCATTAGCACGCCTAGGACTTCAAAGGTGAAATGACAGAAGAATTAAAGTTTAGAAACAAAATATCCAAACCTTTTGTCTATTTTTGTCTGTTTTGACTATTATTTTATTTACTAATATAAACAAAACAGTCTGAGAACTGAGACTTGAGCTCCATGTTGAAATGTGATAAAATTAAATACTCTTCATACCTGCACTTCTTAGGTTAGGGTCTAGGTCTGGCATTTCCTTGGATGCTTCTGGACTGACGCTGTAGATCGATGCTCCTGCTTCACTGACAATGCTGAAAAATAAAATGGCAAATATGTAAAACAGCACACAACTGAACAACACAAGTGAAAGACTTTGCAAGTGACTGAAGTGAATTTTTAGATTTTATTTAAAGCCTCATGTTTTGAATAAACCGAATACTTACAAATGTAAGACAGTACAAAGGACAATATCTCCATTTAAGCCAAAACATCCCTTCCTGACCTGCAACATTCATTCTTTATCAATTCTGCCCTTATTATAAATACACACTGTGCATGATATCAGTCCCTGTCTCAATCTTTACAAGAGGAGAGAAAATGAATACAAGAAACAAGTGTTACCAGAAGTAAATAGGCAAACCAGCTTCCATAAACAAAACAAAACCTACCCGACAATTTGATTAAAAACACCTACATTCTAAAGTTTAACATTCAACTTTACGAAAGTGAATTACGTGAATCCAAGCCATGAGCATGCACGCATTGTCAAAAGCCAGCTGCCCTAAAACACTCAAAAAGCCCCAACTTGATACAGACTGAGCCACAGAGCTGCGGCTCCCGTCTCAGCAGCATTCAATACCGTCTTCTCTCAGCTCCCACTGCCATCCCCAAAGAAAAACCGACTGCCTGTCTTCAGGAACTTAAACTACAGTTCATGTATCTACCATACACCTCAAACTCATTCGGTAATGATGATAAACTCAGCAATTCAAATCAAACACATAATTAAAAACCCCTCAAGTGCTCTAGCTCCACTCAAGAGAAAACTGCAATCAAGTATTCACAGCGTAAGTTTATTTTCAGCTGTGAAATTCTGACACCACTGAATCAACAGTATATTTCTTCAAATAACTTCAACAGAACTGGAATTTCAGGTTGATAATTATGGCATCATACAGCTACTGCATTGGAGGTTAATACTATCAGTTGCAGAACTATTTTTACTTTTACTATTCCACTTTCAGAATAACCTAATCTTTGCCATAAGGAGAGAAACCACAGTCCTTAAGAAACAGACCTTTCAGAAAAAAAACCATAACTTTGCTTTATATTGTTTTAAAATTGGACTATAAATTTTCCTTTTAAGAACATTTACTAGGTCAAATTTTTAAATAAAGAAACTGATACTTAGAAGCTCCTCCCTTTAGAAAAAGCTGGAGAACAGCTCAGAGGTACAATATATTCCTATTCAATGTTCCAAGCACGGTATCAGAAAACAGTGTAAAATGCAAATATAAAACGTAAGAATTTCTTACTCTAGTTTTTACAGATTCCCCTCTTTCCCAATCAAAACTGGAATTTGATGGAGGGCTGTACACGCAAGTCAGATTTTAAAGTTACCCAAAACTCTAAAGAACATTTCAATAGTACAGACAGACTGAATCTTTCAATAAATACAGAGAATAAAATTCTGTTCTCTTCAGAATTGTGTAACTCCAGACCCATTCAAACAACCAATTTAACAGCGCAAAAAATCCTTAGACCAGGTGAACTGGGCAAGTGAAAATGAAACTATTTACATGATCTTTTAAAAAGATTCAGTATTATGAGCACTCCTTCACAATAAATGACATTTATAAAACATTCCCATCACAGCGCTCAGAAATAAGATCGTATCACAAAAACCTAACTGCTGAACATAAAGATGTTGACAGAAGACTCATAAAACTGATTTCTCTGATGAACAAGTAATTTAAAGAACAATGCAGCAGAACGTATTTCTTAACCTGTTCACACTTTATAAAGGGAGCATCTGGCAAGCGCTCCCTTTCTGGATACTGCTTCCAAAAAACCACACATGAGCACACACTTCTAACAGCCTTTCACTAATCACACTTCAGTCTTTGTATTCTAACTGATCCCAAAAGTTAGCCCTCATGCAATTTTTAAATATAATACACTGATAATACAGTGTAATATAACTTTAGATTAAAAAAAAAAAATCAGTGTTTTGCACACATTTTTACAGTGCTGTACTATAAACTGTACCACTGCACACAGTTTATTGCTTGATCCTCTCCCAGTATTTTCTGCAGTGAAAAAACTGATGTGACCTTGATGGGAAATTTAACACACTCGACATTTTAGTGTTTCTCATTAATACTACACTGACAATTTGCAGAAGCAAAAGGATTGCACTAATACTGTCATTCTATGGTAATATGTGACTTGTGCCAAATTCTAAGGTAGGCAGTACAAAAACTCCTTGCTAAAGTAAGTAGATAAAATTAAAACTCAGGATAGGAGACAGAAACATTTGAAAAAAGCATATTTCCTTTCCTCAAGAGCAAAAACATTTATACACTGGGGTGAGGAGAAGGGCGGAAGCCAAGTGAAAAATTATCTCAAGAAAGAGAACAAGATATAAAAAGCACTTTCAGAAGCAGCATACACTGGATACTTGAGATCCACTCTTGAGATGGCTTAGTATATGCATGCAGTTATTCTATGAAGTATTTGGTGCAGCAGACGTGGAAAAGGGGAGGAAGAATTTCCACTCACGTAGAACCCCACACTGCTCTGCCCAAGACAGCAAAGCCCAGACATTAAATAAACCTTTTGCCCAGATTAAACGCGTAAGGCCACACGCTCCAAAGACACCATCCTCTGGTTCATTCAACAACAGACAACCAAACTACCACAGAACTAGTAGTGGCTATCACATGGTTTGATACTGCTACAGTGAGGTGGTTACTGATGTGACAATGGCACACAGAATGCTGAAACGTTTAGCTTGGTCAAAATACTAAGATTACAAGCAAAATAGCTTTAGGGATTGTCTGCAGTTGTTCTGGATTTTACTTTTTGACTAGACAGGAGACAGTCGCTTTGGTTCACTGAGATTCTGCATGTTTTCCAAATTCTCATCATTCTCTTGAAAAGAGGGATGGCTTTACAGACAATTTAAGCTAATTTAACGTTGCTAAATGCTATACATCATGTCTTTTAAATAATGTATATGTATTTTATGTCAGGGCATATTAAGACAAAACCAAATATGCTCAAATGAGTAGGCAATAGAAATTTACTCCAAACTATTGCGGTCCACACTGTTCTTCATCTCCCTTTCCCATTTCTCTAATGGATACAGTTTCCAAGAGAGCCAAAAGAAAAGCTTCATAAGAGTTAGTGAAATTGTATTAAAATCTTGTGTATCTTCAGAATTTGTTTCTATTTTAACTTTTTAAGTCACATAATAGATGAAACCAAAAGAATTGGTTCCCCTGCCCCCAATGAGACCCTTACTACTGTGTATTCCTTAGGAGAGGAGATTCTGATCAAATCTAAACAGCTAAAACAGCTTTATTGAAAAATTATTTTGCTTTTTAAAGTCAATATGTAGTAGGTAAATAAGCACATGGATATGATATGATATATGATATGATATGCTTCTAGTACATGAATGAGCAAGTGTCATAAACTTCTCTTTGGATTAACAAAAAAGAAAGTAAAGGATCTGGGACTACACCTCCATACTGTGCTTCTCACATCAGCCATACTACAGATGAGGGTTTTTTCCTCAGCAGCTATATGTAACTTTTAAAAATTAAAGTGCCCAAATCACAAAGCCACTACACAACATTACAGTGCATTCTTTGCAATTGTACAAACTGGCTTGTTGCATATGAACTAAGTTTTCCTACACTGCACCCATCTCATTCTCAGTTGTTAAGACACATTTTAAGAAGCTCAAGCAACATTAAATATATTCCACCAGCACCACCTGGTGGGCCCTCAGCTTAATGCTAGAGACCATGGCAGCTATATTTTAAATACCTTAAGGAGCCTTTTAACATTTACTAAAGCAAGTTGTTTTCTTACTCAGCTTAAATAAGCACTACATATTTGGTCTGAAAAGATGATTTATTTTGAAAACATTCAGATTTTCAATCTCCTAATTTTTACAGGAAAAAAAGCCTTTCTTGTAAAAGGTAAAAAAAAAAAAGTCTAAGAATACTAAAATTTACTATTTTTTAAATTCAAAGCTATTACATACCTACAAAAATGTATAAAGATGACATGTAAACAGCTAGTTACCAACAGTGGTTTAACTAAAATACAATTTTTAAAACTTGCAAGTTTCTTAGGTAGTAAGTTTTCACTGTAACCCTTTTCAAAGCTATGTAAAAAATCTTATCAGGCTAGACCTTTGTGGGTTTAAAATGAATGCACCTTCCTGACATTTTCATGAACTTTTACCAACATTTCAGACTCTTATATTACACTGAGGTCATTTCCCCACAACTGAATGCAACACTGGATTAATAACATTACAGAGAAACAAAAAGCAACTTTATCCAACTTTACATAACTTGCTGTTCCTACAACCTCCAAATCCCTGATTTACAACTTCAATCCTTTAAAATGACATTTTAAGGAACAATACCAGTACAAAGAAGAGTCTGGTGTTTATTACTTGGAAGAAAATCATGGTCACTCTAAAAGCAAAGGATATGTCAACCTCAAAAGGGGCCAAGACTCTCATATTTGGCCATAAAATGATGACTTTCCAGAAGAACTCCCTTCACAATCATAATTTAGTAATTGTGGCTAATTCCCCCAACCCAACTTTTTACATATTAATTGACAAATATATTGTTCATAAACTTGTGGCTACAAAAGCCAGAGGCTCCCACAAAGTACGAGAGTAAAAAAAGAGTCAAAGGTTTATTCAGTGTTATTTACTAAAATAATTGGCTTATGAATCACCCAGGACAGAAAAATAAAATTAAACAAAATGACAAAATATTCTCTAGAAAAGAATGCTGCATTTACACACTCAACTGGAATGTATCAAGCTTTAATTATGTTGACAGATGTTATGATTAAAAACAAACTAAGAAGGGGCAGGGAAGACTTATTTAAGCACATGCTCAAAAGAAGACTGGGCTACTTCATGAATGAGAAATCCATTGGGCCTTAGTGAAAACACAGAAGACACAACTAGCTCCAGAAAAGCCTAACACCCCAAGGGGTTGAGAGTCACTGTAGAAATAGGATGCCTGCATCTGTTATATGCCTCCCTACACATCCATTTTTGATGACTAATGAAAACCACCTAGGGGAGGTCGAAAAAGCTCTTCACAGGAAACAGCAATAACCTGCTCATTTGCATGGTGACTTCTGTTGCTCTCTCTTCTCCTGTCAAGCAGGACATTGCCCACAGCAGAAGCAACTTGAGCGGCCCCTTCAACTCCTCATCATTAGCAAAGGCAGAGTTACCTGCCCCACCTAGAAACTCATGTTTGGGCATGTGAATACTCCAGCACCTCTGTGCTGTGCACAGTTCCTTCTGCTGTGGTGGGGACTGAGGCCAGCTGGAGCCTGCAGCACAGCACAGGCTGGGCTGTGATTTGTGCAGCCACACGTGCCTCACCACAGGAACAACAGGACACCAGCACTGACAGAGCCTGGCTCTGACACTGCTCTGCCATTGCTTTTTTCATATGAGGAACACAAGTCATGGAAGTGTAGGATTAAAAGGTTCTGGTATATACTGAATAATGTATTCAAAGAATAAAAAGACTAAAGAGATTTTCAAAAGCCTGTTCATTCTGATAGATAAGATTCATAATCTGGTGTTTCCCCACCACCAATAAAGTAGTGATATAGCAAAGGAACATGTTAGGATCATGAAAAAGGATTATACTAGAAAGCAATCACTACTCAAAAGAATCAAGGCAAAAAACATACAATTCATCTGTGATTTTTAAACAATATAAAGAATTAGCTTTATATATTAACAATATGTAGAACCTGGGAGATATTGTCATTGTAAAATATATTTAATACTGAAACACACCATTAGATAGGAAAGGAATTTTCATCAAATTTCCACTGCTTCACTCAAAACTTTTAGTCACTACACACCATAAAAGTTTTGCTTATATGACAGTCCATCTTTCAAAATCAGTCAAATTAGACAAAAGCTGTTACAGTCATCTTTAGCAAAAGTATTACAAAAAAGCTCACAGTGACTCACAGCCACAGCTATTGAATTAGATGCAGGAGGGACACCATAAGCCTTAAAGTAGCTCCTGCTTCAGAGCTCCCATGCACACAAGTTAACCCCACAAAGAGTCTTCAGAGAGCACACCAAATGATGAACAGTGATACAGACCCCGGATGGTCGCTCAGCTGCATTCTGTAAGTTTCCATAGAAAATACTGGTGAAATTCTGCTTCCAACTAGCATTTTGAAGTCAGAACAAAAAAAAAGTCAGTGTCTCCAGCCATGTATGAATGAGTTTGTTCTGGATTTTACAAAGTTAACTAGAAATTATGCCATGCAAAGAAAGGAATTTTCTCTTGACCAACTCAATCTACTTTGTAAAGTAAAAACTACTACATTATTTCATACCAGGGACTCTGTTTTGCAGCAGATTACAACACAGAATAACATCACCTCTTTCAGTTACAAACCCTACTTTTGAAACCGCTTGCTGACCCCACAGCAGGGACAATAAATAAGCACCTTATCAAGCAGCTGCTGAAATGACAGAAGTTCAAGGCAATCATCCTTTCATTAGGGATTATTTCTCTCCTGTTCAGCCACAAATGATATTTAGCACCAGTTAAGCTGATGGCTTTCCTGGTAGACAGTATAGATCTTTAGAACCTACTCAAGAGAGAAGAATTAGGCCTGTTTCAATCCATCTTTAGCAAGATACTCTAATCAGTGTTGGTCTTGTTGCTTCAGATCATTAAAAATTACTTATCTTAAAATAACACTTAGTCTTACAATGACACTGTTTTCCACTTTTTCCAGTATGCTTGGCAAAACTAAACTTCCCTACAGAATAGAAGAACACTCTTTCAGATGATGAACAACCTGCAAAATTTAATGGTTTGAAATACCAAATTATAGTTTTTCAAGAACAGATAAAATGCAAGAATGTCTGTTTACAAGAAATTTAAAGGAATATAAGAAATGAAAGACAGTTTAATTAAAAAGACCAGCATCCAAATCTCAGAATAATGTATGAAAAAGCCTAAAAGGTAAGTATGTTAAAAAATTTAGTTATTGAAATAGCTGTCTTCAAGTATTACCCACTCCTCTGAAGGCTGGAAATACTGGGGCTGAAAAGCCCAGCATTTTTGTCTTTTACTGCTTTGAAGTCTATAAGAAGGCTGTGTGTTGATTTTTCATTCTAAGAGCTCGTTGCTCATAATCAAATGTAATAAAAGGATATTTCAAACTTAAGGACAATTATGTTCTGAGTCAGGCAACCTGATTGCCTATCTGCTAGCATAAAACAGCTTTCAAGAATACAGGGGAAGCACTTGGGGCAGTGTACTTAAAAGCTTCTCCTTTTAGAAACGTCATTACTTTGGAAAATGCAGCCCAGTTCTACTTTCAGATTTGGATGAATGCAGAAAACATATCCCTCAAAAAAAATTCCCTCATTACAGAATTAAAAGAGCTCAAAATTCTCTGATTTCAATTCTTCAACTACCATCATTCCTCCCCAAACTGATGTGATATTTCCTGCCAATAAAACAGCAAGACAATTGCTACTTGCAACAGAATGAAAGGGATTTGAGAATTATTGCAAACATAGCAATGAGTTACCACACTTTAATTTCTTTTGTATTAGATAAAACTCGCTATGAACTCCCAAATCAAGAACTAGTTACCACACTAAACTAATAAAACTAACTGTATAGCTACAGTCTGGAAGCCTTTATTCATCTGTGTATGAACCATGCCCTCAGCACATCCCTGCAAAGGGGAGAATGATCAGATATCTGTCTTCATCTTGTCTGAAAACGATGACATTTTTCAGTAAGAAAAGGGTCCAAATGGCAGGTGTCAAAGAGCTTTAGCTTCACACGTGGTGCTAGGAGGCAGAAAAAACAACAGTAGCGTGTGGCCATGTCAGGGCTGCACAGAAGCTGCCGTACAAGCGCATATCTGAAAAGAGCAAACCTCAGAGCCTGTTAAATCAATCTAGTGCCAGATGCTGTTATCAGAACAAAACTGGTGCTGTGGATTCATCCCCAGAAGAAATACACGTCCCATGTCTGCAGTGAAAAGTGAAAGACTTAGGGTGGCATGTCTCAAGACTGAAGGTGACAGTCACCTGTGACTGCCCGCACCACTTTCATTGACAGTTTCAGAAAACAAGTGCTGTCATTGCTCATAAAGCAGCTGGAGTTGAAGCTCCTTTCTGCTCTTGCACAGAGCTTTAAAATCTGAGCTTCAGGTCCAAAATCTACTCCCAAGTTAACGATCCAATGAAAAAGCAGTCGAGTAATTTATTTTTACTTTAAACACTGTAGTACAGTAGGAACTTCAGAGAAAATTCAGCTACTGCTCGTCTCCTTGCTGCAGCAAGGCCAAGGAGAGAAGCTGTGACAATATGGACAATGTTACAGAATCAACATTACCTTAATGCAAGAGGACAACTTTAGCTCAAAAGCTAAAGCACATTTTATGTGATTACCATGCGACAACATTAAAGTAATTCTAAGCAGTAAAATTGAAAAATGGTTGTATTCAAATATGTTCAAAAGTTACCTATCTATAATCAATTACCATTAGAAGAAAGGAAAGAGGAAAAAAGGCTTTAAGACTGACATAGGAAATGAAAGCCCTGGAGTCCACTTCTAAAGGATAATAGGCATGGAAATGGGTATGCTTTTCATGAATACACTTTATTTCAGGACCAATCGTGCCAGTGCTCATGCAGTTTTACACAACTAAATTAGTGAACTCAGGGGAGCAAACTGTACATACAGCACTAAAAAAATATAGCCAAACACTGACAGGATTTTGCCTAACCTGTTTTTATCCAGGAGGGAAGCACAGGGAGACAAAGAAACACAACTGATTTGGCAGTCAGGCTTCAGAAAGAAGAGATACGCTAGGTGATGTTAAACACTCACAGTTCATACCTTTACAGACAATCTTGAAATGAAATCACCTAGATGCACATTAAAAAAATGGCACAGTCCAAAAAGATGATGATGCTCCCCAAAAAGCCTTTAAAAACTGTTCCCCACTGAAGGGCTCAATAAGCAGCATTTTTTAGATCCTGTCCTTCACAGTTCTCAAGTGCTTGGTACAAGACAAGCTTGACTCAACATCATGAAACACAGCAGACCAAAGGAATCTGCAAGTTCCAGAGCAGAAGGCTGTCACCAACACTGTCCTGCCAGCAGCTTCTCCTCAGCTCAGCCAAGCAGAAACCCCTGCAGTGATAGCACATGGCAAAAGGTGGTGTTTCACCCAGTCCATTTCCAGCCATGCAGGATCTTATAAGAGGTAAGATCTGTACTGGCTGTTTTTAGAAACGGCAGAGGCAAAGGGTAAAAACCCTGAAACCTGGTAGTTCATGTTCGTGCATAGTAACTCAACTTGAGGCATTATCAAATACCAAGGTTGTGGAAACAAACAAGACTTTTAAAAAAAAAGATTCCTGCCTATAAAGAAATACCTAGACCTTTGCTAGTACCACCTGTATTTGGCATTGTCACTGACAATTTATAAAATAGGGGGATAATTCATGTCTGACTAAAGCCTATTTAATTTTTAAACCAAAACATTTCCCTACTGCATGCACTGTCATACCTACACCACCCTTCACACAGGACATTCGAGAAAACAAATGATCCATTAAGGAGAGTCCATCAGGTTCTTGAGTGAATACAGATCTCTCAACCAACGTATTTGTCAGTTAACTTCACAGAGCATTCAGAGCTAATCAAATAACGTTGCATTAAGAAGCGTCACAGGTGAACAGTCAGTTTGAAATTACCTAGAAAGGCTACAAGAACACGCCATTCCAGTGCTCTGATGGCTCTCGGGAATCATTTTTATCTGTTAGAACAAGTAACACAGATGCAGCAACTGCTGTGCCTAAAATGCAGTTAGTTAATCCAGACCAAAGGCTGGAGCTTAGAGTCACATTAACTCTCATGGAGACTTCGTCCCCAGAGTGAAGCATAACTGAACAAGACCACAGCATATGGAGGAAAATACCTCTTGGAGAACAGCACCTCCAGCAACTGTCATTTTCTTTAATGCTCACTCTGGGCAACTGGGAGGCAGCCTGGCCAGTGCTGCCGTGCCGCCTCCACAGCCCTGATTCATGCAAAATTCTGACCCGTAGCTTTGGCCAGAGACAGGCTTTATTCAGTTTCCCCTCTGTGCTTTCCTACAATACCACTGATCATAGTACTCAATCTCTCCTTACTAGCCCAACCCTCTCCTCAGCACAGGTCCAGGAGGGAAAGCTGGAGTCAGCTATACCCCCTTCTACTACGGCTGAGCAATGCAATGCAGAAAGACTCTGCACACACTGAGGGAATCACAGACCCTCCGCTGCTACTCCTCTCTGCTCCCTCCCCATCCCTCTCAACAGTGAGGCTGTATCCAAAGACTTCATATTAAATATTTTTAACCTACAGACACTTCTTGGCACAGCTTACTGAACTCTGAAGTACCCAGGTTTTCCATATAGAGAAACTCAAAGTAAATTAAGAATTCTGGAATCAGAACAAATGCTGTCAGGGAAAATTCTTCAAGGTATTAAATACTAAGAAAGAGTGTGACCACATCTTTCTAGCCATGTCGTTTCTTCTTAGTTTACTTTGATTTGGAATTCACCTAAAAAAATAAGCTGTCTGTTTTGGTTTACAGAAGATACATTCACCTACTGAGTTTATTCTTCAGCTCAACATACTCAAGACAAATGTTACATAAAGTAAAAGTGCTTCATGCAGGCCCAACCAAAATTATATGCTTCTACCTTTTAAAAATCACTTCTGCAAATTTAATCATGACAGTGCACTTATCGTTTTTAAAGTACTCATTTGCTGGGGGGTTTTTTGTTGGGTTTGGTTTTTTTTTTTTTTTCATACAGGACAATACAGTTTCTTTGATATTTTCCTGTGATCTAGTTTATAACCATACCAAGCTGACACTTATCAAGAAGTGTTCCATTCTGTCCATCGAGGAAAATACTTTTCTTCATTGGAAAAAAGGTTGTAAAACTGAGGTACTAGTTAAGTGTTTCCAGAAAAATCTATTAGTCCCCTCTGAAGGAACTGTAGCATTACAGTATAAAAAGGATTATGGTTAACAGACAGGAAAATAAAATCAAACAAGAAAGTTAAGAAAAAGAGTAGGTTACTCATTCTTCAGAAAAAGGTAACATTTGTCATGTGAAACTAAAAAAATATCAGCTGAAGCTTACTTTACCTTAACAAGCACTTTCAATAGCTCAGTTACTTTTCTCAGACAGATTTAAAGGTAGGAAGATGTACTCAAATATCTGTAGAGCAACATAAGTAGATTGAGTGCCTTGTTATTAAATTACCCGTTTTTCTCTTTTTAGGCCTCTAGGGTTCATCCATGACTTCTCTGGTTTCCTCATTGTCATAGTTTTAAATATTACTATTTTACTTCTCTCATATGCAACCACTGGGCATCTACAGTAGAAGATCTGAATAAAATACCTCCAAATGAAAGTGAGCTAAACATTAGGTATATTATATTTTATCCTTTAACCATTTACACCAGTGAACACCCTCTCATTCATTTTGTATTACATACAGAAGTATTTATCAACCTCTGTGAAAAAAAACCCACAAATAAACGTAATGACCAAATCCCCACAAACTTGAAATGGACTAATGAATTGCATGTTTTTACAGACAACAAACTCCTTTCATAAGATTGTAACCAAAAGGGGGAAAAAAACTGACAAAAATAAGTATCTGGAATTAGTGAAATAAAAGTTCAGTTAGGTAGTGCTATATTTGTTTTCCCCCTTTTCTTAAAAGGGTATCATTTGTTCTCTTAGGTTGTGACAGATCCACACAGGAGACTTTCCATGAGTAATATCACTAGAACTGGCATATATGTTTATATGCTGAAAGACCACTTCACTTAAAATACATTTTTCATTCAGTTACAAACACTTAAAAAAAAAAAACTTCTGGGCAGAAATTTCTCATGCTTCATTTCTAACCAATTATTTTTAGACTTGAAAAGAAAATCCCAACCATAGACTTTTTGTTTTATTAGTTATCCAAATATGTAAGCATGGGATAGGATGGCTTTCTAGTTTTTTAAGAGATCCTTAAACCTACTAAATCACAAAAATGCAGCTTATTTTATGTCCTACTTTTTACACCACAATTTTCAAAATGATTCTCCAGTCATAGGTATGCTTCATAGAACTTAGACAATCAACTACAATTTTAGCAATAAAATTCCTTACAAGAGTGTAAAGGTGCATGAATACATTTATACATCTAACTACTTGTGAGCCAAACAACATATATTTTGCTGAGAAACATCTTGGAACACGCATTTTTTTTTACCATATTCCCCCTCTTTTTCATCCCCACCCCACTTTATATTGGGAAAGTCTCTTAGAGACATTTGAGAAGCTGTAGGTCAGTTACATGATTTTAAACAAAGGCACTAACAAACTAAAATGTTTGGAAAGGATGAGGCAACTCATCCTTTTCAAATATAACTAAGTTGTTTTCCCTAACAGATGCCACAGTTTGCACCAGGAAGTTCATGCTCAGTTTTTCTACCCTGTTATGTGAGCAATGAGCATCTATCCTACATCTACTTCTCTGGATTGGTCATTATTCTTATGCCTGGATCCTTCAAGACAAGCCACCAACAAAGAGTGAGGGTCTTGGAATAATTCTTTCAGCTTTTGGAAACCACTGAATGCCTGGGAATGACAATGGCTGAAAAACACCTGTGGAGATTGACTGGTCCAACACTCTCACTCAAAGCAGGAAGAACCAAAGCAAGTTGCTCAGGGCTGGGTCCAGCCAGGTTTCAAATATTTCCATGAACAGAGACTCTAAAACCTGCTATATATTAACAGGAACATTTGGATCCTCTGTAGCTAAGACTTGATGTTTTGATAGTATTAAGCTGAGGTTCAAAGTTTTTTTAAATGGCAGTTTAAAAATTTAGCACCATATATACACTTCAGAAAAGCACATACCTGCCCTGGAACAGTGGGGCATAAATAAATGGAGATTTTAAGAGTCAAAACTCTGTTTTCAAAAACAGTGCTGCACTGAGAACTCACTAAATAATGCCAGCTTCCTCAAATGCTGTAAGTAAAAAGAAAACATGAAATTGTTTGAAAATTAAATTACTGGAAATGTGTGCCCTGCTGATTCCAGCAGGAACAGAGCAGGCTCACTTAATTTTCAGTGTCTGATGTTAAACTGTTAAGACTATTCTTGCAGCTGATAATTAACATCTGTTAAAGAAAAATAACAACAAAACCAACAGAACAACAACTTGGAGATCAGGGCTATGGAAGAGACAGCACAATATTAAACAATAATTGTCCAGATGAGAACCAGAGGTTATCTGAGAGAGGCTCCATGGCAGCACAGCAGTGCAGAGCCTGGAGGCGCTCTGGCTGATGCACACAGCTCCTGCGGGGGGTCATGGAGAACATATGCCAGGGTGGGATATGCAGCACCCTTTAATACGGCAGAGCATCTCCTGCCCCCGGGTGCCTGCTCAGCTCTGCTGGCTACTGCAGGAAGTGGCAGAGCCAAGCCTTGTCCCCAGCCTGCCCCTGGAAGACAGGCCAGCAGTGCCACTGCTGCCAGAGTCCCCAGAGCCCCGAGCCAGAGCAGCGCAAGGCTCGTGCTCGCACACCATCACCATGTGCAACAGCACAACCAAGATCTGCACGGGACCAGGCCGGGGCTTGCACTGGGCAGCCAGGATTTCCTACACCCACTGCAGAGATGGGGTAACGAGCTCCTCCTCCATCACAAGAACAAGGCACAAACATTAAATGTTCCCCTTTGCCCCTCCAAGAAAGGATAGGCTTCCAAGTCTAAGCATAAACAAAAGTTCAGCTAAATTCAGATCCAAATTATATTAAGGAACTATTGGTGTAGATTTTAATATTAAGGGTCAAATTGCTATTATCCTTTTTTTTCCCCTCCCTCCCTAATTTATAAATTTGTATTAAGGAGAATTTAATCCTAAAATGCCATGCAATTATTTCTAAACTATATATTTGGAAATTATTTTATAAAATTAGCCACAGATACGTATGTTCAGAATTCTGTCAAGATGCTGAAATATTTTCTTAAAAAAATATAAACAATGCTTCAAGATTACTAATACCACAGATTGGCACGTGCTGGATTCAAGTTTAATCAAACTCTGAGAACCAGAACAAACACATTTCACGCGCTCCAAGTCTTGACTTCCTCTGAAGTTCATAAAAGGCTCATAACATCACCATCATCACATCCAAAATGAGATTTATGCAATTTAATTATATTAACCGTGTCATAGTAAAGAAGAAACCCCAAACTTGTATACTGTCATTAAATTCAATGGAAAAACTAACCTATAAATACTTTATAGATAAGGAACGAACATGAATGCAAACCATACACACTCCATTAAAATTCTGATGAGACCTGTTGTAATCACTAAGACTTCAACCTGTACTGAATGTTAGAACTGGTATTTCAGATGACCCAAAGACAATTTACATAAAGCATCTCACTCAAAGTTCACTGTACTAATTATAAATTTTAATTTATCACAACCTAATATGAACCACAGACTAGCTTGGTTTCTTAATGCTAATATTTACAGTTGAACCAAAAAGAAACAATTTTGCATTTTATGCATTGCATACTAAATAAAATACATTGACACAAATCAACATTTCATGTGTATCTTTACTTTATAAAAACCTGGAAGAAATTTCCTACAGACCATAAAACTGAATAGAATCTGCTTTGAATTAGGTGCCACCACTTTTTTCTTCTCACATAGCACCAGAACAACCCCAGGCTCAAAATCTTGTCTCAATCAGAAAACATTATTCCTGTTAGTGTAAGAAGTCCAGTAACCTACAATCTACTGTAACTGCTTTTCCAAAGAGAAGCCAGTAAGAGGAAAAATAATTTCCTCTAGCTCGATCCGCTAAAAATGAGCTCAGACTTTCAAGTGAGCGGTCTTCTCCAGAAAGGCCATGAGATCATCAACCAGCTCCCCCAAGGAGAAAGCTACAACCAAGGCAGCACCAAGTGCTTGTGGACACTCACGTACAAGGCAGCAAGATGATGGCAGAGCCACTTTCCTACAGGAGCAGGGGTTAACAAGAGGAATAGGCAAGAGGAGAGCCTTAAGCATTCCTTTAAAAGGAATTAAACATTTTTTAAAAGTCTTTTTACTGTTCTTGTTAGCTAGAAAAACAGGATATATTAAAAAGATACTATATCATGATATCAAAATTATTTCATTTTAAAACATTCAAATTGACAATGTCTCTTTCTATTTACTCTTACAGCAGAAGATTAGAGTTAACATTTCCTTTTGCAGAGAGATAATCACTGAGAAGTAATGCAGGAACATCCAGTTTGATTTACTTAAAAATGACAAACTTCTAGAAAATAACTTTAATTTAAAAAAAAAAAAAAAAGTAACTTGGACCTGTGATTTTATACTATGAGGAAAAATAGACCAGGAACAAGCAATAAATGCATCACCAATTTCACTGAAAGCCCACTTACAAAGTATATTTACAGTAAAACATCATAATGCTGACAAGAGAATCACCCATGGAGGATGCATGTTTCCCTGAAACATTTGAATTTACATCAAATTCAAATGTCAAAATGTATTCTATCTAAATGTTAGTTCTAGTTCAACCCAATAAAAGAACTGAACAGGCAGTAGGCATGTTGCCTTGGCTGCCAAAGAAGTTTTAGAAAATACAGAAGTTAATTAGGTTTGAGAGAGAAGTTTTATGTGAAAAGCCGATGTATTATAAGCAATAACCAGAACTGCTTATAGACAGACATCTTCGCCCCCACCTCCAGGCTTTTCATTTAGAAACATCCACAGATAACTGAGCTGTTTGAATAGTATTTGTTGCTACATTAAAAAAAATCTGATTCAGTTAGAAACTGTGATATTACTTGCAATTGCAAACAGGATTAAGGCAAAAATGTTACTTCTACATGAGCAACAAATTTACTTTCAGGAGCATTAGGTATTAGAAGGAAAGGAAAATATCCAGACATGCAGAACTGTGAGATGGATGCGATTACATTTACAACCATGCATGGAGTCACCCAAACAACACCAGTCTGCCCCCAAAACTGAAAAGGAACAAGAAAGCCAACATCACTCCCTCCTCTCTGCCCTCTCCCCTGCACTTGCCCTTGTTGCTGCAGGAGGGGCTGGTACTGAAGAAGGTGCTTCATGCAGCTTGTGCATTTTGATGTCTCCTTTCAGGAGCACTTTCTCGCCTCCGTATCACTCACCATGACAAACAGATCATTTCTCCTTCTCTCCACTTACTCATCATTGACAAAACTGCTGGGATTCAGTTATAGAAAGGAATTATCCTCAATAGGCACCTTCAGTTACAGCTGCATGACACTGCAGTCATCTAAGTCTAATCCCTTTTCAAGCTGAAATAACCTACTCAAAGTCCCTTTGAGACACACAGCATGTCTATATTCTCTGCCTCTCATACCCTGAAAAAAGCAGAAGTGTGCTGAAGTATCTCTTGTTGCTGTGGCTTCTTTCAATGTCATTCATGGAGCTCTTAAGACTGCCATGCACTTTGTTGATAAGAAAAGTTAAATGAGTCCAGGCAAGCATAACCCCCAGTTTGAGCATCACACAAAATTACTCCAAGGGAAGGTGCAACATGGGCAGCACTCACTCCTGTGCTGCCAACAGCCTCTAAGAGCAGATAGCCTGAAATCAGGAAGAGAAATTATAATTTCAGGTAACTGCAGAGGGAAAGAGTTCTTGCTTTACTGACAGAAACGCTGCATTTGCTTTTCAGGCCTGGAAGATTCTCAGGCTGTCAGACACCTAGAGGTCATAAACGTTTAATTTTGACATCTCCCTAAAATCCAAGCCATTTTGTCTGGTTTGGGTTTAAATCAAAGTTTGTACCAGTTGCTCTCCTGGCACTGGGGGAACTTGTTAGCAGCGGTACAGGGGGCAATTTCCTGAGGTTTACTGCTGAAAAAAAACCTGAAAATATTTTTCAGGGAGATTTCTGTCTAAACTTACGATCTGCCCACAAACTTTCATTTTTACCAGACCTCAACAGTAGCGATACTTCAAAGAATAAAGAAACATTTCCTCACTAATGGGAGCATTTATGACTTAGGATGAAAATTTCGTCCCAAAGGTACCTCCCTGACAGTTAGAAGACACTGAAATTAAGGTATCTAATGTTTGGCAGCTGAATGTAATCTAAGTGCCTATCCTAAGTTTCTGCTATCAGCATCAGCAATAATAGCACACACAAAAATAGTAAGTTTAAATAAATAAGTAAATCCATATACCACATCTCACAACAATAAAGGAAGCCGTGTATGAGCTGAAATGCAGAACAGCAAATGTGGTTTTACAAATGAATAGGTATGAAGTTTGGCAGAATCTCAGCTTAAGTAAAAACATATTACTGGCAAACTCACACAAATGGAAAAATGCTTACTTCTCCTTTAGGTTCTTACAGAATGGGTACTTGAAGACAAAACACTATCCAAATATACAACCAGCTCTGACTGTGCAATAACACTCAGTACATTACAAATCATCTTGTATTTATATCATTTTAATCTGGATGCTCTATTAAACACACTATATTTGGATGCTTCCATTTAAATTAACTCCTGACAGGTTTTCACAAATAATTCCTGCTGGAGCTTCTTTACATAGTAAGGAGCCTAAATGAAGTTTCTTAATCTCTACTAGTGAAAAGTTACCAATTGCCAATTACCAACAGCTATTTCATTACATGGTCACTTAAAACACACAAACATGTTTCTGACATCTCTTATGTGTAAAAAGGATAATAGTAAGATCCCAAATGCCACAAGTATCACTCATTTTAGAAAGGCCATCTTGACACAAAACATAAATTAACATTTCAATGATTTTAATTTACATTCACTTCCAGTATCAATGAATTTGTTGTTAGCATGACCATACCATACTAGTGTGGAGCAATGCTATTTTATCTAGGCAATGGGTGAAGACCAGCAGCTTAAAATGCACACATGAGTAACAAGAACCACGCTCCAAGTTTCCATAATTAAATTCTCATTATTAAAGTTCTGCAAATAAAAACAAGGAGGAGGATTTCACCTATTTAAAATATTTTCTACTTTCTCTTATTTTCAGGTCTAAACCCAATGGCTTGCAACCTGTGGTTCACAGGCTACTTCCAAGAGGCTTAAAAAAGGACATGGAAGAATACAGCCCACTGCAAGTAGGCTTACAGTCTCTGGAGTGATTTTTTTACACTGCCATCAGTAAATGTCAATGATCTGCAAATCAAAAGTACATCAAAAAACCATCATTACTCAGCTCAGTCACTTTCCCTCAATCTGTTCTATCAGGTAACATCCAAATTTGACTACATTCTATTTCCAGCATGAGAGAAACTGAGGCTGACCACACATGTTACTTCAAAGAAAAAAAAGCCACCTGAAACTACAGAGCCACACATGCTCATTTTGGAAGCTCTTAAAATGCTGCTGCAGCAGCTTCCTTGAAAGCCTAAGCTTTTCTGGTTTGTTTGAAATCAGTATCAATACCAAGTTTGGAACATTTAAGGTCTGTATTACTAATACTTCACTCATTTTCTTCATGCAGGACCTCACACTAACAGATCAAATCCCAACCTTCTATGCCTTTTGATGAATAGACAGCATTTTAAAACATACTCTGAAGATACATGAAATAAGGGTATTTAGCTGACTCCAGCTTAAAAAAATTAATAAACACAGTATTGGAAAAAACCTCTTAGATGCATCTGTTAGGAGTCTTCTCCAATGCTCACTCTGAGAAGCAGTATTATGTCATTAGGTCACATTTTTCAGCTGAAATCCAAACCTCAATTTTAAGCTTGGACTGAACACCATCCATTCATGCTCACAAATGACCAGGGAACAGGAGTGGGAAATTTCTCTTGACATAACCTGCTGCACTGAAAAGGCAAGGACCACACAGCTCAGATGAGGTCAAAGCTGTACAAAGTTCCCACAGACTGTACTTCAGTGTGTCTGTCTAGGGGAAGGACCTACGAAGTGCCATGCCCCCTATTCCCTGACTGCACTCTCATTCTTTCTGCACCACTTCCTCAAGCTTCTTGAATTCCTTAAACCATCCCTTGACTCTGGAAACCACTCAAACACCTCTTAACAAAGGGCTCGTTGCCTTCTGCTAAGAAGTACAAGATGGCACACAGTGCTGAGACCTGCACACAGCCTTTCACGACAACTTTAAAGTTCCATCCTTTGGTGTCTCTACTGATACTGCAAACATGGTAAGATCATGACAACAGCCAATGCAATGAAGAGTGGTTTGGTAACTCTTAAGAGAAAAAGGATTTTGAACCAAATAAACACAGCAATTATGAGAGAAGTGGGCATTTTATACTATCATCTTGTGTTATGTTAATTTTACTAAATAAGATCTCTCTGGAAATCTTTCTTTCTATGATATTAAACCAGTAAGAACATTATAGTGTTGACCAGAAAGTACATAAAAACTTCAGAGGCTGTGACTACATTAAATATTAATCTAAACCAGTTCAGTCTGAAATAAAAATCTTCATTTTGGCCTGTTAGGTAATCTGCCTCCTCAGAAATATCAGACACAGAAGTTAACTAGTTTTATTTCACAGAAGAACCTGAGTTGGAAGGGACTCACAAGGATCATCAAGTCCTACTCCTGGCTCTGCACAGGACCAGCCCCAAGAGTCACACCATGTGCCTGAGAGCGTTGTCCAAACACTTCTCGAACCCTGGCAGGCTTGGTGCTGTGACCATTCCATGGGGAGCCTGTTCCAGTGCCCAAACACCCTCTGGGTGAAGGACCAACCTAAACCCCCCAACTCAGCTTTGTGCCATTTCCTCGAGTCCTGTCACCGGTCATGAGACTGAAGAGCTCAGTGCCTGCCCCTCCCCTTCCCCTCATGAAGAAGTTGTAGACTGTGGTGAGGTCTCCCCTCAGTCTCCTCCAGGCTGAACAAACCAAGCGACCTCAGCTGCTCCTCATACAGCTTCCCCTCAAGGCCCTTCAGCATCTTTGTTGCTCTTCTTTGAGTGGAGCAATCCAGGGAATTTCAGACCCAGTCACCTTCCTCAACTCTATTAAAACCTTCTTTATTTCTGGGCTTTGGAAACAGCCTTGAACAAGAGACTTTAGGCCAGAGTAATTTTGTCATCACAGAAAGCCCTTACAAAAAGAGATTGCATTGGAAACACTGACCAGCGCACAGTGTGAAGTGATAATAATTTTAAAGACTTCTACTAATATAGTCAAACACACACAAAAAATAAATCCCCTACTCACAGTATAGTTTTAGTAGTTCTATGCCGTACATTTAAATTAAGACTAAATCTGATTTTATCCCAATTGAGTTTTAGGAAAACTCCCAATCTTGCTCTATGAATATACTGCATTCAATACACACTTGCCAAAACTGTCCCCAGGGGACCTGATGGGCACACTCAGTACAGAAATGGTAGCACTTGCTCACTGCATCTTCTTTCTCTGGCATTTCTCAATAACCTTTTACCTTCCCAACATGTTCTTTTTTTGTGTTTGCAAATATTTTTGGATGGCTTTCCCTCTTCACCTGACTTCTATTATATGGCAATACCAGATGACTTCTAGCTGATTATCTTTAAAAAAGCTGGTTTATTAATCTGAAAATAACAATGATCTACAAGAAAAGAGCCTGTGTACAAATTACTCCTCAGTGGGGCACATAAAATTGAAAATAAAGAAGTCATTTTGCAATCCTAAATATAAATCGCTTCTCTATGAGAAAACAAAGGAGGGAAAGAATTATCAGTAATTATCTGATTTGTAAAACTGTATTTGAAATCAGTACATTTCTAACTGAAGAGAATGCGTTACTGCTCTTAAACACGTTGCCACACGTTTTACGGCCTTTCATCCTAAAATCTTCCCTTTCTTCTATTTGTTTAGTGTCCCTTTAAGGTCTGAAGAGATCTACATATTGAGAATGAATAACTTTTAAAAACCCTTAGAAAGAGAAAACACAGAAGGGAAGTTGCACAAATAACTTTCCTCCCTCCCCGAAGATTCCCTTGGACACGAGTCAAATGACATGTCCCAGTGTTCTGGAAAAATTGACTTTTTCCTTAAGATTTAGATTTCTGTCACTAGTTACATTTGCTTCCTGACCCCCTGCCTTCACATTGCTGAAATATAGACTCCATATGAATCTTACTCTTTTTCTGAACTTAAAGGAATTCATAATCTCTTTAACCACATTGAAAGACTTCCAATTAGTCCTTGTTCTCACCCTGAAAACTATGAATTATTTCTCTGAAACATCAAAAACAGCTCCATAATCATCAAGTGTATCACTTATACAGGTTCGCTTCAAAAAGTTTCAAATTCATGCCATGCAAGCTAGAAGTTACCATCTCCTGTTTCACCTGCCCCACCACAACGTCACTGCTCACTCATTTCCTTCCCTCCCCTCAGAAAAACACAGATAGAGATGGT
The DNA here is from genome assembly GCA_013399195.1 of Dicrurus megarhynchus. Classification (NCBI taxonomy): domain Eukaryota; kingdom Metazoa; phylum Chordata; class Aves; order Passeriformes; family Dicruridae; genus Dicrurus; species Dicrurus megarhynchus. The sequence goes on from VXAD01007399.1 coordinate 1,926,847, forward strand.
ATAGGTGTCTACAGCTTGGGCAGAGGCGAATCCTTGCTTCAAAGCCAAAGATGACCTCTGAATTTCCCATTTTGAATATAGTATGGGTTCAGCTCAACATAGATACCAGTCTATGGATACACCCGGAACAAGCCCTGGATCCTATTTTAAATGCAGTCACTTGTTCCAGTCCGTGTTGTACTGAACAATAGATAAATTACTACCCAAAGTTATGAATAACCAGGAGTAGTAGGAGGAAGTCATCTCTATGTAAGGTGTCTCGATGACTAGGTCTGAAATTCTCTATGTTGTAAGGTCCCAACTTACAGGACTGTCTTTTCTGTCTTTTAAATGTAAATACATACAAAAGTATTTTTCATTTGAAGTATGCATGATCATTCAGCTGTGGTAAATAATCACAAGAGAACATAACTTTTAAGTAAGGGACAGAAGACAGTTTGGCTAGAAATCAACACATAATTTAAAATGTTTTCATTGACTATGTCTTCTCCACGCACATTTTAAACCTGTTTGTTCCTCCAATTATTTCCTCATTGTTTAGGACTTCTCATGACTCCACTAGAGCTTGAAAGAGAAGAAAGCACAACAAAGGTTCTTCAGTGCACATTTCAGATGTGTGCATTGTTTCTGCTGAATATGTATTCCTTCAGCCAAAACTTTCCAAACTACTTTCCACCTTCTGGATCAGACAGCTAATGACCTAAGGTGTGTAGGTGTGCATACATAAATGTGTCATCAATAAAGTCATATAGTTTAACAGACAAAAATAACAGCTTAAAGAAAACACAGTCCAAAAGAAAAAGGAATAAAGTTTCCCTTATCCCCACCCCCCTTCATACTCTCAACAGACTTGAAACAACTGCATTAATGCAGCAAGCAATAGCTTGTAAAAGGATGCAAACCAGCTGAAACATTTGACAGACAGTGTTAAATACCAGAGGATTCATATCAACCACTTTATTTGAAAAGGTGCTTTGAAGTTGGCTATCTTTCATGTACCTCTTTCATGGCACATTAATAAGGAAAACTGAGATGGGGTAAATTAAGTCCCAAGGTCATATCTAGAGTTACAGCACTGTGGGTACCTGATGAAATACGGATTAATGCTGCATGAGCACTGAATAAATAAAACCACTTCTGTTAACCACTCAAACAAGTTTTACAAGTACTTCTGAACTTTATTCGGCAACTAGACTTCAGACATCTTAATCCCCCCACACTGCTTTGAAACCTAATTATCATAATGTGAACCCGAATGTTAGGTCCCTTTCAAACTGCGAGTGCTATGAAGCAGAAAAGTAATGGGAATTAAGCTAGTGTAACGTTAGAAATGTAGAGGCATGGAACTTGAAAGTGGCATTTGTTAAAGCTGAGAGAGCATAATGTAGATATTCAACAACATAAAACACACATTTAAATTGAAAAGGATATTTAAAGCATGTGCGGACACCTATAAAATACAAGCGGACCTAAAATCCTGTAGAACAAACATTTCTAAATCAATTTCTTGCCACCAAGGTCCAACTTCAAAAGGTATTACAGTCCTATTCTACCTTAGAAGAACATTTCTAAGTATTCTAAAGCAAACAATTTAAACATTAAAGAAAACCCAATGAGAACTTTACAAGACATTAGACTTTCCCCTATTCGTCACAGTACAGAAGTGTTTGAACCTAAACAGTAAATTATTAATTACATTGCTTATAAAGTCTTGAGAAGAAAAGATTTTGCTGTAAGTGGCAGAAAAGGATTTTGCATCAAGTTTAAAATCAAGTAGACAGAAATTAAACACCAACCCATCTAAACAACAACAAAAAATACACTTGCCTGGCTGCATTCTATACTGCATGTTGAAAACAATTAACAATTCCTGACACTTATCACGCTTTCTTTTAAATACAAGCTGAAATACTTTATTCTGAGTGTGCATTAACATAGCAAGCACATAAGAGTCAGACCAGTAAGAATGCTTGTATTGTGACAACGAAACCGTTGAGGCTGAAAGAGAAATTGTGATTTGATTTTGCCAAATACAAAGATTGAGCTGTTTGTTTTGTCCTGCTTTAGCATAGTTCACCTATCATTCAGATAGTTTTCATTTCCAAGATGCCTCAAACTGACAGCAATCAAAGAAAAACAGATTCCTGAAGTATTTTTTCAAGATTTTGATTTAATCCAAAAAGGCCAATGAAATCCTAAAAGTTCATCATCTGCCACGTTAATGCTGAACACAATGTTGTTTCATTTACATTTCTGGTCCTGTTAAAACAAATACACTTGTCTAAACTAGAACATCTGTTTTGGTTATAATACAATGTATCTTTGGCAAGAACTCACAATAGAACTAACATAAATAATCAAGAATATTTATTGAACCTTGTAACAAAAACTGATTTGTAACAAAAAACCTAAAGACAAGATATGACTGTCCCTGGCTCTAGTCCAGTCCTAATCTAAGTCAATAAACATAGTTCTAAAAGGGAAACTACATAAAAAAAAAAAAAAAAAAGTCCTGTAGTTATTTAGGTTGGATGAAGCTATCTGAAAACATGTTAGTTACAAAAATAGTGAAAAATATTTGCTTTAAATCAAAAACTGTCAAGCTGAGTCCAGACAGGTTCTAAAGCCACATGAAAAATCATGCCATACTACTGTCTTCACTGGTTTGTCTTCTCTTTGGAAAACTTTAGTAAAACTCTACGCAGTTTGTATTCGCCACTAAGTATTTTTTATTTTAATTACTCACTTTTCATATATTATCTTTAGCCTTCATTATTTGTGTATGCACCAACTGCACACACCTTTCTGAAATTACTTACTCTATTATTGGCTCATTTCCCTGGAAATGCATGATTCCAAGTTCTATATGATGACCTGGACAGAAAAGTATGAACAGATTTTTATTTTTTTATTCCTGTTTCTATTCTCCACTGATAATATTTGCCAAAGAAGCCAAAGTCTGTAGTACCTCCCCTTCAGCCACCTTTCTGAACAACAGCTTATGTCAAGTGGGATTTTGGTTTTAAAGCACTATAAAACAATCCAGCCTCATCTGCCAAGCCCCTTTACATTTGGACTCCTTTAAGGAAAAAAGATTTTCAATGCAAATACAATTTGTAATTCTCTAAAACTTGCACAGCAATGAGCTGAGCTCTGTTTTGCTGGGCAAGGATTTCCACCTTGATGCAGCTCAGTGCATCCCTGTGAGAAGCTGAAGGCTTGGGAAATGGTATCATGTTAGATGCAACTGACTCATTCTGTTACAGTTCAAGTACTGGATGGGGTTTTTTGTTCTAGGATGTTTAGGTTGCTTTGTTTCATTTGGAGTTTTTTTTTGTTTTGTTTTTCCCACAGTTCAAACACTATATTGATTAGCAAATCCATTCTTTATTTACAACTGCAATCTGCTGAAGCAGACCTTCTTTAAGAATTAGCTGTTCCAACAATGGCTGAAATTATTTCTTACAGATTTTAACTGAAAAACAATTCATAAAGATCACTTCATCCAAAAGCATACACAGGTGTCCACAGAACTGATGAGAGATCTGTATTTAGCCTATGTATAAATGAAGTCCTCATACTTTTGCCTGTCATGAGAAAACAACCTAATCAAGGGAAGACTTTGTACGTGGAAGCAGAAAAGCTGATTGTGATCTGAAAGCACATATTCTGGAGGTCTTTACTATTTAAAAAAAATGAGCATCAGCAGAGCATATTCTTCCAAGACACCTTTCACATCAATACCTCAAAAGGTATTGCAGTTCTCACAATGTACAGCTCCTGTCACCTACTGCTCAAACAGTAACACTGTACTAAGTACTCCTCACTTAGCAAGTATCACATTTTTTAACTCAGACTGACATAAATTCCAGGCTTTTCACTGGATTATCAGGAGTAGGGATTGGATGACCGGACTCATCCTTCCTTTCTGTTACTAAGAAATACCAAGGAGATTAATGCTTTCTGGAGCTAGAAAGGAAAAAGTAGCTACCTTGAAGGATTCAGCAGCATGGCCTGGAAATCCCAACACTGGAAAAAGTAATGAGATGTACATGAAACTAGTTTATCAGAAAGGGATATATGGGAACCCTGATCTTTACAAAAAAACTCAATACAGACTGACAAAATGTGAAGAGAGACAGAGACTGCAAATCCAGCCTGTTTGTAAACTCACATACATAAATTCACACAGACAGCAGTACACAAAGTTCAAGAGCCCCAGATGTCACCTATAGCATGAAGTACAAAAAAAAAAAATCACTTTGCTTTAATGAGCAGAACCTCATGGCTCTGCACACAAATTCTGAGAAGCTCTTTGCTGTATGAGCACAGCACAAGAAAACCATTAACAACATAAACATATAAATAAGGAAAAATATTTTTGATTATGTTAATTTTTAGGATATAACATGGCAAGTTAAACAACTGCAGTTATAGATTTTTGCTACAAATATCAGAAGTTTCAGAGAAAGTGAAAGGTTAAAAAATTATCGGTCACTACTAGAGACAGCAACAAACTTGTTAACCTGACTTCTGCCTTACAGCATTTATACTAATTCCTATTGCACAAGAGCTTTTATCAGTTCCAAGCACTTGGTAGCTTAAGTACTACTTCGAAAATTTTGTCATCTTGAAATAAACAGGGAGAAAATACTAAATCAGAAGAGGTAAACACTGTGAGAAAAACAACAATCACAGTATTATATAAACCAATTTTTCTGTGTAAAGTATATGATCAATAAATAAATAAAATCACCATTTCAGACGTGAACAATAGTGAAATTAAGAATTTGCCAAAACCCAAACAGTATTAAGTGTTTTGCACTCTCTACAGTTGTTAAACATCCACTGTTTTCGTGTTGGATTCAGCAAAGAGGATGCCTAATTTTTCAGAAGCTTCAATAGCCTCTTCCCTTTGCAAACAATCACAATTAGAAAACTTCCACTATATCTCCTGGAATAAGACTGATTTAAGAATGAAATCTTGTGCAAACTTACTTGGGAATCTTAGAAACAAAGAACAAGTGCAATCACAACAGAAGTTAGTAAGAATAACACGTGTTAAACATATCTGCAAGACCACTTCCTAATTTATGAAAAAAAGGCACCTTTAAATGTATACAATAGTTTGAACAGCAAAAGGCCATAACCTTCTTAAAATGTAGAAAACTTATTTCAGTATGCTAAGACAGTGAAAACTAAATACAGCTGTTAAATGTCAGCACAAAAGATAATCCAAGGTAAATCACAAAAAATGCTTTAGAAAATAACAAAGCTGTGAACCAAAAAAAAGAAAGACGAGTTCTGCAGTTCTGCATGGCAGAAAAGAAAGTGATAAAATACAGTTTCCGTCCAAACCAACAGAAGAATGCTTTAGTTCAAAATCAACAAGCTAATGGATAAAATTTGGAGTCTGAAAAGGATAAATATCCTCACTACTCTCCACTAGGTATTAACACAATATTTATTTCCATTTAATTCCCATAGGATTAGCAAGCATTTCATACTGTAGTCAGACAACAGAAGCTTTATCACGTGCAGTTAAACCTCATTTATCAAGCAATAAATACACAATGCCAAACGGGTCCATAGATGTTGGTGTTGCTATTCTTGCATACCTTGTTACAATGATAATAGCAACAGAGTGAACCTCAGGAAGAAAAAATAAAATGCTTCAGTGAGTCTCCCTTACTGACTCAGGATAACTACTTTCATGCTTCGAAGAGCTACAGCCATTTTTCTTTGGCTAGAACATTGGGTCAAGCTTGACTCAAATACAGACAAGGCAGCAAAAAGAAATACTTCCAAAATTACATCTAAAACTACCTGTTAAGTTAAAATATGCTGAACAAATGAATAATATCCCAGCAAAGTGATCTTACCAGTAAACTACATCCAGTGGTGCAAAATATTTCTTCATAATTAAGTCAGCAAAGTAAGCTTCTGTTTCTCTGCAGGCCGTGCCATTGCCAATCACAACAGTGCTGCAGCTTTGTGCAGGTTAAAAAAAACCAAACAATTATTCTTAAATATCTTTTATACTTTTTCATGCATAGCATTCAATCCACAACAATGACCAATACATCTGATTTTAGATAAGACAAGGCCCAAATGTAATGAGAACACATTCCTAGAAGCATCAGGTTGTGTTTAACAGGTTTTCAATGTGACAGTTCATGAGATAAATCAAAATTTTGACTCATTTGTAAAGGAATTGTACAGTGGTAATATAAGCAGAAAATCCAAAAATGATACTTCATATTAATAAATGGAATGCTATTTACAGTCCTCAAACACTTTCACCTCATATTTCCCTCATTTGGTATGAGTCATGAAAAAAAGCAGAAGCCAAAGCAATCAGCATCTTAATTCCTTAACAGGAATATTATCGTTTCCAACAGCTTGCAAGTTCATTCCCTCTGACTGCCCACACCACAGCCAGTCAGTCACCAAATCACCTTGCTTAAAGCCAATCTAATGCTTAAAGACAAACTGGACTGTCTGCTGTGGCAGTTCAGCAGCTGACTCAGTACACCAGACGTCTGTCCACAATAAACTTTTAATCACGCTGCCCCTGTTTGCGATTCCATCTGGAGATCTACCTGTGCAAGATTTCCTTGGCTTAATAAATCTCTACCAAAACCTACTGTGGCTTTTGGAATGGGGAAAGTGGTTTGGGGGTTGTGGGGGCTAGGAAGAATAAGGCTAAACTTATGTCTTAGCTGAATGCTAATTTCTATTCCTAAAAATAAATGGATTGACAGAGTTTTATGGGGATACATTCATAGCATGCAGCCTTACTCATAGCCATGGCTTGATTTCATGTACTTCTAAAATACATGTACTGTAAAAACATGAATACAAGCCAAAAGAAAAAGCAAGCTATGAACTAGATTAAAAAAATAAACTTCCAGTTAAATCAGTTGAATTCTTATTGCACTCAAAATCAAGTATTCCTATAGTGAAGATTTTAATTTTGTTTGGTAAGAAAGAGCAGTAAATAGAAGTTTCTTTAGCATACTTGAACTGTAGCAGAAGCCTCTTTATCTTCTCAGCTTCACGAAATCCTTGACCAGAATGCAAGTAAACCACATCAGTATGGAGTATCTGACCTAGAATGAAAGGCAAAGCCATTTGATTAAACCCACAAAGGTCCAAAAGCTATATCCTGCAGAACTACTAAAGTTAATTTGATGATTTACAAAGAAAGCTTCTTAATAAGTCCTCTTTCCCTTTGATCTTTATATCCATTCTGAAGAAATGTATGGTGGGCATAGGACAAGAATGCTTTGGCTGGCAAAGCAAAACAAGTTAATGCATTTTGTGGTTCCCTGCGGACATATTCACATAACAAGTAATGAGTATCTAAACCTATTAGCAAATATAATGTATTATATCACAGAGAAAAAGAGCAATTTACTGCAAAAGATTTATTGCTTAGTGCAGTACAATTTATAAATCCAGTAAAGAGTGATGAAAAGTAGAAAAATCTAAGGACTTGCAGTACAGGACTTCTAGAATTCCAGTGCTAGCTGTTGTCATCATCCCATCTATCACATTTGGAAAGAACTGTATTAGCTAGTACTGATAGCTAATGGTGCAATGAAAGCTTGTAATCATTTACCTCACCTTTACTGCTTTCTAAAGTTTCAAGAACACAACTGTCTTTACACTCTCCTGGGGTGGACATATTCTCAGGCAAAAAGCAACAACAAAATAAAAGGAAAACAAGTAATTTTTGCAGGGGCCTAAAGAGGTATGTATCCCCTGAACAGCCTAGGATGCAGTGGAAAGGCTCTGTTCTATATGTGAACTAAGAAGTTTTGCAAACATAATGTTTCTGACTTCTTATACTAACACACATACTACTAAATAAAAAGGGCTGATAAAGTGTCCAGATGTCCAAGACCCTAGCAATGAACAAAGCAGTATTATAGAAAGTATTTAAATTCAAATTCTTCATTAAACAATAAAAATGCCAGGTGTTCTCTTTGCTGACTACTGAGGGGAACAATTATTTGAACCTGTTTTCAGGGAGGCAGAAGGCATTTTAAATTCTATTTAAGAGAGGAGTAGTAACTCCAAAGAGGTCACTGGAATCCAGGTGCCAGAAACTTAACCTTAAGCTAGCTGAAGAAAGGAATTTACATGACAGGATATGTGGAAAATATTAAAAGCTTCACAGAAAAAACCCCAATTTGATAAAAAAGTAGGTTTTGAAATTATCTTTACTCTAAATTAATACATTTTTATCAGTCCTTCCAAAAATGTTTGGAATTGAAACTTACTGGTTGGTGAAATAATTGCCAACTTGCAGCCATGTTTGTAGCCAGGATCTACTCCCATCAAAGTACGGCCCCTCACAGGGCTGGTCAGAAGCAGCTGACGGAGATTCCTCCCAAACATCATCACAGACTCTTTCTCTGCATCAGATGTCAACTTGGATCTTAGAAGGATGGAAGTAAAAGAAAAAAAAAGCCAGAACATTTTTCTTTCAATTAGCTTTCAAATACTAATTGTTCCAAAGTTGTAAGGCTTTTTCCAATCATGTTTCCATCATCTTTAATTAAATGTTACAATTCAAATCAAGTTGACACCTTTTTAAAAAAGGATCAACTATATATCATCTCGTTCTTGTTCTAAGAAAGTCAGTCAATATAAAAAGTACAAGAGAAACACCTGTAAGAACGTACACCCACCAACTAACATTCAAACTCGTAATTTTGAGCAAAGAACAGCTTCCTTTCAAAGCTGATACCAAATTGTAAAGAAAAGTGGATTTGAAGGAGGCATGGATTGAATTTATCGTAATTTCAGAGTTCTAGAGAAAAATCACTACCCAGAAAAAAAAGGATGATGGTTTACACTGAGAGGTACCGGAGAGAAACTGGAAGAGTCCCTCCAATTAATTGCTAACACACCATGACTCATGAGGCATTTAATGTTGTCTTTGGATTACTGCATTTAACAGACATCAAAGAGATGTGAAGACTTGAGCTTTTTCTAGGAGAGTATTCTGATTCCTCAGAACCAAACTAGAAAGCTGCTGGGGCCACAGCATCCCCTTTCTTCTCCAAATTATGTTCCTCAACAGAAAGAAGTGAGGTAGTGCAGCAAGGATTGACTTTGACAACTTGAAGCACGAACACTTACTGCAGAGTGTCACAAGAAACAAATCAGTCTTGTTGAGTGAAGATGTACAAGATGCACAATGTCGTTCTTGTCAGATGTGGCCATCAACACAATGACTGACAAGGACAAGTATTTTCATCATGGTATGGCACTTTATTTAAAAAAAACAAAACTGAAAGAGTAATGGGTACAAAAATATTCATCACCTCACTGATTTGTTTTTCTTTTGCAGGTACTCATTACCACTTGCAGATGCATTACATCAGCAGTAACTACAGTAATTAGGAAGTCAAAAGCAATCCAGTAAAGCCTTCATTTAAAGGTAGCCAGTGCCCTTATTCTCCTTTTCTTTTTACCTATCACTGAAAAAACCCTACTATCTGGGTTTATTTTTACAGAATAGAAAAAACCTGCATTACAGTTAACTAACCCTAAAAGAATGGGGCAGGGAAAATTACTCAAGTTGTTTAGGTCAATCAGTGCATGGCACAAACAGGCTACAAATAGTTCAAAGACAACCCTCATAAGGGCTATTTGACATGATGGAATATGAAGCTGTTCTGAGCAGGTTTCGGATGTGGAAAAACTCAACAGCCTGACTTGAATTTGCCCAGGATCCAACCAACCAACCAGCTCAGCCCTGTCTCATCCCACAGTGGTACAGAAAGAACTAATAAGTCCTCATCGTCTCTTATTTGTAAACTAGTCCAGAGAGAGGTCTAGATCCTCTTTCACACATTACAGATTGAACATTTCCTGCAGAAGTGTGCAGCAGCATAAGGCTCCCTTTTATCCATGTGCCTTGTTTCTGTATTAGGTAGCTCAGACTGCCACAGACACAATTTAGAGTAAGATGGTGAAGGGCATACATACATACATAAAAGGCTCCTTAGCAGTTCAAATGTGCTCTCAGCAAAGAGCAGACACTGTATATCACCATCAAATGTGTGAATGGCTGCATCAATTCAGCTAAGTTGTCCCTCTATCCCAGTATTTTGTCTCCGAGTCTGCTTAAGCAGCTGATAGAGCAGCACAAGCATGTCTGTCCCATAATCTTTTCGTAGCCTCCAACTAATTCCAGAGTATTTCCTGAGCTTGACATGATTTGTCTCTTTACTAGCTCATAATAGAGCTCTTGCTCAACTATCCAATCTCTTCCTGAAGAAAGATATATTTCTTTCATCCACGGAGTCTGTTGGCAGGGAGTTTTGCAGGTCCATCACAAACTGTGTAAATAGCTGCCACCTTTTGGTTAGAAACTGATTCATTTTATTATGTTCCCCTAAGCCTTATACTGGAGGGAAGTAAAAATTTATCCCTAGAAACCTTGTTCCACTCTTCACACATCATTTATCTCTAAGTCCTCCCTTTTCCAAGTTGAAGTCATAGTGTAGTCATTTCTTTTCTTTCCAGAGAAATTATTTCATTCCTCATTCCCCTTCACTGAGCCTTTTCCAGTTCCAGTGAATTGTTTTCCAACTTTTTCCCCCCCTCTGCATGTGAGTGGACCAAAATGGACAACTATATTCCAAATACAGGCCAAATAAATCAATGATTCTTTGTCTTTATTCCTTAACTAAATAATCTTATCTTCTGAGCACTTAACATTTATGTGGAGCTACCATCCACAGTGCCAAAGCAACTCTCCTGTGGCAGGATAGCTCAGATACTCATAAAAAGATAACTACTTCCCCTTGCAAGCATCATTTTATACTCATTCCACTGAATTTCAGTTGCCATTCCTGATCATTCAATCTTGCAGCATCCTTCTCCCACTTCTCCCTTCTCTAATTTCTTTTAAAAATAGAAAAATATAACCTTAACCACAGAACAAGCTTCTTCTAGGGAGAGTCCAGAAACAGAACAATTAGATGCCACTTATGAGAGACCAGAGAAAACAAAAGCAGATACCTAAGCCTCACAGAAGTATGAATCTTCTATATACACACATAACAGAGAATCAACCAGTCACCCAAGCATGCAAATGAAGGTTAAAAGTGGCTTGTAAAAAAGGGAAGAGAATGCCCTTGGACTGGAGGCTTTGTACAAAGACAGGCCAAGTTCCATCTTTCCATCTATCCCAAAGATACAGATTCTCAGCTTCCCACAAGGCCAAGTCCTCCCACGCTGCAAATTCCTATCAGTCCATCTACGAAGGTAGACTTGTGTAGGAATTAAAATTGCCCCTAAACACATGTTATTAGTTATGTCAGCCTTATGGAAATCATGTTTAAAATTGGCATGGATATATAGAAACTTTTACAGTAACAGGAAATGTTACTGAAATTGCCAGGTGCGTAGGGGGAATGTCCTTTCTATTACATAATGTCCTGTACTTTTAAATTTCAAATATAGACATCTCTTTTCTCACTGTCTCTTACTCAACACTTGTATCAATTACATGATCTACTGTCGAAAGTAGTGGCCCTTAATTTGAAGCTTGGTATAATAATTTGATCCTTTGGAAAATAAAACAGAAAGAAGGAAAAAAAAAATCAAACTACCTCAAATGATCTAATATCTTTCTCTTTTTCAGTGTATTACTGGCTTCATCCAAGTGGCAAGATGTCCATCTTCATGCTTTTCCAATTTACAACAATTCTCATTAATATGGCAGAGATAAAAGGCAGAGAGCAGTCCTCCTCTCTAAACACAAGAAAAATGGCTATTTTGTAAAAAAAAAAAACCCCAAACAAATAAACCTCAAAACTCTTCGGTTCCTACTTCATGAAAAAATATCAATCAAGTCAGGACTCCAAGCCCCTCCCTTTAATTCTACAAAGCATTCACACCGTATATCACTAATAGGTGTACTGTAATAAAAGCAAATAACCTAATCATGACCTACTAGTTTCTATAGTCAACGTTGTAAGATTCAGTTTTCAAACTGAGATTTAAAATTCCCCACTTCCATGTACAGTCTGAGATGCAATCCTTTCTGTGGAAAAATATCTGCGAACTAGCTTCAGGTGTGAAACAAGATATACAGAGAAATGTTTGTGTCCCTGAAGACAGAGGAGAGAAAGCACTCTCTGCCAGAAAGCATGGAAAATTATGAAAGGATTATCCATTAAAAAATATGCCCATGCCACATCACTTGCATGAAACCCTGATGGAATCATTCCATGCAGTACTGCAACAAGATAAAATGTATTTCAAAGAGCCAAAAGCAACACTGGACATTATTATACCAGAAATGATATCTGACAGAATGGAAGAAAGGAAATTAAACAATAAATAAGGTAATCGTCTTGCTGGCAAGTTTCATTCTTCTTCTGATCACTAGAAGCACCAGCAATTTCAATACACTCCTGGAAACTTTCTGTTCCAACATTTAATGATAATAAAAAGAATAAAGAACAGCAGGAGGTGGGTTGGAAATATTAATGCTAAAAGGAGGTATTGAATACTTTAGCAGCCCTTTGCAAGAGTCGGAAAAAACATTCCTGGTGCGTCCGGAAAGAAAATGGAAGAAGGATAAGGGTTAAGTGGTCAGGGACCAGGATACTACTGTCAGGTGCTTTGAGTTCCTCTCTGTAGGAGAGGTTCCAGCTTTTCCTATCCAAACACCACCAATCATGCAACATTATCACCAAGAGTAAAACCTAAGCAGATATCCACTCAGGAACAGGCAGCAAGCTGCATATTCTTCTCATTGATTACTTGTGAGCCACATCTAATAAGTAGCAGGGAAGGAAGCTTTTTATTTTTTCTTTTAAGAGAACAGAAAACTTTCAGCAACCTACCGCTCCAGCAGTCCTCAAAGTGTTATACACAACAGAGGCCACAACAGTCCTGTGGTACAAACCACAGAATAAAAACACAATAAAAGAGCCTTGAAGCAACCGTATGCCAGTTTGCTTAGTTCTCTTAAAACCAAACCCCACTGAAAAGTAGGTCTTTTTTCTTTATTTTAAGAGTTTGATTGTCGAAATGGCTAGGAATGACAACTATTTTCACTCCCACGTGACAGAAGGCAACAAGTGAACTCTCCACCATGAGATATTCATTATTTTGGCCACAATAGACACGGTGCCTCCCCTAGAGTAGCTACATGTATTGTGGTCGCAAAATAATAAGTGAACTCAGTAATTTTAGAAATCTGTGAAATTCTAAGTAACAAAAAACCAGGCTCACTAATCAAAAGAGGTGAAGCAATTTTGCTTGCAAAGCAATAAGCAAACACAATATACTGTAGTGAAGAAGCCCAAAAATACATGCTGTTAAAACCTTGAGCTGATGGTTCTTTTCAGAGAGGTAGAACACAGGTCATTCAGGCAATGATGTTCAGGAAAAAGTGTCAGGAAAACAACTCCAATTCGAACACAAACACAAGAGCACACCCAGGAAAGTACAGAAGAACTACATTTCACAATGTGGTTGCTGATGTTAGGTACTAGAGAGCATATCACTTTGATACAACTCATTTCAACATTTGTGGTCCAAGAAACAGGGTCTCTTTGATATTTCATTCTGAACTACCTCAGAAAAGGCATTAATGTTTAGGTCACATATCAGGTAGCCTTGTCAGAATGAAAAATGTTATGTTTTGAGGAGCTTCTCTTATATTGAAGAATCACACCTTAAGTACTCTTAATTATTAGAAGATAACATTTTTAGTTGACATATTGAATAATTTTCACTATGTGGTAAACTCCTATACTACACCACGATACATCCTATTTAATTTGTGTTAATTTGATACTAAGTTTTAAATTTCCTTTAAATTTAGAACAGTATTACTGATCTTAACAAGTGACATGATATCCAATGACATCATTACTACAGTATCATCAGTAATAAGTTTACTGACTTCTCTAGAGACATCACAATAGTCACAGAATTGTATCAGACTAACACTATGAGTAATTAGTTTGCCACAAAATGCAGCTGGCAAACATGAGGGGTGCTTCCAACCCTAACAATATTCTGCTGAGTTCTATTAGGTAAAAGAGAGTGAGTCAGAACAATGTCAGTGACAGTACTATTGCTGTGACATGAAGAGATGTTGGGAACAGTCAGTGACATCCTGGTTTATGCTATTACAAGAATAAAGATAAAACTATGATGATAATACAGATCTAAATTGTACTTTATTAGATAAACGTACAAGTATATAGCATGAAAAAATGTAAAAAGTTCTTCACAGAAAGATCATTTCTCTACTGCAGCCTGAACTGGATAGGGTCAGAAATTAAATCTATAGAACCAAGACTACATAGTTCATTTCTTCTGTAAGCACAGACGATTAGAAACATGCTGATATTTTCAAACAGATAAAAGATATTCTAACAAAACATTGGGGAGGGAACTGCTAAAAAAATCAGTATAATGAAAATACAGATTTATTCCAAGCTTACCTGAATTCCCTACAGAGAAGAGGATATATAAGGCGTTTATATGCATCCTCTACAGAACTCCGCAGCAGCCTCATAAATTCTGGTTTTAAAAATTGTTTTGGTCTCCATCTGCAAAAGATCAGAACAAGAAATATAAAAGAAATATTTCAAGAACATATGCAAACACCTAGATAAAAAAGGAATTTTCCAAAAAGGCTTCTACATTGTTAAATCCTATAAACTGCAGAATTACTGTAATAGGCAACTAAATCATGAGTCAAATATGAATGGAATGAGAAGTTGCTCATAGCTCTATTACCACACAAGGGACAGGCTTATCTTTCCTCTTCTTAGGTATTACAACACACTCTTGGTTTATGTTTTAAAGAAAACATAAAAAAACATTCTTCACTTTGAGAAGTCAAAGCTTATTACAACTGAACAAAGAAGTTGGTTCCATATTACCTTTGGGGTTGCATTGTTTGCTATTGCTCAATACAGTAAAAAAAAAGACATTTCCCTCTGTGATTGTCACTGCAGAATTACTGATAAAAGACAACTATGCCCAGATGGAGATTAAGGAGCTAGACTAATGCCAATAAATGCAACCCAATTCAAATTTCATTTGGAATGCCTTGAGTATCTCTATTCAACTTCTAAATGAAATCTTACTAATTCAGCAGCAGTTCTTAAACCACAAAAGCCAAAAAACTTGCAAATTATTTTTTCCTTTTACCTGTTATTAATATATTTGAAGTGTAAATAATAATAAAGGAAAAGGGAAAATTAAATAAACAATAATAAACAAACACAAGACTGTTTCCCAACTTTTTCTAAACCAAACTCTTTGAAACCTTGAACTCTTTTCTAGGGAGAGCACACAGTGGTCATAACTATAATGACAAGGACTTCAAATTTTGCTGTAAAATACACCTCACTCTCAAAGCTTCGTAGATATTTAATCAATTGATCTTTTTGTTGTGGGCAAAGCTCCATAAAGGAGAGGGGTGGGGCTGGAGGGATTGTGGGTTGGTGTGGGTGTGTCCTTGAACAAGCAGAACTGACTCACTGAGATTGTCCACCCTATGAGAAGAGATTGAGGAGAAGCAACAAGAGATATTATACTCAAACAGAAATAAATGCTAGTAACATTTTCTATTAAACTCCATCTGTTTCTTATTACTTTTAAAAAATATTGATTACAGTCAGAGTTTTCTTCACTTATTGTATTATTTAACATGCCTGGATCCCAAATTGTAATGAGAGATACCCAGATATATTAAAAAATAAGCGTGCAAGGTTTGTAAGTTTTTTGTTTGGTTGGCTAGGGTTTTTTAAATGAAACATGGTAGAATTATGGTCATTTCATAATGTGTGCAGGTGCAGGCAAAAACAGAACTGAATTTTACTTTTGACCTTGTTTACTTGTAGCCGCTCATAAATACTGAGAATTCTAAATTGCTCCTACCCAGACAGCTTTTCAGTTGTCTAAGGGGATCTGCAATTTCCTGAAACAGCTTTTCTAAGTGTCTGTGCATATAATAGTTGAGAAATGTGTGATCGAGTCAACCCTGCATTGAGCAGATGGACACGGGAGCAGAATTAAGCTCACCATTTAGTTTTACAACATTCAGGGTTGTAATTCAGTGCTTAGCCACATGACCTCATCACTTTGCTAACAGTTTTTGCAAATAGTTCTATTATACTTATTTGTAACTAGAGACTCTTTCCACACCTATATAAAACTGGCAAGGGCTTTAAACCCTCTTATTGCCATCACATTCTGTAAACATGAAGTTTTTACAGGTGGCAAGTATGACTACAATCCCCCAGAAAATAGCCTCAGCACAAATAAGAATGAGTTTGGAAACCTGGCAGCTGTTTCCCCCTCTCTTCCATCCATTAAAGCCAGTTAACAAACTTTTCCTCTGTAAATAGGTTATCACAGCAGATATTTTTATTAGCTGCCTAGAGATAAGTAAAAATTTAGGCAACATTCTGTTAGAAATTGCTACAAATGCAAAAGCATTCAAACAGCAAGGTCAATCATAGCAAATACTGCAGTTTAATAATTTCAATGCCTCATGAGAGAAGAGAAAAATCCACTTTGCAAAATCCAAAAAGCAAAGCAAAATCATGTGTGTATATTTTTAAAGATCATCACAGCCTAGTTAAGCCTCCCTCTAAGAATGGATTTCTCTTGATTATTTAATCAAGATCTAACTTCTGAAGACAAATTTTTAAAAAGCTCCATACAAGTAATATCATCTTACTCTGATCATCAGCTCTCCACGTGCTAGTGCTCACAACAGGGACCACAACAAACATAAATGCCTTAAGACTACTGAGAGGGTGAAACTACACATCAACAGAATTAACAGAACCCACGTTAAGAACCACCAGTACTGATTAACAACTGTCCCAGGAAGAGCCCAGCTAGGCTTTTAGACCTGAAGGACAAACAGCAGAGCTTTGCGTTCCTCCAAGACTTTATATAAAACATGTACCAAGTTAGTAACCACAGACAAAGCAAGCCCTTAAGGCCTGTACCATGGACTTTACACAGGATCTGAGAATTTTGACTGGAAACTGAAAAAAACATTATCAAACATCATACTTCATTTTCAAGGCTGCAGTCCCACTTAGGAACAAACTCTCACCCCATCCCCAGGAACAACTCCATGTTGTTTTTACACTCAAAGGCAGCTAAGCGGCCCCGCTCTGGCTCTCTCATTGATCACTTTTCTGAGTTTGATTTCACAACCAAGTCTTCGGGACCAGTGGAGTTCTAGTGTTAATGGAAGTAGGTTCACTGTCAGAGATGCCATTTTCTGGGGAAAAATGCAATCCCAAGGGCCAGGCATAAGGATATTCCTGAGTTTTCTACACAAACCTGAACTGCAAGAAAACAGATGCTTATACAAGCTAATAAACATTCTGAACTTGCAAAAAAATTTAAAATATTCTTAGCCAGCATCTACATGGAGCTCAGTGCAATAAGGAAATCTAGTCTTCCAAACTCACTTCCTATTTCAAGGGCATTTAATGCTAAAAAATTTGTCTCAGAACGCAGAAGGTTCTGAGTATTTGCTACTAATTCAATAGGCAGTAGGTGATACTGTTTTGTGGCTAAAATACTGGCCAAACTCTGTAGTAAGCTGGCATTTCTGGTTCTGCAACTGATAGTGTGTGTCATCTCTAGCAAATTAGTTAATACCTTTGCAAAGTTTTGAAACTATTGACTCAGATAAAAGTTATTAACCTTCTGCTCTAACCAGCAAATCAATGCAATGAAAATAATGCAAATTCTACCCTTGGACAATCATTTCAAAGCTTGCAGGGCAGAATACACATTTACTATTTGTCAGTTTGATAACACAGTTGTCAATCTAACGAGGAAGATCAGAATCAGTCTTAGATGTTATTGCACAAAGATGTACTAAAACCATTCCTTCAGAAGTCTTCTAATGGTGGAAAAGTGTCCTTAAATAGTAAAAAGCCATAAGCATATGTAGCCTCATGAGTGCTAAGTATTAATAAGTATTCATTTCCAAGGTCAATACTCTTCTTATCCCAGGATGACTCACAAAAGGGTAATCAACCAAAAATATCTCAATTTACATCCCACTTTTATTTGTGTAGCAGTGACAAGCTATTCCATTATCTGTGGTCCACAGTGCTTCCAAATTCTGTCATAGATGCAGTAAAAGCAAGACTGACAGCTGTGTTCTGCCTACAGAATATACATCTTGAGGGGAGGACAGAAATTCTGTTACAGGTACTAAAACTAGGTGTGTTTATGAATCCTGATACTTTCCTGGGGGAAAAAAAAAAGTTACTTAGCATAATATGATTTAAGAGTAATAGTATCTGGCCAAAAATTATTTTAATATTTTCAGAGCCCTATTCTTCCCTTTCAGAAGGAAACAGACCTATTAAATGTCTACAGTGAAAAGGAACATTTTTACCACATCCATTTCTTGGACTTACTGTGAAAAAGAAATACATGCTAAAGCAGTATCACAGTATTCAGTTTTATACATTAAAAGGTGCATTTCTTCCGATTTTTTACCCTCCTTTTGGTTATTCGTTTTTAGGACGCAAAGGAAGGAGTTTCTAAGACACCATCAAAACAATGCCCAATATCTTAAACTACTGAGAAAAGTCATTTTTTATACATGCAAGGAAGATGCAGTTTGGATCACAATATTCTCCAACAGAGGACATCGAGGTACAGTTTCCAAGAAAAAAACTGACAGAGATATTGCACAAAAGCCCATATATTTAACCTAAACTTTTGCAAAAGACATTCAAAATTAGGCAACACTAAACATCTCACTACAGACTTAAAAAAACCAGACAACTTATATGAACAAATCAGTAAGAAATAAAAGAATCTGGTTTTTACAGTCCAGTTTTCTAACTTAAACAGAGATCAAAATGCAAGAGATGGTTCACACAATATGTGAGAGTTATGCATTGAAGGCAGTTATGTTTAGGTTTGTCTGTTAAATCCATTAAGTTCTTTTTAAACATGTAATTCCTTACATTTGTGAAACTTGAAGTTATTTACTTCACAGATCTAAAATCCAGGACAGCCCTATTTAATCACTGCAATTGGGCATATGAAGCTTTTTTTTGAAGTATATTCTAGTGGATTCTACAAAGTCCTTTCAGTAAAGGCTACTGGATGTGATGCATATTACAATCAGAAAATACACTCACATTTCACCAGCCTTTGCATATGTTTAAAAAAAATTCAATTGCTTGAAGAATGGTGCTAGAACTTGCAAATATAGCCTAAGGCAAGATCTTTTCAGCATAATGCTACAGCAGTTGGAAATACAGAAAAAGAATTATGCACTTGCTAATTTCATCTAATCTAATAAATATTTGTTTAATTTGTCCTCTTAATGTAATGAGACGTATGAGGTACACTTCAGTATGCAGCTGTCTATAGAAAAAAGAGATTTCTGTAAGAATATGTATCCATGCAGACCTTTCATTGACACACCACCAACAGAATTCATTCTTCACCCCGTCAGGAATGTTGACCTTCACTGTCAGGATCTTCAGATTTTCCCCTCGGTTAATGGCCAGAATCTGAGTGCAAACATAAATGGCAGAGACAGATGACACACAAAATATCCAAAAGATAAACTTATCAACATTTGTGTACGCACTTGCTTGACATTCTGTAGCAAATCAGGATGGTGGTACAGTAAATCAGTTCACAAAGTACTAGCATGTACAGATAACATCCACAATTTAAACACAGATTAAATCATGCCATGGCATAACAAATAATATATTTTTCCTGGAGTCTGCAATCTCAGGATCCAGTTTAATGTTAAACACACTTACAATGCAAGACAGCATGAATTTAGGTGGTGTAATAATCTTATTTAATAACCCAAATTAAAACTCAAGAAATTAATTGAAAAGTGATTCTAATCAGAACCGGACATCAGAAGGAGAAAAAGCTATTCCCATGCTTCAGATTCCATTTTTCTTCCCAAGATCAATCCAAATTTACAATTAATTATGAATCAGAACTTGTGACACAAAGGTGCTCAGCTTAATTTGAAAGAAGATGAATTCAGTTATTCATGCCTAGTTCACCAACAGCAGAAAAGGATGTAAACACTCTTTACAGTAACACTCCAGCCTTAAACCACATGCATGTATTTCTGAGTCTTGTGTACATAACTGCACTGTCATGATCTAAAGCTGAATTTGCTTGAGTACGTGCTACCTGCATACCGAGTTAAATTTTAAACAGGAGACTGTGACTCTACATTTAAAACTGGATCACAATACAAGTGGTGGATCCTGGAGGATTCTGGTGGCTATCTCCTAGTCTAACCTCACTATGGAGACACTGAATGTTCACCTTAATAGTAAGAAAACTGTGACCAGTGGATTTTAGAAATAGACTAATAGTCAGAAGCAGCTACAAATAAAAGCCACATCTTTAGATTTCATCTTTTCTTCCAAAGTATTTTAAAGTAGAAAAATAAAAAAAAGAAACCTGCTTGAAGCTGACATTCCTGTATGACTACACATGTTGCTGTATGTAGCAGGCCCTGAGCACTGTCACAACAGAGCATTCTGTGTCAATCATGAACTTTAATTCAATCACTAGCTAACTCAGACATGTCACATATGTTAAATACAATGGTTTAAAATGACTCCAGGACATAGTACCAATTTATATTCCTCAGCCTTACTGCTCCTGTGACATACCAGGCCTGACATATCATTGAACAACAAAGCTAATAATAAAGATTGCATGTGAAATATTATAGCATCTGGTACCTTGACTGCCAAAGCAAATGTTTTCACGTACAAATTAGAAAGACACATTTTAACAAATCAAATGCTTTCACGTTTATTCTGATTTTATTTTTTAAAATGAGAGAAAGTTAAATGTCAAGTTAAAATGAAATCAAAGTGATGCTCACAACAGAGAATACATCTGATAGAATTATAATGTCATCATTCAGCATGCTGTCAGCAGGGTTAATATTTGCATCACATTTTGTTTCCTGGCACTCCATCTGCAGAATGTGTCAGTCACCTGAACTTAAACCAGCTGTTAAGGTAGTCACTAATATTATTTGTATTTTTCATTCGCAAACAATCTGCCTATTCTGTTCTAAGTGATGCATTCAGAGAAGAATTATCATCCAATAAATGCTCAGTTAAGAACAGAGTTACTCAATTTCTCCCTCTAATATAATAAAGCTCTTTTTGTTTACCTGGGTTTTTTAAGTAACAGGTTAAAATCTGGCTATTCTAGTCACAAAGCAGTCTTCATTTCTGGAAAAAGACTGTTTTTATCTGAGACTGGAACAGATCCAGAGTAACGGTTGTTAGAAACAACATACATTTTTCAGAGAAAGCAAGAACAACAATATGATCCAGTCACAAGATTCATCAAACCTTATTCTGTTTATCATAAAAATACAACATGCTTCATTTTGCACAGCTCTCTTATATGTTGCACATGGACTTAAACTCACAGAATAAGTTCTGTATACTTTGCCAAGGACTTTAATTTCCAATTCCTTTTTAAGTATGAGATTGAAAATAGAGCACTTGACTCAAATGTTACACTTTATTCGTGAATTCTTTTCCTCCACTATTTCAGTCATCTCCAAATACAGGAAAGCAACCCCAAGGCATACACAAACACTGAACTGTTTACAATTAGTCAAAAATTCAAATAAACTCTTGAAAGATTTTTTTCCTTAGTTATGACAGTGTTGGTATTGCTTCTCAGCTATGTCCTAAGAGAGTCCAGTCAGGTTCTCCTTGCTGCCAAAGGAAGAAGCTGTGACTGAACCTCCTGCTAGCAAAACGTTCCAGCTGGAAACACCCACAGGGTAACTGGCCATGTCAAAATCTGGAGTCAGCTTTTAAAGCTGACTAAAACAACAAAGTTTTTTTCTCATTACAGTTTTAGTATTTTAACTTTTTCAAACAACCTGACTCCATGCCAGTCCTGATTACTTCGGGACTCAAACAAGACAGAATGACATGTCTCAGCAGACAAAATGACAGTGGCACAGGAAGTAACTCAGACCTACAGCAGAACCAAGCTGCAGTACAGCTTACTGCACGGCACTTTAACTCACTGCAACACACACTCACAGCTGCCAGGGCTTTGGTCATAAAGGCACAGCTTATTCTCCAACAGGTAACATGCCAAGCTACTGTGCAGCCCCTGTACTCACATCTAAGCCAGAGCAGAGCTAGGGTTGTACCCAGGTCTTTAAGATCACTTGCACTTCCATATTGAGGTGATGACAAGTTTCAGTGCGGTATTTTATGGAATCCTGTATTTGCAACTCTGAAAAGAGGTGATTTAAAGCTGACTTTTGCATCTACCTAAAGGCATTCAGAACACTTGTCCGTGCACAGACACGATAGCAGTAGAAAAGGTCTTCAAAGCAGGAAGTTTTACAACTGTTTCTTGAAACACGTCTATTTAACCTGCAGTTCTGGGGGATTAGTAAATTATATAAATCCCTCTGTTTTTCAGGCTTTCCTATATCTTTTTCAGGTATGAGCTTCTATTAACAATCTTGAGCCAAACCAGAGAACTTCTTCTCTTGAAGACATCGTGAACTCTATTCTTAAAAAATGCATTTTTACCAGTTTTTACATGCCCAAAGGAACTATCTCTTCACAGTCTTAGGTGAAGGCAAAAATATAGACTTTTAGGTATTGAAAAGGATGGTCATAACCCAAGAAAATAAAAGACATTAAAAAATGGCAATTTGTATCAGTAGGGGAATAAGGTCAAGTAATAAAGAAAATGAAGATGATGAGAAAGACTTTCAAAAGTACAATACCAGGATTTAACTTTAATGAAGAAATGGCAGAGAAAGAGAAAAATTCCTTATTTCATTATCGAAATACAAAAGAGTGAGAGAAACTGAAAAATGAACAAAGGACCCAAGAACCAAAAACAAACACGAAAAGTTACGGTATATTTACAGAACAAGGAACTCTGCAAATTTTACATGTCAGAAACTATCATAAAATGCATTTTCTGCTCAACTAGTACAGCCCTGTCACACCTTGAGTCTTGAAACCTCAGTGAAGCACAAGCAACTCAGACTTCTACAATTCACAGTACAGAAATACTGCATCAGAATAGTCAATAGCGGAAATACACAGAGGAAAGACAGCACGTAAGTGCGCAAAACCATCCCCTGATTACAGGATTGCCAGCTACAAAATCAATGCTTATTACTTCTCTGAAGAGCCAGAATGGGTAAAGAAAGAGTATTCAGGTTAGCAGCAGCCACAGGGAAGAATAAACCAAAACAGATCGAGTTAATCTTAACATCAAACAGACAAACTAAGGACACATCCTGGATAAGAAACAGTGCAGCCACACAGTCAAAGTGCTGACCAGGTTTGGGAAATCCAGTTTTTAGCCCTCGCTGTCGCTAAGCAACAGTTTTCCTTAAGTGAAAAAAAGGATGCCTGGGACAAGAAGTAAATCATACCATCATCCCAGAAAACATTCATGCAACATGTATTGAGTGAACATCGCGGTATTCACCACTGTGAGCGCAGGGAAAACAAAATACTCTTTGACAGCTCAAGTATTCCTTCAACAATGAAGGACACAAAATAATCCATTCATCAGAACATGATGAATCCACCAATCTTTGTCCATGTCACCATAGCAGCCAACAGATTGCTCTATCAACTTTTCCAGACTCTCTAGAAGCAACTTTTCACCAAATAATTACCAACAGAAGTACAGTAAATGTTCATACTTACTACAAAGAGAACAACCATAGGTACCTCTTCAAAAATCTATACAAGACCTGCCTATTGAAATCACCAGTAGATATTTAGTCTTTCATGTAACACCTTCCATATTGGAAGGGGAAAAACAGCTTAAAATTTAGCCCATCCATGTTGTGAAATTTTTTTGTAATAAATGAATCCTTTATAAATTCAAAACACACCTGTTTAAAACAGAAAGCACAGAAAAAATGAGAGCATATTAGAGCCTTCTAAAGGAAAAGGACGTTTCTAGTTTGAAGTATCTAAGTGGGTCTGTTTTGTGTGATATTAAGGTTTCTTTTGGGTTTGGGATTTTTGGGTTTTTTTATTGGGTTTTTTTTAAGCTAGGTGATTGTGACCAAAACAAGAGACAATTCATTTTGTGATTAGTTATGAATTAATGCAGAGGTCTTGACAGTTGCACTAAATGCATCACACTTCAGCCTGTGAGCTTCAGTCATAGGGGTAGCCTAGCTATCAAATCATCAGCCTCTCATCAGCTAGTCAGTTTGCTTCAGCCCTCCTTTCTTTATCTAGTTATGTAAGTCTAAGCTTGGGGCTTAGGATAACCAAAGATGCTTCACAGAAGGGAATAATGATGACTTGCAAAACAAACCCATTTTTGGGGTACTGAATAGCAGTCCTTTGCTCTGTTTCTTAAAACAGAGATCAAGAGCTTATTCCTGCATTTCAAGAATTTGAAAGCCTCTACTACCTCTGATAACTGTAAAGAAAAGGAAAGTATCTTTAGAATAAGTTTTAAGCAACAAAATTAAAAAACAAAGCAACATTTACTACAGTTAAAATTCTAAGAAAAAATATTAAAATTTGAAGTTGTACCTGATGATGCTGAATATTCTTTATATTACAAGAAAACTCATGGTACAGTTGGAATTTATCAATATCTTTTTCATTTCCATTTTTGGACGACACTTTTGCCAATGTTGACTGGATGGAAATGTACCTTTGCTGGCATCTGAATAGAAGAAAATCAGATATTTATAAGGTATTTTAGCATGAAACTTGTAACAAGTCATTATTACTGTTCAGCTCAAATAAAAATGAAGTTTGGAGTCTGCTCAATTACAAGTGATGTTATATCTAATTACCTGCAGAACTGGATGACATAACTTAATGATGAGGTGACATAACGTGTACTGACTGTAACATACCAAGAGAAGAGAGTCAAGCAGAAAAAGCTGATCACAGCCCTCCTCCTCAAGGGAATGGAAACTCAAAAGCCACCACCTGCACTTCAATTTGTTCAGTTATGGGTTCAACTTCACACAACAAATTTTGGGAAGTTGCAAAAAAACGACAGTAGTTATCTATTTCATAGAAATGCTACATCCCCTTGAATCTACCCAGCCTCAAAATTAATTTCTTGCTTTTTGCATTTAACACCCAGAAAAGTTTTCATTATTTTTAGGAGTATCAGGGATCCCAAACATATAGCTTTCCAAATGCTCCTCATGATTATCATACATACAATACACTTCAGATCAACAGGATTCATCTGTAAAGCACTGAGTATTCAACTAAGAAACTTCCAGTGGTCAAAATAATGAAAGTTATAGTCAGGTAGTGACAGCACATCCCTTACGAAACAACCCCTTCATTGAAATTGTCACATTGCTGATTCAAAGTAACACTTCGTGCTCCTAAGGTGGTGCATGTTCTCTGATAACTCTCTTCTCTGTCCCAGATGGCACACAGCAGACAAAATAAAATAACAAGTGACTATTACCATGTCACACCAACTCCCCAGTCTTGACAGCACTGAAGTCAGGTAACATAAGAAAACCTAAATTCAGCTAACACAATCAAAGAATCAATAAGTCCTGCTTTTAAAACAGTCGTATTTGTTTGCCTTATTGGCTATCAATGCCAAAATCAACCATCACAGCACACCAGTTACACTGACTAGTGTCAAGTCAGCTATTGGAGCAAGAGCTTATGCAGATTCACTTCTGAAAAGTTATAGCTTGAAGAAAGTGCACAGAGGGAAAACTCCCTTAAGGGTCACTAACTGCAAGGGAGATCTGCAATATATAGGGCAGAGAATAGAGAGTTTTTCATTCTTTGGGAGTTACAGCATCATGCCATGCTCACAGCAGATCTCTCCTGCACTGACAGCCAGGGAGGTAAAAGGGCCAATGAACATACACAGGAATGGACCTAAATCCATCTCACAGGAACACCGTTTTCACGTCATTGAGGAAAAGCCCTGTATCTGCCACCAGGAGACTGCATTTTACCATGTAAGCGAGAAAGTTTAGAAAGTAAGAATGAAACTTACAATTTCCTGATAAAATCCAGTGTATCTTTATCTTTAGCGAAGATGTCTGCTAAAATATGCTGCACTCCAGCCTCTACTTCCTGGATATTTGCAAGCCCTTAGAAGAAAAATAATTATAGAATATGCAGTCACTATAACACTCAGTTAATAATTACAGAAAAAATGAATAAAATATTCACTTTACACAGCTGCACAAGCACTAAGAAAATATATGCAAGCTGAAAGGAAACTGATTAAAGATATCTGACTGACTTGCAAAGGTTTCAAAGAATCATAATTCGTTAAAATTTTTTTATCAACTAAAGTGTCCTTTCCAAAACATCTGAAACTATTATATTTTTAATGAGCCTAAAGTACTAGGCAGTATTATAATGCAGTATTATAAGTCAAAATTATATTAAAATTAGAGAAAAATCATTTTTTTGACTTTGATGCTAACAGATCAAGATCTGTCATCACATTTTAGTGCAAAAGTAAAATTGGATATTAAACATAATTTTTGAGGTTTTAATAAAATGAGTAACTGTAGCAAAAGTCTACATATTTTGCTACTGATATGGAAACTTCCTAAATTCTTTGCAGGGAATCCTTTCTTTTCTCTGTGGAATACTTGTATATTTCCACTGTATTATAGCAGTGCACGACAACACTTCTGAGGTCAGGGTACCATCAACCCCTCCTATGAAACACTGAAGTTATAAAATGTCTTCAAAGACATGAAGTTATAAATGTCTTCATATCTCTGGAGAGATAACAGAATCATTCAGTTAATTTCCAACACGCAGAACTCATTCCTTACTTCAAATGGCCAGAAGAGGAAGCACATAACTCTCCCTAGCACAGGGATTGAATTAGACCAGAAGCAGAGATAATGAAATAAAACAGACATCTTGTATTTTAATTCAATATATCTAACCCTGCTCCAAGCAAGAGTCAGTATGAATGCTTCAGAGCAAACAGCAAGAATCCTGGAGCTGGCAGATGCAGCATTAACTGTCTCTTGCAACACGTTACTGTTCACTCTGCTGCCTTCTGGACAGCTTTATTTACACCATTTTAACATGTTGGATAGCTCTAGCTATTCATTATATTGAACCCAGACCCCTGCTTCTAATTAGGCTATAAAGTTACACACCATAAAAAAATTTATCTTGTCCCTTTTAAAGACAAGGAAGCTAAACTTACCTGCCAGAAAGACAAAAAAAAGTGAGACTAAAAATACATTATTAAATATCTAAACTTATCAAAAGTTGTAAAATTTGGATCCTTACATCTACAAGTTAATGATCCTTACAGTAAAAGTAATGTCAGAACACAAAGGTAAGGGAATTTGGAGACATGCATCATATTGAATACAAACTGAGACACTCAAATAGATAATTTGAATGAGATAGCATAGGCCCAAACCAGTCAGAATTAGAGAAATAATCAGAAAGTTTCCATTCAACAAGCACCACTCACACAGGCACTTTACACTGTCCACCAGCACATGCTTGTGCAATTAGAGAAATTTTTGACCATGCATACAACTAAAAGGAAGAACAAAGTTTTCTGGTTAACCTGCTTCTTTAACTTCCAAATATCTGGCCTCGAAACATGAACTGTTGTTTTTATTTCAGTTTATTTTTAGGATAACTTGAAAAACACTGAGAATTCAAAAGAGCCAAATATTAAGATCTGATGAAAACTTTTCTGTATTGCAAATGGCTCATTCCTTTAAAAAAAAAAAAAAAATCACTCTGATCTCAAGTTGTATATAAGCTGTCAAACTGGCTCCCAAGTTGATAAAAGTGAACCAGTTCATAGATGTATATAAGTTCTGGTGTCTTTCAAAGGCAGACCATTATATAAACCTAAGCAGCATTATTTTTAGCACAGAATTGAAAATAGGTGTACTGATTTTCAAAAACTAATATTTATGCTGCAACAAATAGCACTCCCTTCTGAATATACTCTAAATAATTTATCTGAACTTTCACAGTGAAGATTTCTTTCAGCTCTTTAGACTGCACCAGAATAGTCAGACATATGGCTGCAATACACTGCTGTATAAATTAATGACCTATGCTGAAATGCAGTAATTTAATAACCAGAATATTTGGTAACTGATTTTAATTGCAAAATTACCAGAATTTTCTAAGCAATATTTAAATAAAATAAACTGAAGTGGGAAAAGTAAGAGTCAGCCTTACTCAGGAGGTGCAGTACCTTTATGCTGAAATTCAAAAAGTATGTGTTGGAGCAGGGAAGAATAGAAATACATCTCTGTTCTAACATCATACAGAAGGCCACAGCAATCTTCACATTTTATTGTCAGAGATTGCCCCCTACAGATCCAGCCATAACTGCATCCACAAAGACACACAATTCTGCAGTCTATACGTGACAATCATGTTGTAAAAAATTCTTGCTCAAATTTCAGAGGTTATACCTTCTCCAATCCCTACTGTCATTCAGACACAAAAACTCTCCTGCTCACTCCCAATCCCCTAGGCCAGTCTAAAGACTTAAGATATGCTTTGCTGGGTGACATTTCCTTCAGTATGATGAGTATGAGCAGAAGCCTCTTGTATGCTCAGTACTGAATCTTCAGGAAACAATTCAAGCAGAACCATGGTGAGGTCTCAGGTGTGCAGTGTGGTTCCCTCTCTCTCACCAGTAAATACACATGTCAACTATAAGGTTTCCAGACTTATGTCTTTTCTATACCATAATTATTACTATTTACAATACAAAGAGACAGGAAAGGTTGGAGAGTCATTAAATGTGTTAAATGTAAGCTCTTACCACATGCTGCTAAAAGCATTGTTGAATTTAAAGTAGTTCTCTAACTTCCAGCAACATCAGAACAATTACAGTAATTCCCCTTTTAAAATATTTTCAGACATTTAGAACATTACACCTCATACAAGCAGGGCTCTTACCTTTAGTATTGGGTCTAATGTAAGAAAAGAGATTGAGTTCCCCAGGATTCTGCAGGAGGGAGAGAGCAGCAGGTTCTAATCCCAACTGCTTGGCCCTCTGGGCTTTGGTGCCTTTACTCCCAGTTTTATAAGGTGCAGACTTACAACAAAAAACCAAACAAAAAAAAAAACAGTTATTGAAAAGCAGGGAAGTATTTCAATCATGCTATGCACTTGACATTATGCACTATTTAGTTATGCAAGATTACATTTAAACTAAGGTTGATCTGAAAAAGACTAGAGTACTGACCACATGGTCTAATTCTTCCAAAGTTCTGCAGTTTAGCAATCCTTTTAAAAGGCAACTGGATAACTTCCCTTCTTTCTTCAACTTCTGTATCATCGTATGTGTCTTCTTTGCAACAGTACTAAAATGCAAGAGATTAATGTTAACAGTTACATTTCACAGTGAATTAGAAAGTCTATTGATTGTGACCTTGTCTATTACACTGCTGAAACTCTGAAACCCCAGAAGACTGTATCTCATGTTAACCTTCAACAAACCAAATTGATAACCCCAAAGTTTCTAACCATTTTTCTCTCTCTTCAATTAGTTCAAAACTGTATCAAAATATCTTGTGGTAGCTTTAAGAAAAATCATCAGCTAACACTGATAGTCATTACTGCTTACTTCTGTAAGATTACTGGCCCAGAAGCCAAATTAAAAGGCCCTAAAAGAAATCCTCCCTGATGAGCTCTTACAGCTGCAATTCATACCAAGATAGTTCTGCAGCATCAAGTACAGGCTACCAGATTTAAACTCCTAGGTCTTCAATAAGATACACAGGAGCAACTGCAAGCAGCAGAGGTATTTTGTTATTATTTAATTACTTGTTCAGACAAGAACTCTCTCAGGCCACCTTCCCTCCTTGAAAAGAATGGTTAGCAGGGAGTACCAGGAAGACAACACCAAGTTGACAGAACAGCTGACAAGTCTGTTCCCTTGCCATCTCAAGAACATAGGGCCACTCAAAAGCAAGATGGAATGAAAGCAGTCTCATCCCTTGCCACAACAAGCTTTGCTGATCATTTCTTTCCTGCAGTGATCTGGGATAGTTTAGCCTCATCTCCTGGTACACTCCAACTTGATGAAGGGCTCTTCACTAGAAGCTTCCCTAATCCAAGCAGGGGGCCAAGAGATTCTTAGTGATTCTTTCTCATCCTGTTGGTGGAAGTGGAGCTTCCATCTCATCATGCTGCATATTTCCAGCAGCTATAAACTACTCTTTTAGTACAAGATTTTTCTGTGCAGTTTTAAGAAACTGCAAAGAAATTAAGCTGTTAGTTTTTCTTTGGCAATTAGTAATTCCAGATTTCTTGTTACTTAGAGAGAAAAAAACCCAACCTACCAAAAAACCTAACAAAACCCCAGACAGGTATCAAGCATAATTACCTCAGTTTTAAACTTTTTTCTTTATTAGTTCCTTTACAGCTGTAGTGTGTACAAAGAGGTAAAACAAGGGACACAGAAGCAGCAGCCAGTTGTTCCTCACCTCCCACCCAGATCCCTCCTCGTGTTGTTGACTCACTTACCGTAGCTCTTCCAATGTTTGCTGCACTTCTCGCAAGGCATCGGCCTCCAGGTTATTGATGAGCTCTTTTCGGTACCGAGCAATAAAAGGAATCGTGTTTTCTTCTTGAAAGAGCCGAATTAAGTTTGCACATACCCATGGTTCAACATTTGTTATTTCTGACAAGGCCTGTCAAAGGAGAGAAAAAAACCCAACCACCATTTAAGAGAGATGGTAGATTGCTTTAAACAGCCTCTCATTCAACATTCAAAACCACTCCCAGAACATTACACTGGCCAGCAGAGACTACTGTCCTCCCTAAGACAGGATGCCAGGCTTCTCATGCATCCAGCCACTGCACCCCGTATTTCAGCAAGATATGCAGCAACTAATGTTTCCAGAAACTTGTAACCACAGTAAAAAAATGCAGGAAGGGGTACCTCTTGAGACAAAAAAAAAAAAAACAATCAAAAAAAAACCAAGGAAGAAAAAAATTCAAACCAAAATTATAAAACGAAACAAAAAGACCATAAACTGACTGTACACATCAACTCCGAAAAACTTGGAACTTTTTTTTTTTAAGCCAACACTGACATACTTCATGGTTAAGCTAAATAAACAAAACCCACAAAGCCACAGCTGATCCAAATCCCACTCAACCAATAACAGGAAACTAGCGATGCTACCGACAGTTTCAAGACAAACCAAGCCTTGGGAAGTTAAACATGATTTTGTACAAATTGAGCTTTCTAAAGTTATAGTGTATCAATATGGAAACACTGACACACTATACAAGCAGCTTATCTCAGTAACATTTTAACCATCACTACTTCTTTGCACTTCACTATAGTACTTACCATAAACAGCTGATATAAAAGATTTGCAGAAGTTTCACTGTGAAGCCTAAGAATACAACAACACCTGCACAATCATACTCACTCCTTTTAGAGCACACACAAGGATCAAATTCTCCATATGTATTTCCAGGAATATGTGAGAAAGCTCACAAAATTTTGCAGCTTTCTTTGCCATACAGTACTAAGGATGATAAATACAATGTTTCCTATGTATTCATATTAAAATCTTCCATGATCTTTCCAGCACAAGAGCTATGCTAAAACTGCCTCCACCTGAATGGCTTCAAAGTTAAAATCCTACAAAAACAAAGACGATATCCCCCTTGTCGTCACTGTGGTGGAAGGAACACAAATCTCCTTCCTGATGGAACCATAAATTGATAAACACTCTCAAATGAGTCTCTACAACTAAATGATCAACACTGACTAAATATTAAGTTGTAAAACTGCACACAGACATCCCAAATCTTTCAGCACCCCTTCCTGTAGGAGTTTCAGTTGTGTACATCCACAAAAACCCCCATGTGCTGAAGCTTTGTACTAAAGACACCCAAAGTCACAGATATTAGAATGATGTTTGAAGTTTTAACAGTTACCAACCAATATCTATATTTATACACATTTCACAACAACCTAAGCAGAGGCTAAGTGACTACTTAACTTCAGAGGACTGAAATTGTATGTTAAGATTTTAAGTGCTGAATTATGTAGGAAATAGTTTCATTGGTACCTCAGAAAAGGAAAAGATCTCATACCTGTACAATATCCCAGTTCATTTCAAATTCTTCTTTTATTTTGTTGCCTCCCAGATTTTTAACTGGCTTTCCTTCAGGACATGCATTCAACTTAATCTTTTTAGAGGGCGGTTCATCAAAGGCAAACTCCTCCTCGCATTTCTCTTGTTTCACTACAGGATCACTTGTTGAGGGTTTTTCATCACTCACTAAACTGTTTTGGTTTTTCCCTTGGAATGAATTTATTTCTGTTTTTTTAGGCACTTCTGGCTTTCGACTGAAACTTTTTGGTTTAGTGCCTGCATCTTCTTCCTTAAGTTTTAGAAGTTGCATTTTATTATCTTCTACAGGTGCAATAGGCAAGGATACATCCTGCCAAAAAGACATTGAAACCATATTAAGCACTGACTGTTACAAAGTGGTTCAACACTTCATTTAAACTCTAAAAAGACTTATTACCAGACATCATTTTCCCAAGAAATGTCTCTGGCAGTGAAATGCCAAGCCAGAAATCAAGTAACCTGAAATGTATCTTGCATGGAAGAAACAATACAAACACACACAGCAGACCTCTGATTTAGGAGATCAAATAAAATTATCCTGCAAAGAATTTAATAGGACTTTCTTTCAGAAGACACTGACCTACAATCTTTGCCTCCATTCATGTCAACAAAACAGGAAACACCAGGTTAGGGAAGCACTCTTCTGAGGTGTTAGGTTCCCAGCGTGGGAACTGGAACTGAGATTTGGTCTGCCAAGATACAGTTCAACCCTGGACAAGCCACACCTTCTTTCCTGACTTTCCCCAGAGATCATCTGCAGAAGTCAGAAGGACCTGCTTTTGTCATGATGTGATCTCAGATGTTAATAGTTGGCAGAAGTATCTAATTTTCAATAGAACTGCATTTTATATTATTAATAATAAAACTGCAATCCTTACTGGGTTGAACAGCCATGCAAGGAAATGTAAGCACAGGCTGCCTTTTTTTTTGTGGTACCCAGACAGTAAAAAGGCAGAAGACATCAAAGGTGCAACACCAAAATCAGAGATATTACAGAAAGAACAGAGGCATTTATTTATTTACATTGCTGAAACATATCTCCAGGGAAAACCACATCCCATTATCATTGGCCAAAATTTTCAAGGAGGATCTTTATATCATGGACACTTTAATGCATAACAAAGCCCCATTTCTCCAACATACTGAACATTCACAGGAACAGTGGAATTGTATGAGCTGATCAGACTCAGGCAACCAACTAAACCAGAGTTGGAAAAACTGTTTATGTTGCTTCCCAAGAGCAGTAATTAAATGTCTCTTGCTTATAGATACTCACCATTTCCTCTTTTATTGCTACCTTCACCATTTTCCTGGCCACAGTTGACCGTGGAGCAACAGCTTTTTTAGTTTTTGCCTCAGTTTTCTTTGGCAAACGAGGCCTCCTGGCAATTTTGCTTTTTGGCTCCCATTCCTCCTCTTCCTCCTCTGATTCAGAGGTCCTGAAAAACAAACGAATCAACAATATTGCTTATGAGAAGAATAAAAAAAATACATAAGCAAGCTAGTCTGAGTGGTTTTTGGCATGAAAGAAAGTGAACAGGAAAAATTAACAGAAAGGTAGAGAGACTCAAAAAATACAGGTCTTTCACATTGCTGCAGGACTAATGGCTTAAACAATTTCCCAGCCGTTATGAACCTAGATCCTGGGATGTGTACACACCTGATTCTTTATCAGATTTTTTGGACAACTGGCAATTCACTTTCGCCCCATCTTTACTGGGAGCAGGCAGAAGCATAAGTAATTTGTGTTTCATAATTGAAGGTTTGTGCATGAAAACTTTTTAATCAACTTCTCAGAAACTGAATGTTGTTCTTATGCAATTGCTCATGCTTAGCATAAACCTTTAAAAAAATCCTAAGGAAAAAAAATGATCTTACGAATTAAGAAACGAAGGCAGCTCTTCTGATGTAGGGACTTTGGCTACAGATTTCCCTCTCCTTGGTAGAGATGACATCTGAAACAGAGGCAAGAAGAGAGAAACATAACATTTGGTTGAAGCTGTATTCTCTTTAGCTCACTGTCAAATGTGCCCTCATAATGTCTTCAGCAATCACAGAAGTTTCTTCTAGAGCAAGCTGAGTTTTCTCAGGATCCAAGAATTTAGGCCATGGCAGCACACATTCAACAATCTTTTCAACTGAGCAAACAAACCAGCACTATAACCTCTCAAACCACTTTTCTGTTCACATGAAGGTAATTAGTAGGCTTGCATGTAAAGCTGTTCTAGCAAAAAGGGTACTGGTTCTCAAATGTTTTACTGGGTGTCACACATAGCATGCCAGTCTTTCCTCCATCCATTTAAAAAGCACAGCAAATCAAATTAAAATCTAGTAAAGTGAGCTCACATACGGTTTTGATGGGACAGGACTAGACAATTATCCATTTTCAGCTAGAATTTTCATTTACAAACTATCTATTGCTTGTATGCACAATAAAAACCATTATTTTGAATAAGCTGCTCACTAGCATAGAGAAAGTGCATAAAACAATTACCGAAAGAAAAAAGGGAAGGCACACGCTTTCCCCGATACAACATTCATACTTACAATAGCTGCATTTCAGTTAAACAGTTACAGAATTTTTGGCAGTAGTCAGGCCTACAAATTTCAATAATCATATCTAGCAGTTTTAGTTTAAAAACTTTAGGTACCCTCAAAATTTCACCTGCCAGAAAATAAAAATTTTAAAATCTTAAAAAGCAAAAATTAAAAATCCTGTAATTTATTTCAATTAGTACAAAATTCAGAAGCGTATTTTACCTACATCTGGTACAATATCATCATTCTTCACATTTTTATACCTTGACCTTTGATCCAGCCTTACCACTGTAACAGGAACCTTAAAGTTCCATGTTTGCACATTACAAACCAGATAAGCATTTTCCAAAGTGCCATTTAACTCAAGGGCAAAACGCCCTTTAATCCAGCTTCATTCTGGCCTCTGTTCAAGCACTGGAACACAATTGTTGTTAATGGCTTTCAGCAAGTTTTCCTTGTAAAGCAACACAAAACTTAGGGGACAATTTTCAGCACTGCAGTAGAAGGAGCACTATTGAGGCCCATACCAAAAAGCACCATTGTCTCACTTGCAAAGCACCTTCTTGGAGCCACCATCTTGGCCAGTACCAGGTCATGCTGTTCCACTCACCAAAATTCCATTATGTGACTGGCTGGAACACACATCTACCACAGAAAAACACCAATCTCCAAAGAACACAACAAATACTACTCACCTTGTCAGCTTCCCAGATGCCTTTTCACTGTCAGTTCTGAGACACTCCCAAACTCATGCAGCCACTCTGCTTCTCTGTGTTCCTTTGCTCTTTATACCTGAACAGTTGTTACCACAGTTCTGAATTAATTACTTATTTATTCCCATTACTTCAGAAGCATGAAAA
Organism: Dicrurus megarhynchus; assembly: GCA_013399195.1. Classification (NCBI taxonomy): domain Eukaryota; kingdom Metazoa; phylum Chordata; class Aves; order Passeriformes; family Dicruridae; genus Dicrurus; species Dicrurus megarhynchus. The sequence goes on from VXAD01007399.1 coordinate 1,962,454, forward strand.
TTATGTTTTCATTTTTATATCATACTTTAATGTGTGAATGGGAGATACAAAAAATATTAAACACCAAGATTTCCAAAGTTAGGCAACATCCAAGCCAGATGGATCCCTGATCCACTCTTTTGCAGACACTGGGACACTTTATGCTTCTTTTCAGCTAATCCCACTAGATGGGTATTCCAGGCAAGTGATCAGTTGTTAAACACTCTAACCAGCTTCTTTATATGTATCCACTGAATCACTGCAAGTAAGAAGGAAAAGACCAATATACACGGTCTGTCACCTGAGGTCAGCACTGCCCCTACTGAGTAACACCACTCTAAACATCCCTGTCAGTTTGGAACACTCAACATATACCATGAAAATTTTGGATCCTACCCAGAAGTCCAGGTAAAAGGAAAACCTTATTTGGAAGGTCCTTTCTGCTAGTATTTCCCCTACCACCCCAAGTGGCCAAGGGCAGGGTCCCAAATTATCTCAACATTTGTGTTGTTACATTAAGTAAGATTATGGCAAGAGTAATGCTCGCTTTATGAATTAATTGTACTTCCTGACATCCAATACTGGTGACCTATCTGACTCTCCACATCTGCATAAGAATAGGAAATGAGCTCCTTAGTAATTCTCCATGAACAGCCAAGCTGGGATCAGAAGCCAAAAGGGAGTTATACAGCTGAAAATAAAAGCCAATTCAAAAAAAGCATATGTGAGATAAATATCAAACATGGGGTATCATAAAGGAAAAAAACCCCAAAAAATCATATTTTCACTGCAAGATGGGGCCAAATTATAACCACCTCCTCTTCTCATAATGAATACAAGAAACTAACTGTATTCCATATCTGTAGAAAAGAATCTTATAGCTACTATATGTATACTTTTTGCTTACAAAAAAAAAACTTTTAATTAGAACCCACAGAAGTACTTCTTGTTTAATTTCAAATTGCCAGACAGCTGTCTGCTAAATTTTCCTCCTGATCTGCCTGTGCTGGGGTGTGCAAACACCTACATTTAATGACTAAGAAAAACAGCCCTTCTGTGATTCACTGCGGAGGGGGAAGCAGGGAAGAGGATGAAAAAGAAACAAGTCTAAATGCCACTGATGATGACAGGTAACCAATACAGAAAAAAGCTTGGAGACAGTCCCTGAAGTGAGGCAGGAAGACTCCAGAAACAGGCAAACACTGTTAAGCTCCACAGGGGGCATCTACAACACTGACTGCATGACAAGGCACTCAGTAAGCTACTGCCAGCTCCACGGTCCGCTTTTGTGGGGATACAGTCCCCCATACCTCCTGCCTCAAGTGTTGAGGGAACTGGGAACAGCTTTATTCACCCTCCCACAGCATGCTGGGATCAAGCCAGTGTGAAGTTGGCCACTTATCTCCTACTATATTTTCCAGAAAGACTGGCCTCAGTGGGAAAACTGCCTTTAACTCATCCTTCTCTGTCAGCTCCAGTTAACCATAATCCAAGACCGCTGGTTTCTTCTACCCTGAGGAAAGCAATGGTAGTCCCTTCCAAATCCAGAACAATCCCATAGCTGTAGAAGACCCAATTACAAGGCTGAAAAATTAAGAGTAACCTATTTATACCAGTCAGGCCATATTCCCTTCCCATGACTGTTCAGTTTTGCGGAACAGATGTTTAGAGTGCTTGGTGTTTCCTTATCAGCTGAAGGAAGTAAACATGCAGTATCCAGAGCTGTGCACAAGTTATCCAGCCACTCTGTTCAGAATTTCACCAGCTTGCAAATTGTCATATCGAACTTCAACAAGCTCCGTTCTAGCAGCTCTTCTCACATCTGAGGCCAGTAAACTTCTGGCCAGTAAACATCAGCTAACACACTTTTTCTTATTTTACGTACACTGTCAGCAACCTTTTAATTTACAACAATGCTGTTCTTTAAGAAAAACAGTTCTTACACATCTCAACAACAATATTTTACTTCCATGGCGGGCAACATGAGCTAGGCCCTGGAAACTTTGGCCTTGCCCACATGCTTAAGCTCCCGATTGCTGTTTCATTTCACATCTGTCTATGTACAATCTTTTGCTTCTGTGAGATAAGCTGAAACCTTAATGCTGAACCTTCTTCACATTAGACCCTTAATCCTCCATTCAAGGGAATCAAAACTCGCCTGCTTGTCCATGTCCCAAAGGTCAGCGTGAAGCATCATTGCTTGAAACACTCTCAGCCACCATTAAAGCCTGGCTTCTCCACAAAACTCAGCAGTTATAGCAGATTCTTCAAAAGTACTTCCCAGGCAAAAATTCAAGAAATTCACAGAGCTATTATGCTGTCCAGTGAAGAAGAGCTGAAACTATTTAAGTCATTGCTATTGTAGACGGATATATCTGCTAGGTCCACTCTCCAAATAGTTTGGCATCAGTTTTGTTGCCAGTTATTTTGTTCCCACCACCACCACTTCTATCTTCTGCATGCCATGCAGAGCTCCACATTACAATCTGGATGGCTGCAAATAGTACACTTCTCCCTGCCTGTCAGCTACTCATTAAAAGAAGGCTACTGTAGTTTGGGGTCAGGCCATGCCAAAAATAAAGACTGACTGAGTAGCTCTCACCCTTTACTGTACAGAATCGTAATATGTGTACGCACAAAACATACAGCAAGGAAAAAATCATTTCTCTGGTCTCTCTCTCCCCAGATAGGTCTAGGCTGCACATAGAATATAAGTAGATTGAGGTTTTAAAGACCTTATTATGTTAAGGAGCAAACCAAATCTCATTTGGAGGCTGCTGTTCTCTTCAATCTCTCTATTCATGCAAAGGCACGACCCATTAAAAATAAATTTCTTCTTATGTGAATCCCATCGGCATAAGCAACTGCTTGCAGAAAGAGAAGTTTAATAACAGTTTAAAAGTAAAAGTAATTAGATTAAAAAATTCTCACTCCCCACCACCATTCTCCCAACACCCCCCCAAAAAAACCCTGCACTAGCACAGACCTCTTTTAAAAATCCATCAGTAGAGCAACAATTTTCAGATTCAGAAATAAATCTAATAGATTTTTCTACCTGAAGGCACAGGATTAAAACAAACAAACAAAACAACCAACCAACAAGCAACAACCCAAAACATACCCCGATCACAAATACACTTGGAAATTAATTTCATTTCAGTAACTGTAAAAAGCCCTGTCCAGCTGAAAAGCACACAGAAACTTCTGAATCTCTTTTCCAGTTAATCCAAAGCAACACATTCCTTACAAAACAGGGATCCCTCTAGGCAGGAAGCTCCTCAATCTTTACTCTACAGCCTCTGCTTTTCTATCACAAATAAACCAGCAAGAATAACAGAATTTTGCATTTTAGCTTCTTCTTAAGTCTAACAATACCAGCCAAACCAGCATTTATAACATGAAGCACCTGGGGCAGGACAAAAAGAGCGCTACACAAATCCCACATGACAAGTGAATTTCGGACCATTGTTAGTAGCAGCAGAATGGCCTACTTCAATAATTATATGGAGGCTCTCAACAGGCTGATTTTGCTTGTCATTTTAAGATATCTCCCACTACCTGCTACAATAACATTCTAAGGAAAAAAAGAATCAAAATGTGAGCATACAGTCAGCAACAAGGGGGAAAGATGCTATGCAGACCAATGGTAGGGGCTTGTAGGGAAATCTTTCTGTCTCTCCACGTTTTTACCCTGGAGAGATAGGTCAGCTGAGTTGTACTTCAAAATATAAATCCAACTTACTGTAATCCTCTTGAGGTTAAAACCTTGGAGAACTCCCAGACACTTTTGCTCAGAGAAGCTAGTGCAGATTTCCAAGGACTTTTCCTGCACAAGGCCAGTCAGGCCTGCCTGAGGAAGGAGTTGCAGACACAATTTAGGAGATTTCAGCACGAACTGGAAAATTACAACTGCAAAGAAATAGACATACAGGGTACACACATACACCAAAACAGTCCTCAAAGCTAATCACAGAGGAAAAGGTGTAAGAGGCAGTAAGAACACCACCTACTGCTTTTACTTACAGAAGCACCATCAAAACGGCAAAGCATTTTTTCTTTCCCTAGGAAGTGCATTCTATCCCATGCCTGTTCCTATAACTAGTCGTCCCTCTGAGGAAAAGGAACAACCTGTGTTATGCAGCACCCTGTAAATGAATCAGAAGAGGTCTGCCCAAGAAAGGGAGGGCACAAATACTTTTCGTGCATTTTGTTTAATCCATTTATGTCAAACCACCTATGAAGACAGACATTATCCAAAATCAGGGGATACTGCTTCTGATGCAGTAGCAGACGGCTACATCATGTGCAGTTATTCCTTTTCCACAGTCCACCAAACCAGCCCCACCCTAACACTTCCATCCCGGTTCATTAAACGGGATGACTTCACTTGCAAAGTGATATGGAAGACACGCATTTCTTCTGCATGGCTACAGCCACAGCAGAGTTTATCACACCAAAACACTCATTTTGGAGGCTTGGAGGCACAAGGGGAATTGAGAGCAAAGCATTGTTTGTTGCTTGGTGACTCACTACCACCCCAAATCACTGCTTTTCGGCCCAGAAACGCGACCGAGATGAAAATACACTTTAAGTACTTCAAAGTCCTATTCTCTCCTTGGCGACACCCTGTTTACTTCAGGCCTGTTGACAGCGTTCAAGAGGAAGGGCTAACCGAGCTAAACGTCACTCTCCCCGCCTGGGAAGCACATCAGCTCCCTGGCAGAACCACGGGAATGAGCCACCTCTCAATCGCCTTCCCACCTCTTCCAGCCGTCCCGCCCCAGCCTAGCCGGGGGTGCCCACCCGCATCCGCGGTCCCGCTCACCCCCTCGCGGGGGTCGGGCACTTCTCTCCCCGGCCAGAGGGGGTGGGAATGGGGGGAGGAAAGAACGGGCTGGTTTCCTCCAGAACAACCAAGACAAGAGCGAACCCCTCCCTTGCCGGGCGCTGCGGCGTGGCACGGAGGGCGCCGCTGCCCGCCCCGCCTCACCCCCGGCCCGCTCCCGGCGAGGGGCAGGCGGCTCCCCCACTCGTTACCCCCTGCTGCCGCCGGCTGCCGCGTTTGAAAGGGCCGCCAGCACGGCCATGGCGGACTCGCCCGCCCGACGTGCCGCGGGGAGGAGCAGGAAGCGGCGGCCACGACGCGCCGCAGGAAGCGCGGCCGGGCCGGGGAGGCGGTGGCACCGCCCCTCGCACCGCCCCCGCCGCCCCGGGAGCGCGGGCTGAAGCTGTGAGGGGTGAGGTGAGCGGCTGAGGGTTGCGGGCCAGTGATCCCGAGGCTGCCCCAGGGCGAGAGCATCAGCCGCCTTTCACTGAAATCAAGGTCAAAGGGCGGCGATGCAGAAATGTCCCGGTTCGGTTCTGGGTTGATGGGAGTTAGCTACGAAGGAGGGTTTTTTCACAGGGGTCTGGGGAAGCAGAAGTCATCGTTGTGTGAAGCTGAGATACTGCGTCAAAGGTGACTACAGAAGATGCAGAAATAAATACACACCCTTTCAGCCCCCGGAGCAAATAGGAGCATGTAGGTCCCATTATATATAGGATGCTCATGTTCTTTTACCCATGAACACTAACATTTGCATCGTTTTTCCTCACGAGCATTTGCACTCTAGTGCTGGAAAAAGTATCCAAGTGTTAGGTGTCTGCCTTAAAATTTCACCTAAAGTTATGTTTCCCTGCAGTTTCTACACCTGCTCCTTTTTCATCCATGTCTTCTAAGTTAGCGTTCAGCAAGGATCCTGTGAAGTCCATATCTCGTGGAAAAAGTTTAATGGGTGCTGGCTTCTGGAGCCATCAACAGAAGCGTGGAGCAAGCACGCTGTTACATTAAAGCTGCCTTTTGAGCTTCCATTACCCTAAAAGGTCTTCTGCTTTGTATCATAAATATTTGTAACTTGTGGTCATAACTACGAGGGAGCTGTCCTCCAGCCTTAGAACAGCAACATCTTAAATGTAACTAAGGTGCTATAAACTTAAATAATTCATAATTTTTCACCTTGACTTTATAATAAATGTGTGTTTAACAGTCTGGAATGGTTTTAAACACAATAATGTTCAATGCAGTCTCTCTCTTTCCATGGAGTTTACCTGACCTCTTTAGCTTTCAGAGGCCTGGAGAGAGACTTATGCACATACTTGTCTTTATGCGTGGGGTTGTATCTCTGGTGCCAAATCTTCAGCTGATATAAACTGTCACAGCTCTGTTGATTTAAATGGGGCCTGTGATTTACACAAGTTGAGGATCTGACTCACAGCCCTCAAGAGGATTGTTCACATATTTAAAGGTAATCGCGTGTGCAAGTGTTTGCAGGCTCAGAGCTGATTCACTTGGAGTTTTGTCCTAGTAAGAGCTGAGCAAAGGGTAGTTTAGTGCAATACTAGGAAGCATGAAATCGTGTTGGATCATCAGTTTTTCAGATGAAACATTGTCATTTATAATAGAAAAGGTTCTGATTCTTTGTATTTCAGATCAGATTCTACTCTTATGCCAAAACAACCTTTAAATAAGTTTAGGAGCTCAGTGCACTCTATAACTAAGGAAAAAAGACTGCGACTATAAATACCTTAAAAGTAATATTTAAAGACTTGGTCTGATTAAATTTTGTAATACTTAGAGTGCAACTTTGTACAGAATATAAAAATACTGCCTGTGTCATCTGACTCCTTTGATGCACTGCATTAAAATTCCTATGTCTAAGTACATATCATGCAGTCAACTTTACTTCTCTTCTATTAATAGTTTGAAATTAGGTCACTGTTCTTGTAAGGATAGGCTAAGCCTGTACAACTGATTTAAAAGAAATTACCTATATATAAATGTTTGGGTTCCTTTCTCATGCTTGCCTACAGTGACACCATTTCTTATCTATAATCAGTAATTTTTCTGTCTGTTCTGGCATATGTATTCTGGCACGTTTTTGTAGGTTTGTTTATAGTGACCCCTGCTGCAAAAGATTAAGATTGACATTTCTCTAAGCCTTTAAAAAGACATTTACCCAATTATTTCTGAGTTCAGCACAAAAGAACCAACCAGGTGTAAATTCAAGTATATAAAATTTGAAACTCACTAATCTTCAGATAATTTTCAGTAAAATCAGTTGAATCATACAAGAGCTTTTCATCTCTCACGTGTGTAGGATTTACTTTCTAATGCAATGCAACATAGTTGCAAAGTAAAATAGCTTCTCATTTCCTAGAGGTAAGGTTTGTTCTTTGTGCTGTTGTTCTTTGATAAGGGGTAGACTTGACACCAATAAATCAATGTCTCAACAGCCACATGTAAATGTTTTCAGAGCTCCACTCAGGAAAGCACATGCTTAAGTTTATCTCTGTTCAGGATAGCAAACTAGTAAAAAAGCAGATTAAAGCATAGGACTAAGTTTAAACACAGATTACCCCTCTTATTTCAGAAGGACTTAAGTGTCAGCCTATTCCAGTACTGCCCTCAATAAAATGTTTTCTCAAACTTGGCTTGAAAAGCTTCAGCAAAAGGTATGTGTATGAGTTCATCTACAGGAAGAAAAAGATCCATGTATGCTCTGTGCTGGGCAAAAGCTGTGCAGCCACAGCTAGTGCAGCACTTAACCTCAAAACTAACAGGCCCTGCTAACAGAGCTGCAGCTTCATGCTTCAGCTTCCTAGCACTCTGCAAGCTGCACAAAATAAGCACATACTTGCTTGCAAAAGACACTTGAGGTATAGCTGTGGTAAAACCTCCCATCCATATGTATTAGTATAAATGTTATTGTACAAATATATGTGCCTGATATGTTTTTTTAAAGCTGTGTTTAAAGAGTATTATTTAGGCTGCAAAACCAAGCAAAAAGCCATGCTTAGAGCTCCTTGTGTAATCTTTATACTGCCCTTTGTGCAAATATTTACTGATGAATGGAGACATCCCATGGAAAACTGTGAGACCGGCGTAGGGAAATAACCACAAGGAGGCAGAATTAAAATCTGATGAGCAACTTGGATTGTCTCTTTCCCCACCGAGTCCTTCACATTGCATTCTCAGCAGCATTCTTGTATTACTGAGTGCAATTTTCTACATCTGATAGACAGGAAAAAGTTAAATTGAGTTCTCCCATATCCTATATTACCAGTGAGGATTGAAACCTGTGTCTTTTCCACAGTAGCCACACTTCAATATAAAACCAGTCAAACTTGTCATTTTAATGTAGGGTGATGGATTATGGGTCCTAACAGTGGTCAGTGGGAAGAAACTCAGCATCTTTTTCTTTTTTTCTGGGATTTGGAAAATTGATGCTGCCTGAAATGTCAGGAAGGGAGATGAATCAGTGGGGCAATCTGCTGGGTCTCACTCTCTCCTCCTTGAGAACTGGAGGAAATCCAGTCCTTCACAGTGTTCCCAAAAATTTGCCATTGGGGGCAGATGCTGGATTACTTATGGTATGAGGGTGCAGTCTGGTTCTTGGCCATGCTGCAGTAACGTGCTGAGGGTCATATGGTCTGTACTCAGGTTTCATACAGAATGCAATCCATACTTCTGTTTCCTACCTCAGTGCTTTGGCAGCTTGTTAGTTAGCTTCTTCTGCAGCCATTACTGCTGCTTTGGTGGTGGTGTGAGCTGAACCATGAGATCCTCATGTGTTTTTATCATCTTGGCAGACTGACAGAAGTTTCCTTAGGAGTGCAACTGGGAGAGGAGAGTCAGTGATTTTTAACAGTCCATTTCTCAACAAAAAGTGACAACGTGTAATGACATAAAGGTATATGTACATAGAGGGGGCCAGAGAGGCAGGAGAACTCTGCCAGTGCACTTAGCTTGTCAGACACCGGAAGGCCCCAGTCCAGAAGCAAGATAACTACATGAACCTAAGCTAATGAGCACTGCTGGGTGGCAGGGTATGTTATTTTGGGCATGGTGCCACATTAGCATGACTCTACATCTTCCAGACAGAGGCTTGCAAAGTCTGGGCAGCTCAGCATGTGAGCAGAGTTTGCTTGTGTCTGCCTGCACCTGTCTGCATGGCCTTGCAGAAGAAAAAGCAGCAATTTCCCAATTAATTAGCAAAGACTTCTTGCAAATGATAGATATAAGAGTATCTGCCAAAAAAAAGCCCCAAATAAACCCAAACCAAAAAAACCCTCTTGCTTCAAGTGTTGACTCTACTGTCTATCTTGCCAATATACTCTCAGAGCACTTTTGTAGCACCCATTGTTTTTTCTTATGTTTCTTCCTATCTTATATTTATATTGAAAGGTGTCTGTGAAAAAAAACTCACTGTCTCCGTACAAAAATAGTGTGATGGCGTCCTCATCTGTGCCTCTGACTCCTAAATACTTGTGTGCCCAGCAGTGATATGGGTGACCTGTATTAAGTCACAATTTAATTTGATTTGATTTTATTTGATTTGATTTGGGACTAACAGAAATGCCAATCAGCAGAAACACAGATCTGCCAGGAAATAGTTTGCATTGTATTCATATTTTCTACCTGTCAGGTGGACAAAGCACCAATATTTTTTATTCTGTGTGGTAGGGAATGCTTGTAAATGGAAACTCCCATGTCACTGTTACCTTCTCCACTACTGAAAGCTCATTGCTTTCGTCACATAGTTAGACCTTGCCTTAAGCCTATGCCCTGCCTTTCTAGCAAACAAATGTGACCTCCACCATTGCAGACTGTGAGTGCCCCACAGTCTGTAGTATTTGTCATGGTGTCATCTCTAAATGAGGGTCCTCTATGCTCAGAACCTAAGTGCTACTTTGAAGAAGATCCTGCAATCAACATTTTTAGTCCCAAACCTACTGAATCTACTGGTCATTTCTGTGCAATTGCTCTGTGTGTGTTTACAGCAGCTCTGATTTGTGTGTGGATGATGCAGGGTCCATATGATGCAGAGTCCCTATGCATTTATAGGATGATATTGTCAGTGTATTTGAAGAGCTTCTGAATTGCTCCAGAAAGCCCTGGTATTTATCCTCACAGCCTTATTGTTTCCATGTTGTGAAGGACAAAGGCACAGACAAATTACATACCTTGTGCAAACACAGAGAACTGTACCAGCACCTTCAAAATCCTTTGGTATTCCATACATGAACTGTTAAATATACAGCTGCAGAAAGGAAGATAGTGTAGTTCTTCTTCTGACTGATCCAGCAACTCTTTTGCAGAATTACTCCTGAAGTTCTGTTACACGCTCATATGTCCAGTCTATACACATAAGAGAATGGAAAAAGAATTAAGTCTTGGAAGGAAGCTAAGGGGTGCAAAGGATGTTTGGACTGAAGTGTAGGCTTTTGTTCCTGGGTTACTGCATGCATTTATTCCAAAGAGAAGGTCTCTTCAGAATCAGAAGCAAAGGTGGTTTAGGGATTGCTAGAAAGAATTCTACTTCTGTAGAGATCAGTTCTGATTTCTGTAAATAAACATGCTCAGGATGATAGTAAACTTTCTTCTGAGCTGCGAGAGTTTTCTGGAAAAAGTCACATTTGGGAGAATCAGAAGTAAAATCCTTCACTCGAAGTTAGACAACTGAACTATCAAAACCCATTATTTCAGTACTATTATCCATATAAAAGGATTTATCCTCTTTATTTTACTATATATATATATATATGCGCCTATCAGTTTTCTCTGTGTGGGACTAGGATACCTCAAAGGCAAATCAGAGTCTCCAGTTTCCTCTGCTGACTGTGCAGAAGCATCCAGGTCAGGACCTTCAATAGTCACGAGGCCACATGTCTTGTTACAGAGGGACTGAATCCATCCCTTTTGAAAAGAGGAGATGATGTTGGCAAGTGGAGGAGCCTCAAAACATGTCCATTATACCCATCTGTTCAAATAGCAACTCACATGCTTACAAACTGATCATATGCTTTCAGCAAGCTATGAAAAGGGCTTCATTCTAGGGAACATAAATCTGAATCTCAGACTCAATTTCCTCCTCTGCTACAGATGTCCTGTGTGACCTTCAACAAGTGACTCTTTCTGTGCCTCGGTTCCTCGTTCTTACTAATGATGCCTCCTAAAACAATGTGTGAGGATAAACAATGACTATGATATGCTCAGGCATTTGCACATAAAAAGGAGATGGATAAGCATGTCAGATTTTACAGGGAAATTTCTGCCAGAAAAATTTTGACCAGTTCCAGTCAGTGCACAGACAGTAACAGTGTCTGCTGTTTGCCCTGTTCGCTGCAGGTCTGTTATTGGCGCGACAGTTTATACAGGCATACATAAACATTTCTAACCAAGCAACCTGTGGATAATTTTCAAGAATCAAGAAACTTTATATGTAGTCAAAATGTAGTCATAGTTCTAGATACCCTGACACAGATTATCATTTGGAGACCTTCTTTCATTCTCAGTCATCATTTCCTCTCATTTCCAATCCTCGAAAGCAAGCTGATGCTTTAAAAGCCAAAAGAGGGCTTTTATGTGTGTGGTCAAATCCACACAACTGTAAAGATGAAAATAAGAGTCACTTAAGGCCTTTATCACCTGCCTGAAATTCCACTGTTTTCAGCAGAGCTGCAGATGAAGATGGATTAGCCTGATCCTAAATGAGAAAAAGATGCAGTTCCTGGCTGCAGGGAGAGATGCATTTTCCCTTTAGATCCAGCCCTTCTGCCTTCCCCAGGAGAAGTTAGAGTTTGCTCTTGGTTTGTGTCAGTGTTTTCACTAGCATGGCAGCCTGCAGTTTTATTAAAAGTACTCGTAAAATGGCTCTGTTGGCAATCCTAGGGACCATTCTTTTAAACAACTGCCATCAGTCTTGCAGACTCAGTCTCAATATCTGCTCAGTTCGAAGCATGCACAGTATTTTGTAACGGGGCCAAAATTTCTGAAGTAACATAAACATATGGAATGTGTCAGCTTTGCTGAATTTAAACCAATGCTGTTAGGTTCAAGAAACTGTGACATGGCAACTTCAGCTTTAATAGTACTAGAAGGCCTAGAAAATGATTGCTTGTATTTGTCTCAGTTATCCTGCAGCATTGCAGGTCATTCATTCTCTGACAAGAAGTTCCAAAAATTCCAGTGAATGGAGAATGTTGACACATAAAACTCGGTTGCTATTTCTGTAAAATAACTATTACAGTAGCTAACTATATATAGCCAGAAGTAATTGCTTCTGTAAATAAAATACCAGTGAACACATTACAAGATTAAAGAGAAACTTTGAGCTTCCAACAGAGTTATTTGCCGACTCCCACCCTTATACACACGACGACTTTGCAGTCATAGCTCTGCTATGCCACAAGACTTAATTTAGGATATGTGTGGCATATTATACTTCCTCACATTCCTAAATAAAGTGCTCTTCCATTAGCTGCTTAGTTCTCATTTTAGCTGGCCACTTCACCCTTCATTAGTGAAGAAAAGTACAGTCATTTCACCAAATATACTGCCATGCAATTATTTGTTAATCTTATGTTATAGTTAGGATTTATACAGGTATAATAGAGGCTTCAGGTTCTCCTGGGCATTTGGATGAATTTTTAGGCAATAATAATTTGAAACTCTCAGTCTTTAAAAATAGTCTCTTTCAAATGGCAGTTACGGGTAGTAAAAGCGAGATAAATTGATGGAAGATCAGATCAGAAGTGATGTATCTTAATAAATGTGTCATCAATCTTTGAGAGGGAAGGTGATATTAAATAGCTTGAATACCATGCTGCTCTAGGAAGAGACACCAGCTAAATACTTTGAAGGTAGGTTTACAGTGATCTCTGCCATTCAGTGAAGAGTTATTGCCCATAAACTGTGGGAGTTTTGCTTACTACTGCTGGTAAAACTAGAAAGCCTGCTGCTCATCCTTTATACCTTTTTTGGTAGGGATTTAACAATTTCACAAGTGAGAAGTATAGAGGGCACCTACATAAGAGTTTCAGTCTCTTATTTTTTCTTTCCTAATTTGACTTTTTTTTTTATTTAGACAAAGATTTATTTAGACAAAGATATTTTTGTACTATCAGCTGGTTTTGGACCTATCAGGAGACCAGTATTCTATCCCTACGAAATACCTTTTGCTGATTTGGTCCTTATTGTTATTTCTATACTGTCATAAGATCTGGGAGCTGCTGCAAGGGAGCAGGATCCTACCAAGCTATAGATAGGAGAAAAGCAGACCGGTATTTTGTGTATTTGTAGGTGTCACAGTAAAGGAGAGCTTTGAGCATGAAGCCCAATGGGCAGATGGGCAAATCCCCTCGGGGAGCTGCTAGGCATAAAGACCAAATAGGAAAAACATTTCTGTACTTGAATTAAAACATAAAGAAGGAGTTTTCCTGCTTCTAAGAGCAGAGAAAGGTGTTGACGTCTTGTTAGGAAGGAGCCATTGTAGGCAGTGCGGGGATGGACTGCGTAGGAACCTGAAAGTGAAAATCAACAGCGTGAGTTTATGCAAACAGGGATAAATGAGAGTAACCAGTATGTTGTTTTAGGCAAAAACCTACACAAGTCCTTACAAGATTCTGAATGAACAGGAGCAGTGCTGGAATATATCTGTCGTAACTGAAAAAGCAGGCTGATGCTCCATTGTAACTTGGACAGGCTGTGATTGAAGATTTCACTGCCAAAAAGATCCACAAGACAAACTCTGAAGATAATTCAGAGTAGAAGTTGACACCTATGTTATTAGACCTGACAGTAGTGTGACAAGAAGGCAGATAACAAGAAAGAATCATTATGGGAAACAAAATTCTATTAACTTGTTTGTTTTGTCTCTCTGTGTTTTAATATGTTTGCAGCAATTCAACATCAGCTCCCACAAAAATGCAGGTATTTGTGTTCTCGACTTGTTGTCAAACAAAATGACATCAAGCAACAACCCATACTTCAGCAGTGTTGCTTCTGCAACAACAGAAATAAATGTTGTTGGTGGGCAATAACCCAGTGTCACTGAAGTATCCCAGTGGTAAGTACACACGACACCAAAGAGCACTCCCACTACTCCCCCTCTGTGTACCTAGGTGGATCTCTTCTACCCAGTTTGAGAAACACTTTCCCATAAGGTGTCTTTGTGAAAAAAAAAATGAGCTGGAAAGTTGAAAGAAACAGAAAGATGCAGTTCCCAGTGCTTGGCCCATTAAAGGAGGTACTGAGTAAGTTTCATGTGGAGTTTGGAAGGACCTTCCAGAGAATTAAATAAATTTTTATTTGCCCTCCTAAGAAAGCTTTGTAATGCTGTCTTATAATGTGGGATAGGAGCAGGTATGTTGAACAGCTGTTTGAAGGACAAATCTAGAGAACATTCCTACCCAGGACAATTCCCAGGAACGTTTACTTTAATCATGCTCTGTAAATGAATCTGCTATTTCCCATCTATTGAGGATGGAGCATTTGTGCCTTTCAACTGCAGAAATTGCACCCTTCCAGTGCGGTAACTCGCTGCTGCTTTGTGTGCCCTACCTTCCACTGAAGCTCCCTAAACTCACTTATGTCAAATAGAGAACCAGTTCAGAAAAGGTTTTATGCACAACATGTCCTTTTTTTAATCTGAAGCACTTTGCTGCAGTTACAGACACATTTTTAACGTGCCCATATGCTTCACTGCAAAGCTTCCTGGCTTCTGAACAGCTGTGATAACACTATAGGTTGCCTCCTGAGGTAAATAAGCGCTCACCTGCAAAGCTAGGAAAAAAATCCCCATAAAGGGTATTTCAGACAGCTTGCAATAAATATGTTATCATCCACTTCATGCAATCCACTAATAATCAAGAAAGAGAAGAAAACCATCCACATTTTATTTTCTACATGGTGATGCACTGTCCTTATGGGAAGAGGCGAGTGGCAACATGTCACAGCTTGCCAACTTCAAACACCTTTGTGAATGCTGTCTCTCATCAGTGGACTTGTATTCCCAAAGTACAGAGTATTAGGTTTCTGTGAAAGACCTGAACTGTTCCATTAATGACCTGATGGATGAGGTAAGATTCAGTGGTTTTTACTCAAAGCCAGACTCAAAATATTTGAACTCCTTCTCATTTCTGCTTGTCTGTTCTCATGATAGATATTCATGTGGATCCAATCATCAGGTAAGTTTCTGAATCAGCAGAAGACATCTGAGCTCTTTCCAAAATTACAAAATAGAGGTCATTAAAAATAGGTATTTGAATCTCAGGTTATATCTCAGTACACTGCTGGACCTTTCCAGAGTGCTAAGTACAATGGGAGCTTTGCCTCATGATCTTGGCAATATTACACCAGAACTGTAATATTTAGATATTTTAGTGCATTTGAAACTGTCACTTTCTGTCCTTTTAGAGAGAGATGATAAACAAACCTAGTTAAGGTTTTCTTGAGGAAAATATCTCATTTTAAACTCAAAACTTTGAAACAATTATACTCATTTTTCCAGGCTTGGCATTTTTTAGATCACACCAAATTAAAAAGAAAAACCAATCCAAAACAAACTAGGTGTGATGTTTCTGTCCTCTGCCATTATTGAAATATTCAGGCATAAAATTGGCTACTGAAATGTCTGAATAAGGTTATGTTATTAATACATACATAACTTAGAAATGTTTGGAATTATATTACTCAAGCTTTTATATAAAAAATGATTAGGCAAAACTAGAAAACTTTCAGTCCAAATGAAGTATTTTGTAAAATTACAAATATATCAGCACAAGTTGGGAAAAATGTATTAGAATTATAGACTTGATTACTTTTATTATACTGGTAATAGCTCTTTCTGTGATAATAAATAATTGCTAATTATAAGACCTTATTAGAGTTTCTAAACTAATTGCTAATCCCCCTTTCCTTCCTCTTTCCCTTATGACTCCTTAGTGCAGCTTGCAGCTTTCTCTATTTTGCAGCAAGTGTAAGCTACTTCCATATGTTGGAGGAAGAGGTACATAAAGGAACCACTCCTTTCATTTGTAAGTATGTGTTTATCCTAATAAAAAAAAAGTGGCAACATTTCTCCCCAGGCTAAAGCTGGTGTAAAAAAAACCAGATACAAACTGAAGCATAAAGGCACAAAACAGAAAACTCATTAGTTTGAAAAGGATACAAAGATATATTAATGTCAGTATAAACAAACAGATCAAAACAAATAATGGCAGAAAACAAAACTGAGCAATTATGCACTGTGTGATGTGAATAAATAAAAAATATAAATAATTATAAATATAATAAATACCTAATGTAATATATATTATAAATAAATAAAATATATACTTCTAGTAATTTATTTTATCAAGAATGAAGGCATGGGATTGTAATATCTACAAAAATAGTAGAGTTATTCATAAGCAGAAACATTTTTTTCTCTATGCTGCTTTTTTAAGCATCATATCTAGACTTCTAGATGCAACAAATTCCTTTTGCTTTGCCTTGGGATGGGTGAAGAATACTGGATTCTCCAGACTCAGAATGTTAAAACCACGGATATTGACGATGTCCCAAGGGACTCCTTCAGCTATGTTAATATTAGAGATAGGAAACAGTTTTCATGAAAAACACTTCAGAAAAATGCAGTGTCCTTAATTATAACATATCTCTTCACCACACAACTTTGACAACTATGATCAAAACAAACAAAAAACCCCACAATGGTTTTATTAATATTTAATATTTTTTCAAAGAAACACTGTAACTAATCTAATTTAAACTTTTTAATTAACTACCTGGGAAAAAACTCCAGTTATAACTTGTCCTGTCTTGGATTAGCTAAGAGTCAGCAGCCCTACATTTGATTCCTTTGGATCAGTTACCTATTCGACTTTACAACAGCAGCATTAGGGCAAGTATACCCCTATTAGTTAATTTAAATTCACATAACAAGAAGTAACTGACGTTATATGACGTTAGAAGTAAATCATATGAGATTTAGATGAAGGCAACCAATTCTCACACATTTCTTTTGAAGTGTCTGCTTTCCTTAAAAAAAAACCCAACAAAACAAAAACAAACCAACAACCAAACAAACTGGCTATCATATTAAAACTTTAAATTCCATGACAGATTATTTTCAGTTGAGACCTAGATTGGTTTCAGACACTGAAAGTTTGTATTCTGTGGTACTTTCTTTTTGCCCCCAAGTACCTGATATGTCTAAAAGCAGAAATATTTATGATAGAGGATATATTTTAAAAGTTATTTGCTAAACATAGATTTTTCTTTGCCTTTATAGAATAGCCATCAGATCCTAAAATGAAAGTATTAAAGTGAAGAGGATGCTTTGAGGGTAGACGTGTGAAAGTTTTGTAGATAGCTATGAGGTTACGGAGGTATAATTACTAATTAAGTAGCACTAACTCAGACGTGTAGTGCTTTGCTTAGACTCAGAAATTCCCTATTACCTATATGTAATGGGAGTGGATCATGCCCTGTCTTGCTGCAAGTATTCTGCTTCACGGAATCACATCTATTGTTTTCTGCCCCTCTTGTGCTGTGTTAGAGTAAAGTGGGATTACACTGAAGGAAGACATTCTTTGGATTATTAAGAGCTTCTAAAATCCAGAATAGAAAACACTAAGAAAAAGAGATGAAGGTCTTAGTTGGACATATAGTGAGGTGGGTATGTTTGGGGCATGTAAACGCAGAAGAAAAATGGAGTGTGACAGACTTAAAACCACACCCACAAACATAAAAAGGAGAAAGAAAAGTAAAATAAACTGTTGAGGAGTAATTATGACCTGCTAATCCTTTGTGTCTTTATTCTGTTTGTGAACTCCAAAGTCATGAGTCATGGCAATTTAGTGGTCAACTGTTTTCTATTCTGTGCTTGCCAGTAGAGGCCCATTAACAGCTCGTGGGAAAAGCCATCTCTGTCAGACCACACCTCAAAGGTTTCACCCAGCACCCCTTCCCTTATGAGAAGTATGTTAGTGCAACAACCATTGCTGGACTGTCCATGACTTTTTAAAGTTGAAACTGCCACCTACACTAGAAAATGAAACTAGGCTTTAGCAACTTCAAGGACATCAATACAAATACTTGTGAACCTATGGACTAGTTAGTCTGCTGAAGAGTCCTGAATCCTGACAATTCAAATTGTATACCGTTATGCACATACACATAAGTCTTTTTAGGCTTTGGCCATCATTGTAAGTTATTAATGAAGCCAGTAAAAAATACACCTCAGCATATCCTACATGTCCTGAGTGACGGCACTCCAGTACTGTAAATCATTACATCACATCTTTATTCTGCCTTTATTTATCAATTTTACAAAGTTTCACTTCTTGAATGCTACCATGGGAAAAGGCTGTGAGAATAACAACATACTGGTTTAATTAATGACTCTTTTAATGACTTCGTATGTGAGTTTAAGCAGGTGATTAGGACTAAATTCTGAAAATTGTCCACTTAACTTGAGACACCTAAAATGTCTCTAGTCAGATATTTTACAAGTAAAGCACTCAAAATTCATAGTGCTTCCAAAATTCAGCCCTTTATTCATAGTCTTTCTCACTCTCCTGTGTTGTAAAGCAGTGATACTACCTACTTTTGAAAAGCTGATTATTTTTACATTTCATCGATACTACTGAACTGACAGTGGCAGTGTGCATAATTTAAAATCATCAAGAAAATTAACAGAAGCTGGTAATGATAGTTACACCTCGGGCACACTTATTACTCCACTGCAACTTATCAGCTCTGAAAGGAGTTTGCCTTGGAATGTCACACATATTAGTGACAGATGCTCCAAATCCTGCACAGGGTTCAGGGTAAGACAGTAGGACGAATGCTAGCAATGCTTCAATAAAGTACATACACACTGCCATTATTGTCTGGAAACATCACTATATCTGCTGATGGCTAGGCAATGCAAATATCAAGCTGCCCAGACTTGGAGCTTCCCTTATTTTTTCAAATTTCTTCTGGTGTACTCACACCAAATAGATCAGCAGAACAGCAAACCCTTCTAGCCTGTTCTGGTATGCTGTATCCTGCCGTGTGTTGTATGGCTTGCACTCCTGTAGTGTACGAGAAAGCAGAGAACCAATTCCATTTCCTGGAGGCAAACACACTCAGATCCCTTCACAGTTTCTTTCAGGGAAGTTCACCTCAAATTAAGAACCGTTTTTAGAAGCAACAATACTTTGGTACCCTATGGAAGAAATAAAACCTGGAAAAGACAAGAGAAGCATGGATAATTGACAGCTGACCCCAACATACACTGGGTGTCCAGCCTCAGGGGGCTGTAACAACCCAAGGGCCAGCTTTTCTATCATGAAAGGAATAATATTTAGCACTAGATTATGTTTGCTCCTTGCCTGAAATTGTGTAGCTTGTACACAATTGGACCCATCCTTTTCCCTACTTACTGTGCATGGTTGGGTTGGTTTGTTTTTTTTCGATACAATACAAAATCACTCATTCAAGCAGCATATACACTATGGGTTTTTCTTCTGTGTGGTGCTCAAGAAACCAACAGCCTGGAAAGGCACGACTGACCTTCACATTCCTGGCCTCTTCTAGTCTTGATGCAGAGAGTGAACTGGACTCCTAGAAAAAATACCTTCCAAGGCCCACCCTGTGTGCATGGAGAGGCTGATCTAGGGCAGAGGGTTGTCTCTTGAATCCTGATCCCTTCCAGAATTCTTTCCTTGTCACTCTGTACCAAAATTACTCCCAGCACTTAATCACGGAGTCTGAATAACAACAGACTCCTAATATAGTCCTGAGCAATGCCAGGTAGCTCCAAGTTTCCCTGCCCCAGAAACCTGTTGTAAATTCTCAAGATGAGGGCTGATAAACCAGGAACAGATCAGAGATCGGTTTTAACCTTCAGAAGTTTTTCCAGCAATTCCTTGTATAGAATAGCAACAACCCTGCAAATGGCAAACCCACAGTAAATGCTGTCAGCATACTCATGTGAAGGTTGAGAGGATACATGTAGGAGATGAAGTGGAAGCCTATTTTTATATTTGGGGTACATATCCAGTATAGAAGTTCCACTATATTTCACCAGAAAGATGTACAGTGCTAAAACTTTTTATATCAATAAAAAAATCACCATCCACAAGAAAGAAAATAATACAATGGTGAGAGTCCCTGGCACAGCTGTGTTCGTCTGAGATCATACTGCTCAACAGCCCTGCCTGAGCCAGAAATCTCTAGCCTAGAAGTGACCAAAGCATATGTTCTGCAACTGGAGGTATGTTTTTGTAGCACGTGCAGATATGCTTGAGCTGGCTGTGATCTATCTAGCTCAGATAAGAACTGCTGGGAAGGTATGATATCATGGGCTTCAGTCTTGGCCAGCAAACCAGGTGCATACCTGAGAATGGGCTGGCTGGTAGACACTGCACTGAAGTCACCGTGTCACCGTGTCTGCCAGAACCACGTACCTTAAAGCTGCAAATCCATGCAGATGTACTCTGAGAGATTTATTCCCAATGAAAGCTAACACGCTGAGCTAGTGTTTAGTATGTTCTTTTAAAAGAGCTTGGGAAGACTACCAAAAGTATAATTACACTAGAGAGAGGCTTGGACACCTAATTAATCACACATTGACAGGATCCCTTATGCTGAGACATTTCACAGGGAACATTGGGAGTGCCTTAAGTAACTTCCTCAGGTACATACTTTGCGCGTGAAGAATAAATTAGTAGGAAATTGGCTGGATACAAAGGAAGCTTTGGAATGGAGTTGGAGGCCAGACCAAGCCCACTGAGACTGGTCTTTTTCTTCATTTTTAGAAAAGATGAATTAGCTATCGGTATACCCTAAAGATCATTTGCAGCATGACAGGAGTGAAAATGCTCTTGAGGATGCTTTTTTCATAACCATGTCTCCAAAATTAGATACTAAATAATAATTTGACTTTCAAAGATAGTCAGCACTTGACAGCAATCTTTGATTTCTTGCCAGGAAGGGACTGATTCTACTAACACCCAACTATTGCACTTGCATAAGCATATCCATTAAGTTCAAAGGAATTCAGTGGATATATTCATGCTAGTGAATATCTTCATATGCTTGGAATATATTCTTGTCCAGAGTGGATTCAAAGTTCCTCAGTTTTCACAGGGCCTATAATGAGGGGGCTTTTATTTCATTTTTTACATAAAGGTGTTTCTGAAAATTGCTCCTGCATTCAAGATGGATTTTATTCCTTGTCCATCTGTTTAGTAAAACTCTAAGACATGATGCTCCTTTAAAAAATAAAACAACACAAAATCTCTTCTCCTTCTTTCATATTGCTGAACTTGAAAAAGCCTGAAAATTTGCTGACTTTTCTCCAATGCTTGAACAGTCTTTCAGGACTAATGGGACTACAAAAAAAATAAATCCTCTTGAAAATGCAGTCAAACTATCTATCAATCTTGAGCAAGAACACCTCAAACCCAGTCGCAAATGTGTTTGCAATAATAGAATTAAGCCTAACGCGACTCCTGGCAGGACTTTACATCCTCTCTCCACCAGATAGTGCTGTTTCTCCACAGAGCTATTGAGGATGCACAGGCCAGGGAAAGGTCAGGGGCTGTCTGAGATTACAGGCTGCTTACGGCTCGCTCGTCCCTCCTTGCCGTTGAAACCGCCACGACCTGAAACAGGGCAGGCGCAGCCTAAAAGTGATTTGAGGGAGTAAAACCGTGCCTTGTCACAGGGAGGCCGCTGTCAGCAGGTGACTGCGTGCTGGCGGTACCATTGCTGCTATTCCTTATCAGTTTGATGCAGCCTCTTTCCTAAAGTAAGAATGAAAATAGCAGTTGATGCAATTAACCTGTGCTTTTATGATCTCTCGGGGGTCTTTTCCTTACAGCTTTACAGGACAGTCTGACAGTGCAGTTGTCAAGTGAGTGAGTCAACATTAATGAAAATCAAATGCCAGCATGCAGATGATCCTGCAGTCGAGCAGCACACACCGGGAGCAGCCCTGACACAAAGGTTGTTTGCTCTCAGAGTGCTGAACAGAGGGGCTTCTACCAGCAAAGAGAATCTGTCTACTTCTGGAGAGTAGACAGATCTCCTTAACCAGTCCTGAGTCTAGGTACCCTGTAGACCCTCTGTGTCTTTTTAAAAAAAACACAGCTGGGAAAAATAGCTAAAATGTAATTAAACTTCAGGTCATGGTTTACTACGCTGCTGCAGGCTTTGTAACAGAGTACAGAAATGCATCTGGAATACTTCTTACTGCCCTTCTGCAGGAGGAATACTGCAAGTGCTGTATCTCCCTCTCCAGACCTCCCTGTGCAAAACAGGATAGCTTTTGCTCTTAAAGAACCAAATCCTTCCATATGCACAGCAAGAGAACAGAAAAAAAGTATCAAGCAAACAAATATTTTAAAACTTTTCAAGTGGAAAACGGTACTTAGAGTTGGCATGTTCTTTCCTGTCTATTACTTAGAGTTCTTGAGACCACTGAGCCAAGTTTTTAGATGAACTTCCAAGTAGCATTGTAATGTTGGTCCATGTACCTGAGTTACTGGATTTTAAGAATACTGTTCCAGGATACTTTGGTTAAGTTAAGAATTGCTTAGTGATAAAAGTTCAGTCTTGACATAGATGTGCTTTTCTAAAGTATAATTTATAAAACCCCAAATCTAAAAATAAAATCTAAAACTGTGCAAGATATTTGTATTTTCCTAAGCAGTGCAAGGCTGGAGCTGTCTGATCCTAAATGAGCTTGTAAATCCTTATTCATGCAGGCAGACATTTATTCTTCAAAGAAATGATTTATGAAACCAAACCTTAGCTAGCTTCCGTGCATGGAAAAATGGAGATGGCTCGAATGAGGGATCAGGGCCTAGCTAGGTATGTAGTAGATTGTATATGTAATTAGCCAAATATAAGGTCTATTTATATTATTTTGTATGCTGTGTTAATATTGTCTGTATTTATTCAGACTTTCGTAATATGCATATAATCTCAGATGCCAGGTCATTAAACTCACCATGGAGACTCTGTTTACTTACCTTGGGCATACAGAATACATACAGTTGCAGTACTCTAAAAATAAACAGAAAAAAAATTAAACAGTGTGTCAGTTTGGCTTTCATGTTTTCCAGTAAGTATCTAAGGAAATGGAGCATACTGTTTACATTGCCCTTATTGAGAAAGAACACAAAGACATCCAGATGAAAGATGTAATTACAGTGTTCTTTCTGACACCCTAAATGTAAGACCATATTGATTAATATATATTACTATATGCATCAGGTAGTGAATGGGGCTGGGAGGAAAGGAGCAGGTTCTTCTTGCATTTCTGGTGGGGCCTGTGAGTATGGTCCTTTTCAAAAGTAACATGATAGATGTATCACGGCTGCTGGGAGCCCAGGAAAGGCTGAATTGCGAAGGAAGACATTTCCCATAATTGGCTCCATACCACAGCTTTGTATCAAATGATTCTGCTTGGAGATTGTCAAGATGATAATGAACATGGAGATTTTACTGTACTTCTATTTTGACTAGTAGACTAAGTGGCAACAGGCACCAGAAAGTCTGTCTTCCATTAACGCGAATGCTCTCGTGACCCATTGGCTTCATTAGTACCGTATCTCCTATCTGGAAACTGCTCTGGAAGCACAGATACTGGAGCTGTTTCATTAGCTCCAAATATAACACCTGCCTCCTGAGCCATTATCTGCAGAAATCCATAATTATCTGTTCTTTCCTCTCCAGTCAGGAATATCAGGTCCAGATCAAGGACTGGATGCTCATCTTTTATGTCCTTATTCAGCTGGATCCAGACAATTGAGCTTCTTTCTACTTTTGTCTGATTCTTCGACGCACCGCAGCTGCCTTCCTGGGTGCCAGGACTGCTTCTTTTTCTCTTGTCATATTACAGCGAACTCAAATCCCATCAAAGGCCAAAGTCCATCTATTTCCTGGTGACTTTCTCGCACAAGCACACACACCAAAAGGCAAAATCGGTAGCTAAAAATAATTAGGCAGTAATAATTTTCACTATGGGAAACCATCCAGATCCCGAGTACATTTGTTCTGAGGAGGAAAAAGTCAGGCTGCATGTAGTTTCACGGGTGTTTCATACGGTGCTTTGTACCACGGTGATGAAAAATGACTGAAATCTTTCATGACGTGTGGATAACATTCAAGAACACAGTAAGCACACCCTTTTACCCTTTCAGAAGGTTTTTGGGGTTTTTTTCCCCCGCTTGCAGGACAGTGGCGACCGCCCGCCTGCGGTGTCCCGCTCAGCGCCAGCTCGGAGCAGCGGGGAGGCGCCGCGGGTTGAGGTGGGGCAGGCACGGGCCAGGTGATCGCGGCAGACAAAGGGGCTGGCAGTGCCCCACCGCCGCGGGGCGTCGGGCGGCCAACAGGCGGCTTCTGTCCCAACCCGGGCAGCGCCTCTCGGCCGGGAGAAGGGCGGCCGCGGGCCGGGCCGGGCCGGGCCGGGTGGGGCGGGCCCCGGGAGGCTGCTTCCCCTGGCGGCGCTCGGCACTTCCCGGCGCTCGCACACCGCGGGGAAACTCTTCCTCCGGCCCGGCCCGGCCCCTGCTGACGTAGCGCTGTCTGTGCCGCTGCCGCGGCGGGCGGGGGTGGCGGAGACGCGGGCCGGGGCTCGGCGCTGTCAGGCGGCGGGGCAGGGCGGGGGCGGCGGAGTTCGCTGCCCGTCAGGCGCGGGCAGAGGCGTCCCGGGGATCACGGAGAGAAGGGCGAGGGGCGGGAAGCCCTGCGGAAGGGGCGTCCGCCGGCACCGCGGCGCCAGAAGCGCCCGGCGCGGTGTGAGTGGTGGTCCCGGTCCGGGCAGGACCTTGGTGGTCAAGCACGTTAATAAAGCCGGCCGGGGAGGAAGGCGTCCGGGGGTGCTTTATCCACGTTTCGTTCACCACTTTATCCTGTGAGAAGGAGGAGGAGGAGGCGTGGGGCCGGGGCGGGCAGTGTCCCCGGCGGANATCGGTAGCTAAAAATAATTAGGCAGTAATAATTTTCACTATGGGAAACCATCCAGATCCCGAGTACATTTGTTCTGAGGAGGAAAAAGTCAGGCTGCATGTAGTTTCACGGGTGTTTCATACGGTGCTTTGTACCACGGTGATGAAAAATGACTGAAATCTTTCATGACGTGTGGATAACATTCAAGAACACAGTAAGCACACCCTTTTACCCTTTCAGAAGGTTTTTGGGGTTTTTTTCCCCCGCTTGCAGGACAGTGGCGACCGCCCGCCTGCGGTGTCCCGCTCAGCGCCAGCTCGGAGCAGCGGGGAGGCGCCGCGGGTTGAGGTGGGGCAGGCACGGGCCAGGTGATCGCGGCAGACAAAGGGGCTGGCAGTGCCCCACCGCCGCGGGGCGTCGGGCGGCCAACAGGCGGCTTCTGTCCCAACCCGGGCAGCGCCTCTCGGCCGGGAGAAGGGCGGCCGCGGGCCGGGCCGGGCCGGGCCGGGTGGGGCGGGCCCCGGGAGGCTGCTTCCCCTGGCGGCGCTCGGCACTTCCCGGCGCTCGCACACCGCGGGGAAACTCTTCCTCCGGCCCGGCCCGGCCCCTGCTGACGTAGCGCTGTCTGTGCCGCTGCCGCGGCGGGCGGGGGTGGCGGAGACGCGGGCCGGGGCTCGGCGCTGTCAGGCGGNCCGCCGCGGTTCCCGGCTGGTGGCGGCCGCGCTGCTCCCCCAACAGGCAAAACTTTCTACACTCAAACACACACACAGAAACACACACGCACGGCCGGGGCTGCCGCCGCCGCCGCACACTCGCCCCACACACACACACTGACGTCTTTTGCGCATTTCCTGCGCTGGAGCGAGCGGCGGAGCGGCACCGGCAGCGGGCGGGGGCTGCGCGGAGGGAGGCGGCCGGCGGCGGCCGAGGGGAGGCGGCGGGCGGGAGGCG